>CM031935.1:38126025-38595359 GCA_018703725.1 Brassica juncea | reverse complement strand
CTCCCTTCCCATTCTGTTTTCCGTCCTTCGCCAGGCCAGCCCGCGTCCCGCGTGCCGCCGGCCAGGCCGGAGTGCCGCCGGCGCCAGCCCGCGTCCCGCGTGCTGCTGGTGCCAGGCCGTCTTGCCGTCCGTGGGTTTGTTCGATCTTTCCCTCGTCAGTCGTTTGCGGGAAATCTTTCGAGTTTTGGGAGGGTCTCTAGTCGTAGATCTCGAGATAATTGTTTCCAACGAGATTCTGTGAGTATCGGGATTTTGAGATGGACTTAGATCTTCAGATTTTCCGTCGTCGAGGATGAGAGCAAAGTGGCTCCGAGTTTTAGATATGTTAAAAGATGAATCTTTAAAACAATCGGGAAGGTTTTACGGAAGACTCATTGTAGATCTCGGACAATCCAGACATGGATTTCAAGGGACCAGGATGCTGTCATTGCCCGAGATCGTGAGACGATCGCATTGATGGGCGCCAGGACCCTCGCCGTTGGCACCAGATGGGAGTGGACGAGCCTTCCGTGAGTTTTATCGAGCGACGACCCGTTTCTTGGATTTGATCGTCGCTTGGCTTTTCTTTCGAGGACTTTCGGGTGACGATTTCGTTATTGACCGATTTTGACCCCAACAGTCTTGATTGGGCTCCTTTTGGTATCACAAGATCAAATATTTTGGCTATGTCTCCATCACCTTGATTGTCTGATGCATACTCTTTGATTTTGCAGGAAGAAAGTCACCAGAGCATAGCTCGCACACCTCTTAAATTTTTCCTGACGTTGTGGGTTCTCGTCACAAGTTTCTCTCTCAAATTCTTAATTTTGTGGCTGTCCATCTTTCATGTGCACGCATTGTAAAAATACTCAACATAAGGTTATGATGTTAGTCAGTGTTACCACCTTGTTGGATTTACGGACTCAGTGTCTGCTCGAGGTCATTGCAGGTCTCGCGGTTGCGCTTTATCGATTGGAGCTGGGTGAGCCAATAAAGCTCAACTGTCTAAGGGATTTGGCGTATTTGTGATTTCTCATGAGCTTATGTCGCTTGACCGAGAAGGTTTGCATTATCAGATTCACAATGGAACAATATGTTCAGGTATTGAAACCAGCCTCCTAAGTTTCCATATCACGTCTTTCGGGTATATTTATTGTTACCGGCGCCGTTCACATGAGGTTTTATTTTGTCAGCCACCTACTTATGATCATATTCCCACCTTTAGTTGTCTATGTTATGAACACAAAAGAACTGTGATTCGTAAAAAAAAATGATGGAAGTGGCTCTCTATGTGTCTTTCTTGATTATCCATATAACCAAAAGGGATGGTGGGTGTTTCATCTTGATAAGAAGGAATATTTTATCTCTTGCAATGTCGTCTTTAATGAGGTTTTTTTTTTCTTTTGAAATATCCTCTCCGCGATTGATGGAGTCCTTACAGATGTCATCATCATCTCTGTTAGTGATTTGTGCTGCGGATGAGTCCTTGTTTCCTTCGATCATAGTGATTCCCTAAAAAAGGGGGAGCTCATCTTCCTTGGTACTTCCTTAATTGCCATTTCTGGTTTAAGACTTACTGTTATATGTCTCTGTCACTACTTCACTACCAGCTGTTTCTTCTTCTTACTTGGAGATTGTTGTGTATGAGGCTGCTTGTTCAACGGCTGAACCACAAGTTGAATAGTTGGGTAAAGATCATTGACAGAAGATGAAAGCAGTTATGCTTGATCCTTATCTAACATTTTCAGTTCAAGTTACTGATGATCGCACACACTCATCACTCCAGTCCCCCTCTGATCTTGCAGGAACTCCTTATCCAATTCCAGCTACATTTGTTCAACTAATTTCTCAGACTCGTTCAAGGTGTTTATGGCGAATGTACTAGTTTTAACGGAACCATGGTCTTTCAATGATACTATGGAATATGATGTTTGGCGCATAAGCAATGGGTTTTGAGATTAATGCATTATAAGATGATGAGACATGTGAGCTTATTGATTTGCTTCCGAATAAGGAAGCAATGGATTGTATATAGGTATTTAAGATCAAGTTTCATTTTGATGGTACAATTGAGCGTTACAAAGCTTGGCTTGTTAATCATGGAAATCGACAAGAAGAATTTATTGATTATGACGAGACGTTTGTTCGTTTATCAAGATGACTACGGCTAGAATGTTTCTGAATGTGGTTGCTTCTTTCAATTGGGACCTTCATCAGATAAGATGTTCACAGTACGCTTTTACATGATACTTTGGACTAAGAGGTTTACATGAAACCACCGTCGGGTTTTCTCCCTTCCGTTAACAAAAAAAAGTGTGTCGCCTAAAAAAATTCTCTTTACGGACTGAGTCAGGCTTTTCGTTGTTGGTTTGGTACACTTTGTACTGCTTTCTATATTACAGGTTTTGCAAATCCGCATCGGACTATTCCATGTTTTCTCTTGTGTGCGGCTCTTCAAAAATATATCTTCTTGTCTACGTTGTTGACTTTGCCTCTCTTACAACCTTCAAATCTTATTTCAGCAGCTAGTTTCATATGAAAAATTTAGAATCTCCTCATTGTTTTCTTAGGCACACCAGATTAAGGACTTATATACAAAATCGTACTAATCTCATTCTCCCAAGGTATTGTGATGTGGGTTGGACAGCTTGTCCTCTCATTAACCAAATATGTGTTTTTTCTTGACCATTCTCCTATTTTGTGGAAGACGAAAAAAAAAGACATGGTTAATTTTTCATCTACTGAAACAGAATATCAGTCAATGTATTGGAATATAAAAGAGGTAAAGTGGCTTAAAACTCTTTTTCACTTCTTCGTTGTTGTGAAGCCTGGTCCTATGCCCTTCCATTGTAATAGCAAATTGGCAATGCATATTGCCAATAATCAGTTTATCCATGAGAGGAAAAAACACGTTAAATTTGATTGTCACCATGTTTGTAGTTCTGTTTTAGTTTATCTCGTAAAATCATAATATATTCATAATATTAAATATGTTATTGACATTTTACTAAAGCTATAGAAAATATTACGGTGCTTATGAAATTGTGATCACTGTAATAAATGGATTTGAAAAGTATATTTTAGAGAAATCTCATTTTAGTACGAAGGATGAAATTATCAATTGATTAATTAAATTTTAAACTACTGATAATAAATTGATTTGAAAAGTATATCTTAATCTAGTTTTTCAAAGCCCATTTTAGTATGAAGGATGAAATTATGAGTTAACTTTAGAGCTCAAACATACCAGTGATAATGACGTATTTGTGTTTTTGGAGCTTGACAATCGGTTTGAATAAAACCAATTGATAAACGCTAAGAGAGGACAAAATAGTGAAGCATGGGAGACAAGAGCAAGGAGGTCAGAATGTGGGATCAGTACTAGTCACTATTCACTGACTCAACAACTTACCCCTTGTGTTTAGTCTTAGGGTACTCTATTTCCCCACCAAAACCTCAATATTTTTATTCCTTCTTCTCGATATTTTTGAAAAGAAAATATAAGGAATAAAGTGAAAGTATAATGAGAGGGAGGCCAAAAAATTACGGCACATGGGATGTTTATATTATCAAAAATAATGGATACTTCAACTGTAATAATGTACTATGAGTAGTAAATTCAAAAGAAAACATGCGTCTTCTTTAAAGAAAAAAAAAGAAGAAAACATGCGTTTGTGTGTTTTCTAATTGCAACTTTAAAGTTAGAAAGTAACCTATATTTATGCATCTTGAGACGTACCCAAAAATATTTTTTTTTGCTAAGATTGTGGTTTTATTTTTGTGAGCTAAAAATAGAACTTGTTCACGCACAATTTACATCAAAACATTTGAGTTTGTCTGTTTTTATTGGTGTATTGGATTGTTATACATGTAAGATTAAGAAGAGTGTTTTGGTCAAAAAATATTAAGAAAGGTATACAAGATTTAATCATTAGTTTTAACTGTTAAGTTGTAAAAGTTGCGATAGTTTGTTACCAAAATGTTTTTTTTAATGTTAAAAGTGTTCTTTTTATTTGTTTTTTTTGGTCAAATTTATTTGTTATGGATCATCAGCCCAATAGAATATAAAAAGTAAAAGAAATAAAGAATGTTTGAATCAAGATTTAGATATGGAGCAAACGTCTTAACGACCTACATTCAGTTCTATTTAAAAACAGATCCCAGTATTTTTGATTTAAGCTTTTGGCTTGGATTTTTATTTTGGAAAAACTTTGTTTGCTTGGGTTCATGGTCGATACATTTTGTACTTCTGAATATATCGGTTTAAGAAAGTTATTTTTATTTTTGTCTCGACCGAATGTATCAAATTTTATAATCTTTCCACTCAAAACAGCAAGCACTGAGTTGATGATTAGTTTATCTCCGTTATATGCTACATCACACTTTTGATTTAGGCTACCTAACAACTAGTAATTTTTTTATTAGTTGTTTTTAAATTGAAAATTCATTAACATGAAATGATTACAAGAGTGGAATACATTAATAAAATACATTAGTGAAATTTAAAGCCGGCATGTTTCACAAAAAAAAAAAAAAAAATTTAAGCCGGCAAATTTCAAACCTCCGTTAACAAGACTTCAAAAATTGGAAAGACAAAGTCCCAAACATGGAAAGACAAACTGAAACAAAAAAGACCAAACTATTACCCACAAATCACAAAGATTAATCTTCAAGTCGGAGTAGAAACAACAGGAATAACAAGGCCTAAGATGCAATCGAAAACATTTGAATTAGGAATAAGTTTGAGGAAGAAATCATCTCCACCCAATCTATTAACAAAATGAAAAACGTATTGAATTCTATTATATTGCTACAACATCAGATGTTTATAGTTTATCTCACGTGGGTCAATAGTATATATATATTATTAATATTTTCGGACCATATTTCACTGGTTAAAACTTAAAAGTAAAACAAAAAGTGTAATCGAATGTTTTTCAATTTTGATTTGAGATACATAATGTTAGGGAAGGAACACAAGGGGAATGAAAAGATGTCTCGTCAACATCTAATTTTTTTAGCAACTTTTTCTTACTTATTTATGACCACAAAGAAAAAAATTATTGTCCCTGCTCTATATATCATTTTGTCCCTCATCACTTCCACTTTCATCAAACAAACAAAACAAAAGCCATAAAATTTTGTTCTCTCACCTCCCTATTTTACTGTCTAAGGCGTTCTTTTTGTTAAAGATATAAATATTAAGAAATCTAGCTGCTACAGTTCATCATGTATGGAAATGCTTTATAGATTATCAAAACTTATATATCTACTTTCTTTGTAAATAAGTTTTGTTATATTGTTGGGTGTACTTAATAAATAATAAAAACTAGAGTTTGACCCGCATACCCGTGCGGGTTTTGATTTCTTAAAAATTTGATATTTATTTTTCATAATTAGTATCATATATTTTAGATGTGTCACTATATAACTAAATGTATATTAGTTATTAGAATATTTTAGGTTCTTATACATCATAATTGAATCCGAACCAAAGGACAATATGATTAATTTTGGTTATTTGATCATTTTTAAGTTATTTTTATTTTGGATACAAAATATCAGAATCAAATCGGATAATATGGTTATTTTTGGTACACATATTTGAAGTTTTAGATATATAAGTTATTTGGATATTTTTAAGTTTCAGTACATCAGAATCGAACCCATTCGGACCATGAGGATCCAACTCAAAACTCACCAGAAAATTTATAATACTCGAACGGAGCCTAATGTCAAAACTTAAAAAATCTAATACCTGAAAAAATGATCCATACTTGAACGGATACCCGAAAGACCATATTGCTAACTGTATATTATTATATTTACCCGAATAACTAAAAAGAGTAAAACTACCATTTTAGTGGTAATTTAAACCTCATGTGTTTTTTTACATATTTATAAATAAATTTTGATTTTATATAAATGTTAGTATATATTTTTTTAATTTAAATTAAATAGTTGTTTATTATGAAATTTTTAAACACAAAATTTTTATATTTTATATAAAGTACTTTTATTTTAGGGCCCGACTGGTTCAAACGCAGCGGTTGCGGTTGCGGCTGCGGGAATTTACGGATGTGGGTGGTTGCGGTTTCCAGCGTTATGTTGTGTTTTGTATGACTGGCGTAACGTTTGAAAGTTGTTGCGTTTGCGGGATGTTTATGACTGGTAGATTATGAGATATTGCAGTGGTTTAATAATAAATTACCAATATAAACATATTATAACATTATAAAAATATAAAAACATACTTTTGTGATAAAATATAATAATTATTAATATACTATGATTAATAATAATATTATGTTTATTTATTTAATTTTTTAAATAGTTGAAAATTATAATTTTAAAATATATTTTTGAAGATTTATATTAAAACTTTTAAAGAATATTTTTTTTCGTTTTATATATGTGTATATCTTTATAAATATATATATATATATTAAGTTTCAAAAAATTCTAATCATGAATAGATAGTTTAGAGTTTTTATAAAACAAATTATGACACTATTTGTGGATTAAAATTAATATATAAATTGTGTATATATTTTTATTTATAATATTTCCATTTTTGATTTTTAATTTTAATTTTCAAATAAATAATTTTATATTTTTGTATCCAACCGCAACCGCCCGCAACCGCAAACGCTAGCTGGAACCAGCTTTTGATTTTAAGAGGTTCGGAGCGGTTTAAAGCAATTTGTAGCGGTTTGTATGATTGTTTTGAAACGCTATCAACCACTACCAACGGAAAAAGCTGCGTTTGCGGGTGGTAGCGGGAAAACCAGTCAAGCCCTTAGTTTTGAATTGTCAACCATTTCACTTAGATTTTTAAAATATGACCCGTCTATCCACACAAATATATTTTATATAGTTTTTCATGGACCAAAATTTTAATGTATGATAAAATTGTTATATATACTATTTAAATTTTGGTGCTATATATTTTATATTCTTCAATATTTATTATATTAGATTTACATTGGGATATTATTTATATGAAATATAAGTAAAATAATACATTTACATACTAATTTATATTTTAATTAGATATTATGTAAATAACTCTTATATATGGTTTTCACTTTTTAGATATTATTAATAAATAATAAAAAATATAACTACATAGCTTTCAAACAATATTGTATTCTAAATTTATTAAATAGATACCTAAATTTGTTACTAATATGTCATATGGAAACTCATGGCTGGAAACAATTCTTATGGTTTTGATATCCAGTAGGAATAATAAGAATCAAATTCCAGGTAGGTTGGTGAGCCTAGTGATAGGAGACTATCTAGCTTGGTTCGGAGAGCACTTGTTGGGTTAAAGACTTTTTTTGTTGCTAAATGTTACAGCCAAAATGCTGAACTATTGATTCTACTCGTTCGGATGGGTGTTCACCCCAAAGTGTTCCCGGACTGCATGCATACATCCGTAAGTAACTTAGTGCAACATGGCAAATTTCATTGAGAGGAATCAACAAAGAAAAGAAAAACGGGTCAACATCTTAATGTGTATTTGAGGTGCTCGGACTGAGGAGTGTCTACATGAGTTTGTTGAGGTATCTACACAGAATAATGAAAAATATAAGTATGTAGTTTTAAAACAATATTGTTTTCTCTATTCAACTGCATAATAATAACTATTACTGCATATGTCTAATTACTTATAGTTACGATATATTTCAACAAAATTTAAATCATCATCATGATTAAGTGCATGAGACTGAGTGTACTAAAACAACAATAACAACGTAAATAACCAGTACTCATTCTTTAGTTTTTTTGGTCTATCTAACGTTTTACATTGTTACACTGGATTTAAATAAAGAGAATGCATGTGTTTGTCAATATTTTACAATCAAAATTATGAGTTTTTTAATTACAGTATAAAATCAATAACAATAATAAAAAATTTATCTTTAATTAATTGAATAGAGTATTAAAATATGGTAAATTCGTTGGTTAGCTAGATTATAGGAAGTATTAGTTTTAATTTTAGTTAAATAAGGAAAATACAATAAATACTTAACATTAAATTTATTAATTAATTCAGTGACATTGTGTTGTAAATATTGTACAATTCTAAGGAGTATTTCCTAATTGTACTGTCTTTTTAATAGATTAGATTAGGTAATAATCTGCGCCTTTCGTCGGGTGAAGTTGCTTAAGAGAATTAAGTATTTGTAACTATAAATCTGCGTTACAATTTAATCTAACCAATTTTTAAAATTAGTAAACGAATCTTGTGTGCAGTTTTAGAAGTTGTTGCATGATTTAACATTATTGTTTTGAATATCTGATAATGACCGAATACTAAACGGGGTTTGTCACCACACAACACCTGAAACAATATTTTCAGTTTATATAACCGAAGTTTCAAATTATAGTTGACAAAAGAAAGAAGGTTAAACAATCCGTATTGAGATTATATATAACGCCCCGACCCGTCCATGGCTAATGGGCCACCCACGCCCGCTCTCTCGGCCCATGGGCCCCATCCCATCCGACGGTCGGTCGTTAATAATTCCGAAAGGCTCGAAATCATTGTTTACTGACCCTGCAATCACCACCCGACCTTTTCCCGTGCTTTGGCCTCACTCGCACGATATCGCGAATCACTTCCCGATAGGTCACCCATCCTTCCACTACTCCAGCTCAAGCACGCTTAACTCTGGAGTTCTTTCAGGATGTGCTCCGGAAAAGGTAAATCGACTTTGGTGACATAGGTAGCCAAATCAATTCTCTCAAGCCTTTCCACATATCACAACTCGGGATGTTACAATTCACCCCCTCTCAAAGAACGCAACGCCCTCGTTGCGCCCCACGACAGGTCTCAAGACGCCTCTCAGGTCAGAACTGAGACGGCTAACCAGCTCTGATACCACTTATAACGCCCCGACCCGCCCATGGCTAATGGGCCACCCACGCCCGCTCTCTCGACCCATGGGCCCCATCCCATCCGACGGTCGGTCGTTAATAATTCCGAAAGGCTCGAAATCATTGTTTACTGACCCTGCAATCACCACCCGACCTTTTCCCGTGCTTTGGCCTCACTCGCACGATATCGCGAATCACTTCCCGATAGGTCACCCATCCTTCCACTACTCCAGCTCAAGCACGCTTAACTCTGGAGTTCTTTCAGGATGTGCTCCGGAAAAGGTAAGTCGACTTTGGTGACATAGGTAGCCAAATCAATTCTCTTAAGCCTTTCCACATATCACAACTCGGGATGTTACATTATAGCAAGTTAATCGATTTCTTACTTAATATTATGTGATGGTATATATATATATATATATATATATATATATATATATATATATATATATATAGTATATTGCGATTTAAACATTCACATTATATAAATGGAATAGTTTTATTAAGATTTAAAAGCTGTTTCGAAATAAAAACCGTAACTGTCTCCAAAAAACTTCAATAAACACACAAAATCTGGTTGTAAATGAAAAATCTACTAACGATGGTTTAATCTGATGCCCTTCAAGTAAACCAAGTCGTCTTTCTGATATAGTGATATTTAGGTATTTTTGTTTCTAATCAGAAAGATTTTTGAGTTATGCCAGCTTCCCATACATAATACTAAACACATTTATTTTTCTATATGTCAAGACAACTAAATATATGTTACCAATGTGTAGTCGAATTCATTTAGAAAGGAAAGTGATGATCGAATGTGTATATTTCGTTGTAAATGTATTGCTAATAATGCTCCACGATATATTCTAGATTGCCAACCATTCAAAAGTTAATTAATGTGACTGGCAAAATGAATGTATATATACCCCCATAAGGGAATCTTTTAATTTACCTCTTGATCAAGTAAGACCCTCATCAAGAGCAAGTCACCAAAATTATGGTTTATACAAAAATTGTTATATGGCATGTTTATATTTTCGAAATATATAGTTCCAAACCCATTCAGCAGGGAGCAAAAATACAATATAATAACCATATCATATAACTATAAACTATCAAAAACTATTCAACAATGACTATATGGGAAAAAAATAAACACGTGGTTACTCTAAAATATTTTAGTAATATGTATTTTTCTGGAACATCAATAGACATATAAATATTTAGAAATAGATCCCAGTTATGTGTCAAACCACTAAAATGAATGTATGATCAGACTAATGAGTGCTATCACGTTTTCCTGATGGATATTAAAAACGTATGGTCAGTCAAAAGACCATACATATCATCTATACTTGCATTAGAGTAAACAAAAGTTTTCTGAGGGTATTGATAAATATCAGTTATGTGCCAAACCATTGAATTAAATAAATGAAATTTATCAATTATATATCAAAACAAATGTATGCTTGGACTACGTAATGTTGTAGTCGTTTTCAAAGGGATATTAAAAATATATGGTCAGACTAAAGACCATACATTTACTCTATACTTGCTTTAGATCAATAACAATCCAAAAACTTAAACGAAATAAGTTTTTTACATGTCAGTCATAGAATATTAGCCTTATGCAATATTTCAATTTTTTTTTTTTTTGTTTTGAGTGGTTGTAACCACATTCCTATCAGCGGATATGTGAGGTAAAGTTACGTTCAATGTTATTACAGTTTCGTTAGATCTGGTTTTTAAACTGGTTTTTGATAATTGATTAAACGATTAGTTAATGTGTAACAATCCATTAAAAATGATATATGTCTAATGACAGTTTATGATAAATATTCTAGTAATTTATGTCCATTTTAATAAGTAGACTGTGAGAATGCTTGTGAAACCGCCACATCAGCAATGACAATTATGTTAATCATACATGATAGCAAGGTTAGTTATTAAAAGTGCTCATTTTAATAATAAGGGGATTAGAATTTGATTCACTGTTTTTGTGTTGCCAGTTCATAACGAAATGTCGACACTCTAATTCAAATACAGATGTGGAACATGTATTAAAACGTTGAAACATAACTTGATATTGGTCAGAACATGATCAACTAAACAACATCTGTACTTTTCAAAATTTATCTATATATGTTATTGACAAAAGTACTAAAAGAAACACTCACTACAAGAAAACATATTTTTTACGAGGGCAATATACGTTGTAACTTCGTCGTAAACGGAGTGTTACGACGAATGAACTTCGAAACACGTTTCGTCGTAAAACGCCCGTCGTAACCGACGATTCGTCGTAAATGACTTGTTACGTTTACGACGAAATATATTCCTCGTAAAGCGCAGGGCAGATATTCGTCGTAAATGACACGTAAAATTTCGTGGTAAACTCCACGTAATGGATTCGATGTAAAGCACACGTAAATTGTTTCGTTGTAACACCCTCGTAAATGTTTCGATGTAAACTCCACGTAAAATTTCGATGTAAAGACCACGTAAAATCTTCGATGTAAAAGACTCGTAAATCATTTCGACGGTAATTAGTTGTAAATGTTTACGTCGAGCCTACATCGACGTTTCGTTTTATAATATATTTTGAATATTGTTTTTAACCTCAAATATATTATAATTTGAATTTATTTAAAATTCAGAATTTTAAATAATTTTAATTTTAAATAAATTAAATTTTAAAACGAAATATGAAAATAAAAAACATATATAAAAAAGCATTTAAAAGTCATAATATTTAAATTCATAATACAAACCGAAAATATTAAAAAAACTACATATCATCGAAGTAGTCGGTGGGGTTGCTCGGCTGTTGACGGGTTGGATCGGACTCTTGGGGATCTCGTACTGGCAACCCAAGAGCGGCTCGTCTCTGACTCAACATTCTCTGCATAACCGGGTTTCCCACGGCCATCACGTCTAGCAAATCCTCAAGAGAGTCTAAACGAACCTGCTGGCTATCCATTCGAGCTTTCATCTGAGAAGTCTCTTCATCCCGTCTCGAAGTGTATGACGAAGTTGCCCTTGCAACTTGGTTAACGGAGCCTATACCGACTATTCGGCCCTTCTTTCTAGGAGCCAGCTATAAAATTAAAACATATATTAATATAGTTATTAAAAATAATGAAAAAAAAAATTTTAGTTGTACTACCTCTTCGAAGATTCGGTCGGCTTCTTCGGTGGACAATGTGACGGGTAATCCATCGGGAGACTCCTGAGTTAGTTGCGTCTCCCGTTCTTCAATCCGAGTAGCCACTGCTTGAGCGAGTTTCTCAGATGCAGGATCCACAAAAACTCCGTCGGATGTGGCGTGAGTCATCTTGAATAGGTCAGACAGAGATGGTAAGACTCCCGTCTTCTCCAACTACAAAAAAAAAAAATATTAAAAGTTATATTAATTGAATATTTTAAAATAAATTTCTGAGGGTAACCCAAGACTATAAACCAATTTCTGAATCTCATAATAAGATTCAGCAGACACGTTGTCTTCTGGCAAATACTCTTTAAACAACTCCGCCCATGCATCCATGCAATTCTCAGGTAAATTATGATCCGTTTTAATATTCATCATCCTAGCTGCTAGAGACAATTTAGAGAGACCTTCTCTACAACCAGTGTAGATTGGTTGATTTGCAGCATCTAGCATTTCATAAAACCTTTTTGCATCCAAATTAGGTTCTTCTACATTTCCAGTTCCATCTGCTATTGTTGTAGTTGTTTCTAAAAATGCATCACTAATCATATCTTGAACCCTATCATGATCTACCATCTGCTCCTCTTGATGATAATTATATTCATTATGCACATGATTCGGTTCTTCATTATGATGAGCATCCTCAAAATTAGCATTACTACTACTAGCTTCATTTCCCCCATAACCCTCTCCATGTTGATACCAAATGTAATACTGTGGTGTAAATCCTCTGTTTACTAAATGATTCCATACAGTTTCACTACGTGCAAATTTCGAATTTTTGCATTTTGAACAGGGGCAGAACATCTTACCGCTTTCCTGCGTGATCGGTGTACAGCCCGCCTGGTGCATGAATGTCTCTAGCCCGTTCAGAAATGCATTCGTCACTCTCCCGTCGGAATCTTTGTGCAAATACATCCAACTTCGTAACTCGTAAATACTACCGCCACCGACCATTTTTTCTACTATTTTTTTTTAAATTTTTTTTTTTTTCCGTTTGTGTGTTGTGAGGAAGAGAGTTGTGTGTTGTGAGGAAGAGAGTTGTGGGAAATGACATATATATAGAGAAATTTTCGAGTTGGGTAGTTGAAATATAACAACGATTTTACAAGGGAAAGTTTACATGGATTTTACATAGATTTTTTACAACGAATTTACAACGAAACTCGATAAGTTTTTCACCTAAATATAACGGTAACATGATTCGTTCTAATAACGATGTAAAATTTCAATTTCGACGTACTTACGTCGTAATATTACATGGCGTTTACGACGACATTTGGTTTCGTTGGTTTCGTCGTAATTGCGTTGTTACCCCACCAATTACTATTTCTAAAACAACGATAAGGAACCTGTGTCGTTCGTCTGTCTGCCAATTCAGTGGAACGACAAGGAGAAAGTGGACGGAAGTGCAGCTGGTTTGTACTTGAGAGGAACTTTTGACGATGGTCGGAGGTTTCACTCAAGTATAAACCAACTTCACTTCCCTCCATTTTCTCCTTATCGCTCTACTGAATTGGCAGACAGACGAATGACTCATGTTCGTTATCGTTATCTTCGAAATAGTAATTGGTGGTTCGAGAAGAAGAGAGTTGTGTGTTGTGAGGAAGAGAGTTGTGTGTTGTGAGGAAGAGAGTTGTGGGAAATGACATATATATAGAGAAATATGGTAAGTTTTACATGGATTTTACATGGAAAATTTACAACGCGTTTACAACGAACTTAGGTAAGTTAAAGCACTTTCAATACACGTTTTCACCTTTATGTAACGGTAACATGATTCGTTGTAATGTCGATGTAACGTTTACAACTATTTTGCATTCCACGTACTTTCGTCGTAAACTTACATTAACTTTACGACGAATACATTTCGTCGTAAATTACCATCGAGTTTACGACGAAGTCATGTCGCGTCGTAATTGCGTTGTAAAGCTCATGTAAATTTACGAGGAAATTATTTCCTCGTAAAATGCCGTTGTTACTGCTACGTTTTCTTGTAGTGACTGCATTACTCGAATACTCGTTATAATAAAGCTAACCTTGCTTTGGTCATCGGTATTAGATCAATTAAGGATGAAACTTGTTGTAGCCCACGTTTTCAATCTCACGCATGAGCCACTTTGATCATTTAGACTTTGATTCCTGTGGTTTACCCATAGTGGATTAGCAGAAACATTTTAACTAGAAGATTATAAAGTTCAAACCGTGTGTGCTGGCACAATATGGTATTAGACCAAAAACGTAGTCTCGCTACGGCCACATGTTCAGTTCTATAATGTCCAAACTCTATGCATGGATCATTTGGTCACTAAGGCTTTGGTCCCAATGCTTTAGCCGTGGACTGTGGTGGATTTGTTGCTAAGAACCCTATGCTAAGATTCAGCGTTGAACATGCTCTAAAGGAATAAAGGATATGCTCATCTCCGAGATTAGTCGAACATTTCGGTAAAATAGAAATATCCAAAGCTAGACAAATTATTATTATTATTATTATTAGTAAAATGAACTCATTATTCCCATCAATGCACACAAATCAGTCACGTGGTGGAACAGCTAAACACATGCTATTAACCTGAAATCTAGATAGTATACCATGTGCACCAAATCAAAACTATTAAAAGATAATCCCTTCCTTTTTATTTATTAAATTAATAAAATCTTAGAACCATCTTGATTATATAATCTTCTTATTTTTGGCATTATAAAAAAGAGCAGGAAGCTATTTGCATGCAGGGAATATACAGAACATGCTCTCTGATCACTTCCATGCTTCCTTCTCTGTCTCCTTTGCTTTCTCTTCTTCCATGTGCTTTCACATGCTCTTTTCTCTCTCTCTCTCTCTCTCTCTCTCTCTCTAACCAAACCGGTTCCGGTTTAGTTTTTCCGGTTCTTGTACTTCAAAATAACTTTTGTTTTTCTGATTCAAAATTTATCAATTTTTATAAAAATTGTTTGTCCAATGAGGTTTTGCTGGCTCATAACAGATTCACATGCAGCACCTCTCTACGAAGCAAATTTCGATTTGCGCTTATTCTCTCCTTTTCATTGACCAAATTGTCCCTCATAAGAAAATCATAAACTCTAAAATAATTGGCTTTAGTATAAGACATTTTGTCTTTTTAGGTTATATTTTTTAGCAAGTCTAAATATAATGAAAACACTTAAAATTACGAAAATTGTGAAAGATGTTATGGAATGGTGAAAATAGCAGTGTCACATATTCAAATGTGAAAACATAAAAATATAATTTCATAATTCGTCACTACAAAAACATAGTTTTTGTTTGATAAGTAGAAAAATAGGGTTTCAACTTTGAACACAGTAGAAGAACAAATTCTTTTTAAAATACGTAGTCAGAAAGGAATAAAAATATCAAATTCAATATATCATTTATGTGCATTTTCTTATGATATTTTGACATTTAATATAAAGAAAAAGACATGAGTTATCACCCATGATCAACAGAAAATAAACAAAGATTATGGCTAGTAAACTAATATGGAATTAATAAAATTAAAAAATAGAATGATGGGATAGAATACAGCAAAAAAGGAAAAGAATATAATTTATTTTATTCGTTCATAAACAAATTTGCTATGAAATAATCTTCTTTTGTATTTTATCTAATTTTTTTTTATAATTTGACCATTCCATACCAACATTAACAAAATAAAGATATCAAGCGAAAACATTTGAGAAACTGAGTGAATCATTTGATTATAAACAAAGCGAACGTCCTTCGTATGTACAGTTAATTGGAAATATGTAATAAAATGATTTATGAATAAATCTGGAAGGGTAATATAGGGAAAAAATATTTGCCAAAAACACTAATCATGTGCCCTCACAGAAGGCTCAGGCTTTTACTGTCAAATCATATGGCAAATGTGCACTCGTCACCCACTTCTTCTCTTTGCTAACTTAACCGGTTTTCCCATCTTAGGAACTTACAATATACCCTTCTCTCCACATGTCAGTGCTGTCGGTATTCGTTCAACTCAAACATTCAGACAATTTGGAAACTAATATGAAACGACCCAAGAAGATAAAATAAGTTATAGTAAGCTAAAAAGAATGTAGCAAACATCATTCTATATTGAATATGAAGTTCCAAATTAGATTGGATGAAACTAGTTTACGTACGGTTATACCCCTGAGAGATACTTGGAAACGAGCACGTGAGAGTAAGATATTATAAAGATTTTTTAAAACCACAAGGCCCCAACCAAAAAACAAAAGCACAAGACGACAGACAGAGGAATGAAAGCACCACTAGTGGTACTATCGTAATAAACAGTAACTGCAGGGGCATAAACGAGTGACCAAGCGTACATAAACCCCTATCTTCTTTCTTCTCTCATTCAAGCAAAAAAAGAAACAAAAGTCTATTCTCACAAATCCTCTCTTCTTCTTCGTTCAGGATGAGAATCTTGAAGACCCAAAGATCCTCGAGAGGAGGAAGAAGAAACAGCAAGAAACTAGGAAGCAGAAGATCACATGTTTCGTCACGAGCTAGCATTCTCAGGAACTGCTCTGGAAACAGCGGAGATAAGTTCTCCGAGAAGCTTCAGGCGCTTAAGAGTCTTCTTCCTCCGTCAGAGACGAACAAGACGGATCACAATCATCACGTGGAGGAGAAACCAAATAGTGGAGAGACGGAACAGCTGTTTCAAGAAACGGCGGATTACATCGTCAGGCTTAGGAACCAAGTCGTCGTGTTGCAAAAGCTAATCGAGATATATGGATCATCATCATCCTCTGATCAGACGGAAGACTTTGTTTTATAATGTTCATATATTTTTTAAATTATGATTTTGTTTTCTAAAACTTTAAGCTTTTTTTTTTTATTTTTATGTATTACGTACTTTATAACCTATATGGTTTTACGTAGTTTTATGTATAATGGTCTTATTTTTGTTATTCGACATACCAATCAAAGCGCGTTGTTTGGCATGAGCGACTAGCGACACGATATGTAGTTTGTTTGATTGTTAATGTTAGCTACCATCGACTAGCAACAACAATAAAAGTATGTTTGTGTTTATTGTTCCTGAAACGATACCTTTTGGCGAAACATTTCCGCAATTATCAAAGTTTCAAAAAAAAAAAAAACATTTCCGCAATTAACGATAACTTTTTGATGTTATAAATTAACTTCTTGATCTATTCTTGAAAGTTTCGGTTGAACCAAAATTACCAAAAGTTGCAGAACGAACATGATTTATCACTGATTACTAGCAACAACAAATCAATCATGATTTTAGGGAAAGAAACAATTATAAAAGTGAGAAAAGGATATTAGAGTGTTTGATAATGTGACAGAAATTGCAAATTACTAAATGTTAATATAAATAAAAGTCGATGACATGTATAATGAGTATCGTCAGAAGACGACTCAGTTTTCTTGTTGTGGAGGCTTTTAGTGATTGATAGCTTATTAAGTTATAAATTTTATATCATGTTTCTAGCACATCATTCATTTTCTGTTCTTAAATTTAATTTCTGTAAAGTCTTTCTTTTATAGATTATTTTTAGCAACAAAAAACTAGAAGCGAAAAATAACAAATATATTCTATAGAAGTATTAAACTACTGTTACAGATGTCAAAAAAAAAAAAACTACTGTTACAAAAAAACGTACTAAACTACAGAACTATAGATAGAAAGTGAACATAAAAGTAAAGAAGGAATAGAGTATATATATGCTGTCATTTCTCCCATTAGGACGTCACAAACATTTACAAATAATTACGTACAATCCATAACCCGACGTAAACACCGAGCCGAACTATTCTTAGAGTACTGAGTTATTATGTCGACTGCAGGGAAAGGATATGCCAATAGTTTAATTAGTTTTAAAATATATATATATATATCAAATTGTAACAAATTATGAATTAGATATATTATAAAATATATAATAACTTTAATATTAATAAATATTTAAATATCTAATATGAATAATAAAATAAACTTTTAAATTTAAAATAAACTTAAAATAAAACATCAAAAGTTCTAATGACATGTCGGCAACAAAAGTAAACTAATTAATAAACAAATGATTATATTTTTTTACAAGCGTTAATATAATACTTGTACGAATCGTTGATACCAAATCTATTTCTGTTTTTATTATGCATCCTCTCAAATATTAATCCACTATGGTTACAGTTTGATCAAAAAATTAGTTTGAATAAAAATTTGTATAGTTATCTTTTGTCAAATTGGAGCATCACATCCAAAACATCTCCACTATTCCTCTAAATATTCATAAAAATATTTATAAATACTCTAAATATAACAATTTAAATCAAAACAGATTACATATCGGGTCAGCTATCGGTTCAACAAAATAGCCAGGTTCTGGGTTCTAGTGGGTTTTGAGAGTTTTATCGGGTTTTTAATAACGAGTTTTTCTTGAAACCCAAATCGGACTACATATCGGGTCATCATGTTTGCTAGTTCGACCAGCAAATCCGGATTGGATTTCAAAACACTGTATACACGTGTGACTGTAAAATGCATTTAGGCTTTGAATATTTACAAGGCGCACTGCACCGCAGATAATAGTAACAAATTCTCTATATATACATATGTATTTTTATGTTTTGACGCAATACAATTGTTCCGCATGTTACTATTCGGACTCTTAGTAAAATAATAGAGTGAGAAGTTTTTTTTTCTCTTGGTTGTGCTAGAACAAAGCCAATCAATATAACCATTAGTTTAGATAGAGTAATTGTTTTGTATTTTTGTGGATTTATAGAGTAATTTTTTCTCCATCTTTATAGAGTAGAAGTTTCCTCCAGTTTATTCATTTTCATTTACTCGAAATTTTATCAGGGTTTGTTTGCCAAATAACCAAAAAATGGAAATTAGATTTGTAAAAAGAAAATTGAGAGAGATAGGAAGAGAAATTCGGAGAAAGGAGGTGTTTTGGGTAGTTAGTGAATTTATGTTTTTTTGGATTATTAGACCCAATTTCTCATTTTATTACTCATATTTACTCTACTTTTACAATCATACTCTTTTACACATTCATGTACATATTTGTATTGTATGTATTATGTATTTACATAACATATATGTAACTCTACCATGTAATCTTTCCCTTTAAAGTTTTGGCTTAAAATTTTAACTTTTGTAAATTGATTGCTATATGTCCTGTTTTTCTTAGTAATAGACATATTTAGAATACTTGTCATAACTTTCTTAACTGTAAGAATTCACCTTTAGAGCTTCATGAAACATATGTGTTAGAAATTGATTCAAACAAAAAGACATTTTTACAATAGATGTTGCATTGTTGCTGAGATCATATTCTACTTATACATTGTTTCTCTATTATTCTAATTTGTAGCAAGCCACTTTGACAGCACTCTTTCATGGGCATGTACTCTCAATCCCTGAAAAGATGAGCACCGATTTCGAACACATTTATCAACCATTTGAATTTTAGTCGTGCAGCTGGTGTCGGGGCTTCTCCATGCTTCCTCCTATTGTGTTCCGGCCAGACAGCACAGAATGTAGTTTGGAACACGTATCACAAAAAATGTATCAACTCTGTCCCCAAACTGGTGAAGAAATTGCAAGATATTAGACAATTGGTTTGTGTAGTGGGCGTGAAACAGTCGCTGAGTCAGCCCCTTCCATTCTTCCTCGGCGTACATACAGTGAAAAAGATTACCTCTGATTTACTTGAGCATCACAGAGCACACAAAGCTAGACATTTTTGTGTTGCATTCTCTGATATTGTCACCTGTTGCAAGCCTATCAAGAGTTGCAAGCCAAACCGTGAAAGCGTATTTTGAAGTGTTGCAGGTAAAACATATTCTTGTACTCCAACTTACTGTATGCTGAGTCGCATGCAGGAGCTTCCAAGTTATCTTAGATCTGAAATATGGTTTATATATGTTCTCTCCTTTTCGCCATAATTTTACATCATCCGTATCCTACAGCCCTCTCTTGTTAACTTGCTGAATCTGTAACTCAATGTTATTGTTTTTATCCACTCTGCGCAGTCGAAATCTGTACTTTGTGACTACACTTTCCACCTATCATGCAACTGAATACCGAGGTCTATACATCCCCTACTGCTCATGACATCAATCAACCTTCCGTAAGGCGTCCATACGGAAAATTAAAAAGTTTTAGACTGATTGTGTACCTCAACTTTAGAGAATCCTGGTGCTATATCTCGATAATTCAATATCCATAAACCCAGCGACGTTCTCTCTTTCACCGCCCAGAAAGATCCTTTGTGAATCAAGTATATGCTTACCCGTTGAACCCACAAAAATGAGTTGGAGGATCTGAGTTTCCAAACAAGTTTTAAATCCGCGACTATATTAGGTTTTGAAATGAACGCAGTCCTAAGCCCCCTTCTTCCTTGGCCTACCAAAATCCTTCCACTCCACTTTGGCTTTCTTTGAGCTCAGTTCCGAGCCTGACCAAGTAAATACTGCACACATACTATCTATCTCATGAATACATTTCTTTGATAATCGGAAATCTGAAATCCAAAAGTTTGTCAAAATGTGAATAACAGAGCATATCAATTGAAGCCTCCCGGAAAAGGATAAAAAATGCTGTGTTCCATGAAATGATATGTGAACGAATTTTCTCAACCAAAGGTGTATAATCTGTCACTGACATTTGTTTTGTCATTAGTGGCAAATCGATATATAACACCAGAAGAGATCGCAATGCTAATCAGAATTTCTCTAGGATTGACTGCCTCATTGTCTCCCTAAATCCAGCGATATAAAGAGTAGTTTTTCCATGCTTATATGAAGGCCAACTTACGAACTGAGTAAAAACAGCAAGAATGCCTTCCACAGATCATTTCTGCCCATAAGAGAAGACAAGAACATCGTCAGCAAAACATAGGTTAGTTAGTTTCGGCTTGGAAATAAGGGTGATATCCAAATTTTTGTTCAACTGCCGCTTATCCAATAACCGAGATAGTACATGCATACATATGACGAAAAAATAAGGAGAAAGGGAGCAACCTTGTGAAAGTCCTCTCTTTCCGTTAAGATAACCAGCCAGCTCTTCATTTATTAGGAACAAAAAGATGTCAATTAATATATTTAATCGGGAGCCCTAAAGATGTTAACGTAGCTAACAAGAGGGGCCAATGGACTGTACCGAAAGCTTATATCAATATTTAAAGCACATCTTGCTGAGACTGAAGTTTTATGGTAGCTCTTCACTAGTTCAGATGCTAAGAGAACATTTTCCACTAACAATCTATCCTTGACAAAGGCTGATTGGTTTGGCGAAATGAATTCCGAGAGAACTCTTTTTAGCCTATTAGCCAAAATCTTCAAGATTACCTTATAGAGGATATTGCAACATGAAATAGGACTGTAGTCTCTCATGAACTTGGCTTCCTCCTTTTTCAGAATCAGCACAAGAATGGTCAAATTAACTCTTTTCTGTAAGAAGCCTTTCTCAAAGAAGTATTCGATCGCTACCACAAAATCGTTGCCAATAGCAGGCCAAGCTATCTTGAAGTACTCACAAGAGTATCCATCGAGACCAGGAAATTTGTTTCTAACAATCTTAAATAATACATCATGTATGACCTCAATGACATCCATGTTAACATTCTTTGATCTATATCATCACAATAAAAGTTTAGGCGCTTCCACTGGTATCCCTTGATAGTCAAGTAATTAATGAGCTAAGAAACCATGAACATAATTCACAGAATAATTTTTTTACATATTATATAATAAAAATCTCATTAAATAAATAAATCTTTTAATCGGTTAAATATAATAATAAAAATTAAAAGTTCAATTTTTTTTATAATATACTTATTTGAATTTTTTTTTTTTATAAAAAATTGTAAAAATAACTTAAAACATGTTATAAATTGATAACATTTTTAAAAAGGTGAAAATGTTTTTAATAAATTGAAAAAAAAATTTCAAGTTTTATAAAACAACAAATAATGAATTACCACAAAAAAACCTTCAACTTCATATTCAAATCTAAATCTAACATATAAACTCCCAGAACTAATGAAGCTAACACATATCTAACAATTCAACACATAAATCTAACAATCCTAATCCCAGCTCAAAACTAACTAATCTAACATCCTAAACCGTAATAGAAATCTAACAGAAAACAAATTAGAAAAGAGTAGGAAAGGATCTACATGGATTTGGGGGAAATTGAACTGTGGGTTCGTCAGAGAGAGAGAGAGAGAGAGGAGAGCGAGAGAGAGGAGAGAGAGAGAGAAGAGAGAGATGAGAAGATCGAGAAGGAGAAGAGAGAGCAGACGACTGACAATCGAACGAGAGAGAGAAGAGAAACAGGTACTGGGAGAGAGAGGAATAGAAAGGGAGGTAGAACGAGGACCGAGCAACCGCTTACACGAGAATGACCGAGACGAGCACGACACGGAACGCTTGAGAAGACCCAGAAAACCACCAGAATGCACGAGCTCCACGTGTCCGCAGCGCCACGACCTACGTACGAGCTGAGCAAGGCACCCTACTCTCGACGACCCCGGGGTACCGAAGAAGCACCTGACGACAACGACCAGATGTCAAGGGAGGGTGATCGCGAACCAACCGTTACGAGAAGCGCACGTGAGAGATCACGCCGGACTACTCGACTCGAAGAAAGACATACAGAGAGAGATTACAGCTCTGGTCTCCTCCTTAATTAGCGATCTGATACTCTCCTACTGCATTCCTCCCGGAGATGAACCTCACTTCTCGAGACCAAGCCTTTCTTGGCTCCCCAGTCGTCTTTTGTATAAAAATTTCTGACAAAATTTTTTCATCAGAAATATTAATATTTTGGCAATTCACGAAAAGTTAAACGGTCCATTTTTCTAGATAGTTTTAATTTCCGATGAATATACTAAATTCGTTGGAATTTAGGATTAGTTTTACATTATAAGCAAGTTGACCATTTTCAAGTTATAAATAAACCTTATCTGTTGGAATTACGTTGGAAATTTCCGACGAATAAAATATATTCGCTGCACTATTTTTATTGGTCAATGAAAAAAGTTTGTCAAAAGTTCCTGACGAAATAAGGTCCAGGGTTTTAAAACATAACCAGATGAATGTTTAGATGAATGATTAAGATATTTAAATGTGATGTTTTATTTTGCAATAGTTAGCTATATAAATTCTTAGTTAATCTGCTTCTTCATTTGGTTGTGAGGATTGATCAATATTTGAGAGGATCTATAATAAGAAGAGAAATAGACTTGAGTATCAACGTTAAATGATTCCGTATAATTCTACTACAACTTACGTATGCAAGAAAGGTAAGTAAAATTAACACCCCCGGACCATCCTAGACATAGTTCGACCCACCGACCAACAATCAAACAAGAACATGA
The DNA here is from genome assembly GCA_018703725.1 of Brassica juncea. Lineage (NCBI taxonomy): Eukaryota > Viridiplantae > Streptophyta > Magnoliopsida > Brassicales > Brassicaceae > Brassica > Brassica juncea. The sequence continues at coordinate 38,571,916 of CM031935.1, read as the reverse complement.
CCGATGAACCAACCAACGCCAAGGGTTGGAGATGAAAGGCCAACCGGCCAGCCAACAATCAAATAAGAACATGACTGACCGTCCAACCCAACACCCTGATCCAGAAGCGCTACGTGACGGTTAGGAACAATCCGGTCAATGTCACAGAATTTACTCCGCAACTTAGACCAGTTCGTTCACTAACTCGTCTCGCTAAATCAAGGCATAAGGCTTTGCAACCCGTACCAAGACTTAACGGTTTCCGTTAGATTGAGGCCTAAGGCTTTTCAACCCGTACCAAGATCTAACGTTGTGTTAGACCGGACTAGTCAATTATCAGAGTACTCATGATGCGCATATAAAACAATCACTTTATTGATTTAAGAAATATTCATGCATCGATATAAATCGAGACCGGTCCCGGCCTAATGCCAAATCGAGTCAACTAAATGCAAATCCAAAATACCGTTTACAAAAGGCATGGAAATCTACACCGGCGGTCGTAGCGTCCAACACCAAGCTATCCAATCATCCTTTACCTAAAGCGACCTACAAAAAGGACAACGGAGTTGGGTGAGTAACCTAATGTTACTCAGTGAGCTGGCATCCACTACCCCAACCTAGAACTAACCCAGACAACCCAAAATAAAAAGCAATCTATCATAAACAAGCAATCTAAGGTAAGGCTAAACAAACCGTTACTAAGTTAGATTTGGCCTCATGCCATGATCTAACTTCAAGTAACGGGAACCTGCATGAAAAACAAGTCAACAACCAATCCCTAGTTAACCATATATACGCCTGAGTTCAATACTCATGTAGTGTTAGACACTTAGACTATACAAGGATCATTAATCGGTCGACCAACAATCAGACAAGAGCATGATTGGCCAACCAATGATACCGCATAGCTTATGATATCCACCACCCTTCACAAGCAATCACTCAAACAATATAACAATCAACTTCGGGTCTATACTAACCAAAGAGACACCAAGCCTAATCCGGTACCAAATTCGGAATTAGATCAATGTTAGAACCCTGCAAGCAAATCAATCAACCACACAATAACAAGATACTAGCTAACTACGACTCGATTCTAACTAAACACGACACTCTAACCCGGGAAATGGTGACTTCATGTTCCTCCTCATCATCCTCGACAATATCCTATCTCCCTACCACAAAGGCCAGAAGAAGGATCTTTAAACCAAACGCGGCCCACAGTACGTTCGGGTCACCGCGTGACAGCCCCAGTACGTTCAGGCCACTGCTGGTTGTCACACAAAGATCGCGGCCCACAGTACGTTTGGGTCACCCCGAGACAGCCCACAGTATGTTTGGGTCACTGCCGGTCAATACCTCTTCGTGCAACCACTCAGCCATAGGCCATGACCCCGTCTCTATGAGTGCTCTCGATCCACCGAATAAGGGGTTTCCTTGAACCCACTCGGTACGAGGTTGAGGAAACACTAATCAACCCCTAAACATGCCTAACATGGGCAGGTTACGCACATGTTGTCGGCATCACACACACGAGACAATATCTAACAATACTAAACAGCAATATCAATAATAATCAAATCAACCGGTTAGTCACTCCCTTACCAAGAGCTGACTAACCTCAATCAACAAGCAATTAATCTAACAAGCAATCTACTCTAATCAAACCGTTACCCAGATAGTTCAGCCTCCTGCTATGAAACTATCTTTAAAAATAATGGGAACCTGCACTCAACCATATAAACAAGCAAGAATAGAAAACATGATGCACCCTAGTCCTAGTCAGGTTATTAACCCAGTCTTAATTCCTTTCATCTCAGCTCAGCCCGTGCTAAGCTGAGTCCGGTTCAATAAATAAAAACCATAAGGACTCTACCATGCAATAATGTGATCTAATCTAATCTATATGCAAACTCGATCTAACATAAGTTCCAAGTGAACTCAAACAAAACCAACTCACAGTGTTCTATGCCGATAAGCAGCTGGTTGATCAGAGAGAACTTGGCCAAACCTAACCTTAACGTCTTGAATGGACTGGTCTGGACTGAACTCAACTCGGGTAGAACCTTCCTTAGCTTCTGGATTATTCCTTCAGAAATCTGGTCAGAGTATCAAACCATGACCTCGACTGAACTGAACCCATGGAACTGAACTGAACCTGGACAGCACCTCCACTTGATCATCAAAGAATAAGAATAGAGTGGACGGATTGATTTAGGCAGAGCTTCCGCGTATCAATCGCAGAAATCTTCGATTGGACAGAACTTGGCTTCTCGGTGGAATATCAGTCTTCAGAAAAGACTATACTCTCTCTCTCTCTCTCTCTCTCTCTCTCTCTCTCTCTCTCTCTCTCTCTCTCTCTCTCTCTAGTCACGTTTTTGGAGTGATTTTGGTGTGAAATGGATGAGTGAAAAGTGAAAGGAGGCATGGGTATTTATAGAAATCATCGACCAGTAATATCGAGCCATCTGAGCGACTGTGTGTCGTCCCACATGCTTCCGGTCGCATGCATGGGGACACATGGGCGTCCACATGCCCTGATGCATGCTTCCTTTACATTCCAGAAGACACCACCACGTCCACATGTCTCTCAGCATGGATGGAGTGCATGCGTCGCGACACACCGCCCTCTGCGTGTCGATCTTCGGTTGCAGATATCGCGACACTTCGTGCTTTTGTGTGTCAAACCGCATGTCTTGCTTCCATGAACGGTGACACCTCGAGATTCTGTTGACATTCAGCTGGTTATACAGTTGGCACCACGTTCTTATCCCTTTGATCAAGACACCTCGAGTTTCTCGGTACATTCGACTGGTTTTGACCCTTGCGGTGAATTTTCAACCCCCGATAAATCCCGAATAATTTTTCGCTCCCGTACTGATGTACTGAATATTTTTAATAAACTCCAAAAGAATTCTGAAATTGGAGAAAAATATTTTCCGAGCCTCCGGCTTCCTCGAAAAATTCACAATACCGAAATTAGCGATTTTAGCCAACTTCGGGTTTTCCCGTCGTGCTTCGATTCCCTTCATGCTTATTTTCCGTCCAACTTCCGACTTCCAAAATCATATTTTACTGATACATTTTTTTTTCTGGAAAACTTCGCGGTGAAGAAACATAATGCTTCGAAAACGTCGTACTTCCAAATTTTTATTCTTCCAAAACATCCATCTGATCAATCTAACACATTCTCTAACATGGTCGAGCAGCTTAAGATTCTCCCACGATCAATTCTTCAACCAACTCGTTCTTTGTAATTTCTCGATCGATCCATATTGCCTTCGGTTCGACCACTATGTCGATGCTCGACCAATCTTCTATTTTCTCTGAACCATGTCAAGTTTTTCGTGATGGAAACTCAACATATCTCTTCATTCTTTGATTCCCCAAAGCTCGGCTCTAAATTCTGATTATATCGATCTCGACCATTTTACCCTTTCGGGAGGGTTATTACACTTTTTGTTTATTTATTTAGCTCAATTTTATTATTGACTACCACAGTCTATTTTTTATTTTGGTTTATTTTGAATTTATTAATTAATTTGATTATTTATATAGTTGTTACAAAAATATAAAATGAATTAAATTATTATTTTTGGTATTTTGTATGTGAAATAAAATTAAAATATTTTATTTATATTTTGAAAAATGAATATTTTATTTTATTTTTCAATAGTTGGTACATATAATTATAAGTTAATTTATTTATTAATACATAGTTTGCCTTTAATTTATTAATACATAGTTTGCCTATAGTTGATCCAATAACACAGTGATCGAAGAATTAGTTTGATCTTCTAGTATCTGAGTTGGGTTTGAAAATATTGCTCCGGGGTAATACCAAACTAATTTATTTATTAATACATAGTTTGCCTTTAATTTATTAATACATAGTTTGCCTATAGTTGATCCAATAACACAGTGATCGAAGAATTAGTTTGGTCTTCTAGTATCTGAGTTGGGTTTGAAAATATTGCTCCGGGGTAATACATGACACTTTTGACTTTCATTGTCATGTGTAATCAAGAGTACTATTCTTAGCTTTAAAACAGCTTCGGGTCTAAAGATTTATACTCCTACAATCTTGAAAAAAAAATTTAATACTCTGTTCAATAGCTTACGAAGATAACAAACACAGATGTTTCCATAGACATCCCAAGCCCAAGACTAACTTTTGTATTATCCTTCATAATAAATAACGTTACAACTCCTTGCTCTTTACAGCCACACTCGATGAGCTTAAAGCAGATCCTAACAGTAAACAGAATCAGTTGATCTTTCCACTGACGAAATCCGATATCAGCTTCACAAACTGCTTAGGGTTCTCAACATGTGGAAGATGACCGGAATCTGGTACTTCCCGGAAAACCGCATTTTGTAGCTCACACAACAGTTTCTGCATCATGAAAATTGGCGTGAGTAAACCAAACCAAACTATTCGATGCTTCAGTTTAAAGCAAACTTACCACTGAGAGTTGGTTGCTAACAATCTGATCATTCTCACTGCATACGACGAGCGTCTTGTGGTTGATCTGCACAGTTACACATCCAAAACATGAACGAAAATCAGAAATATATATAAATTGGTCGTTTTTTTCATAGTAAGTATTTGCTATTACGTGTTTGATATGTGACGCAACGTTATAGCCACCGCTAATCATAAAATCGACCATTGCATCTTCCCACCACGGCATTTGACAATGCAACCGGCCGATCTAAAGCAAAAATAGATTCATTCCCAAAATCAATTAGAGGCATCGATATTATTAATTTAAGATCACTCTAAACTATTATCCCTACTACTACTTTGAATATTACTTCTTTTGACATTTGACTTACATATAAATACAAAACTAATTATATAAATATAACTACCTTTTGCTAATGTATATATGTAACCTCCACCTTAATCGGAGCCCACTCCTCTAAATCCATTTTTAGTCGACAGTTATACTTTTTTTTTATCAGTCGAAAGTTATATTAATAACAAAGCAAATAGAATAAATGATGATCGTATAAACTTGATAACAACATTAAATAGAATGCTTTTTTTGGTACAATTTATTTGATGAACTCACCAATATATGTTACATGTCAAACATTCTTTGATATAGACAGTTATTTTACGTTTAGTAAAACATTCAATAACTCTAAGAACATGTATATAACTAAAATATGGGAGTTTGTCAACAAAACAAATAAAAAAACTTGAGAAATTGAAAATATTTTAAAATAAAATACATGTTACTTCAAAATTTCAAGATTTGCATTCAACTTAAATATATAGTTGATTCCAAATTTTTTAAATTTTTTGATATTATAGTGTTAACTATTAATAAAACATAAAATTTAATGAGATCTTATATATTAGGGATTTTTGTTAACCACATGATTTGCATACGTAACAAGTGTTTAACAAAGATAATGTCTACTTTTTTTTTAAAGATCACTCTTATCTTTTATCCATATAACTACTTGAAACTATATCATACAAACTAAATTTAACAAAATTATAGAAAAAGTTTAAAAACACATAAAAATAAAATTTATCAATACAAAACGGGTTAAAAATATAAAATAATTTATATTGTTAATAGATATTCTCTATAAAATAACAACATTTCTTATAACATTTCTTTGACTTTGGACTATATATTTTTTGTAATATTTATCTTAAAATAGTAAAAATAAAACAAAAAATATACCCGCAAAGGGCGGGTCAGAATCTAGTGGAATAATAAAACAGAAAATGAAGGGAGTTTTGATGTTACATTAGTCCAATCTATGTTCTCTGATAAGGGCGAGGAAAAGGCTAATACGTTCGCCAAAAGGCGAAGAGGGAATGACTTCAACAACTTAACCTGAAACAATAGTGACAATATTAATTAATACTATACTCAACATTGCAACTTATTTATAGAGTATTAACAAGAGCATCATACCTAACGAATATCTCAGCAATTAACAAAGAAAAAATATTGAAACTCTTATGGCACATGTTATTGTTAAGTGGGTTAATTTTACAAAAAAATTAAACAATAAATTAGATTAAAAATATTCGTAAGACATTTTGAAATTCACGAAAGGAAATGCTGCAAGAGTTTTCAGACAAACCCCAGCGTAAGCAATTGACTTTGGTAAGTCTTTAAGCCCACCGGTTCCTTCCGAGTACGCATTGGCATTAATGAGAACCAATTTATCAACCTGAAAGTTTTAAAGAAGAGAATATAGTGAGTGAGCTAGTAAGATGGGTAGGTAGCCGAAAGAGTTTGATTATGATGAAGCAGAAGAAAAGTTACTGCTTCAGGGTAGGTAGCAGTGAAATCAACAGCTACGGTTGCTCCTAAGCTTGGTCCAACTAAAATCATTGGTCGTTTGATATATGCTTTCCAAAGCTGAAATTCAAATCAAATAATTAAACCGTCACTATTCCTCTGTTTTCTGATAATGTATATAGTAAGTACTGACCTCGAATAGATGATGCCGCTTGGATGCTGCATCACATGGTGGAAGTTTCTCTACAATATTCATTAAACACGTGAGTTCTTGTAATTTAAAATAAAATAGTGAGTTCTTGAAATGTAAAATAAAATAAAATAAAACAGTGAATTCTTAAATTAATCATACATTCATATCTTCTACTATAAAAGTAAAAGATTTCTAAAGAACCGAGTTTATCTTTTGTAAAAGTAAATTCTGTGCAAATCTTACCAAGATCGGAGAAGCCCCAACCAAGAACATCAATAGCCCAAGTCTCAAGAGAAGCTTGTTCAAGCAGAGGATAAGTACGTCTCCATTCAAGACATGAACTAAGCCAACAACAAAAAAAAATCTCTGTAAGATTTAGATACAGTGAGTGAGTTCTTGGAATTGTCTTGTCAATAAAACAAACCTGTCGAAACAATGCAGAAGAACAACGGGACTTTTGTCGTGTTGTTGAACAATTGGTTTGATACAGCTGCTCATTACGCAGCCTTTGAAGTTTCCCATCTGCAACACATTTTCATTTTCTCTTTCACACATATCGAGAAACTTAGTACTTGAATAGGAGAGAGAAGATGAAGAACCTGAAGAGGAACAGGAATCCGTACTATCCTTTGAGCCAGAGCTCTTGCGAACGGATCTTTTATGTCCTTTACCTCCTTAGGAAGAAACACCGGAAGCCCATCTCCGTTCGCCATTACCCGACGTTGACGCCGGGATCTTTTCGCCGGCGGCGACGCCGGTGGAGTTACCATCTTCAAGAAACCCATCATTTCTCTCTCTTTTGAGTTCTGCTTGTAGTGTGTGTTCAAATCTACTTCTTGAAGCTCTTCTCCAAGAAAATTGTGAATTGATTTTGTTATTTTTAGAGGTATATTGATTACTTGATTACTTGTGTGACATTGAAGAGACTAGCCAGAAATAGAAAGGAGAGTTATGTTTGGAGTCAGACTATTTGCATAGAGTTTTAAATTGAAATGCAACTACCAAGACTCGTCTTGTATACTTTTATTGTACTTCCTAGTTTTTTAAAATTTAATAGTTAATTACATTCTTAATTTTTTTTTTTGTACTTTTCTTTGGAAATGACCACACATGTTCTTCTGACATTCTAACTCTTTCTGTTTTAAAACCTTGAAGACAAAAGCAAAACCCAATACTCTATTAGAGCAGGTCCAATGGGATCCTTACCCAAAAATCTCCCAAAAATCCTTAGAGATTAATCAATATTAGATAAGGATCAGGTTTGTTACTGTGCGCGGATCCCACCGCCACGTGGAACTCCGCGATTGACTCTTTTTTTAAGTTAAAAAAATTAAAATAATTTTAAAAATCTACCTAGGTTATCGAGCTCAGTGGTACACCAGTGGACCTGCTCTTACATTTCAAACTCAAAATCAAATTCTACCACCCACCAAATGAGTTCATAGTACAACAATTTGATTAAGATGTTTTTTTAAGGAAAGAATGAAAACAATTGCTTAACATAAGTATAGATAGGGGTGGACGTTCGGGTACCTATTTGAGTTCAACTCAGATCTATTCGGGTTCTCGTGGTTGAAAATTTTAGTCCCATTCGAGTATTTAGAAATTTCGGTTCGGGTTCGGTTTGGATGTTTGCGAGTTCGGTTCTGGTTCGGATAAACTGTTTAAATTATTTTTAAATTTTAAAAATTCATATATAATTTAAATTTCTCTAAATCTAAAAATAAAATAATATATAACATATATTTTGAATAATGTATGATAAAATACCTAAACTTAACATAAAATTGGCCTGACTTAAATATTTGGATGGAGAATCAATAAGTATTTTTGCGATTTTGAAATATTGTTTAGCTATTTTAGATACTAATTTTTGAATATTTCTATATATTTTAAAATATTTTAGACAACTTCAAAATATCTTATACATTTTCTGATTTGGATATTCAAGTAAAAAATCTGATTTGGAAATATTCGGATACTCGAAATATTTTTGTTCGGATTGGGTTCGGTTCTGCTTCTTTAGATACCAAAATTTTGAACCCGTTCGAATATTTAACAAATTTTAATTTGAATTCAGTACTATTTTTTTTTGGATCAGATTCTGTTCGATTTTTCGAGTTCGGATTTTTCCTAGCCCTAAGTATTGAAGCAAGAAAAAGTTGTAACTAGGGGTGGAAACCACAAAAAAATTGAAACAATAATATAAGTTCAGGAAATAATACCCCGATGGCATGTCAAAGTAGTTAGTAAAAAAAACAAAAAGGTCGTTTATTCCGGAAATGGCCTAGGTTTTTAATTATTATTATTTTTTAAAAATTTTTCATCATATTAAGTTTCTAATAAATTGGTACTATTTTCAGGTTTGGACTCAGCAGTAGTGTCGGATGGAGCATTTCGAACACGATCAAAGAATATTTCGTCGAGTCCCATCCGAACTGGACTATGACTCCCAAGAACATTAGGACGATGTGGTTCAATTGTTCTGCGGTAAGTTTTTATCCAATTTTTAATAATTTTAACTTTTAATATATTTCAGCAAAGGTGGTATTGGTCCTTAGCAATCAACGAGAGGGTAAAAATGAAATTTGTTACAAATGATATATTAATCATCACATATGATTTAAGCTAATGAAAATAATTTATAAACTCATTTAATGGTGCATTAATAGTTACTATAATGTCTTTTTATGAAAATTATATGTTATATATATGTATATCATGAATCATTTAGGAAAATGAACCTATTTTTACCACAGTCTATAATAGAAAAAATAAAGCTAGTATATTATTTTTATTAACTACTTTTTAAGAACATACTTTATATCATTTATAAATAGACTATTAGTGAAGAAAAATAAATCATGAAGTATTATATAGAATTTCTATAATTGCTACCATTAGATATTATAAATGATTATGCAAAACATTATATAGAATGTTTGTCAACTAACATTAATTGGTTTTAGGATTGTCTCTTGTAGATTTGATTTAAATAAATGAATATTAAAAATCTTCGACTAATCAAATTGTAACAATTTTCTTAAACTTTACATATGTTTGACACCTAATAAAAATCACTTAAGTGACTTCTCATTTAATATATATAATTTATAAAATTTAAAAATAATTTTAAGAATTTTATAAAATATTTTTTCTAAATACTTATCAATGGTTTTTAATTTTAAATAATTTACAAACCTATTAACCTTCATAAATATTTTCTAAAATCCTATAAATATTGAGAAATTCTTTCTTATAAATGATTTTATAAATCTATATAACATTTTTTAAATCTTTATATATTTTTGTAAACTCTTATTAATGATAAAATATTCATTATTGATGATTTAAAACCTTATAAATGATTACCAAATATTTCTATAATTATAAACTATTATTATTATGTTTAAAAACCATTAGAAATGGATCAATATAAATGAATTTAATTTTTTTAAAATGCTATGTTAATCAACACAGATGATTTTAAACTAATGTAAATAATTTATAAACTCATTTTATGATGCATTAATTGTTATTAAAATGTCTTTTTATCAAAATTAAATGTTTTATATATGTATATTATGATTTATATAGGAAAATAAAGCTATTTTAACACTTTTTGTAATAGAAAAAATAAAGCTTGTTTATTATTTTTATTAACTACTTTTAAAATATATACTTTATAAAATTTATAAATAGACTATTAATGAAAAAAACGATGAAATATTATATATAATTTTCATAATTGCTACCATAAGATAATATAAATGATGAGAAATTAGCATTCACACCAAAGCATTATAGCGTATTTAGCAATATACCAAACAATCTATTTGTCAACTGTACGCAATCCTTTGAGCCAATGCTGTCCCTATAGTTGAGCCATTTCTTTTTAAGCCAACCATAGGCCAAATCCTATAGGCAGATTCGTAAGATCTTATACATTGTTACCATATTTACTCAAATCTTTGTTTGTCAGGGCTTAAAGAGTTTCTCTCTCAATTTCTTTGCATCTAATTTGAAATTAAAAAATTTTGTAGTTCTATTTCTATTTGTTCTCTCATACTTTCTCAAAAAATATCTTTTGTTGGAGACAAAATCACTATTTCAAAATGAAATCTTAGAAATCATCATCAACCACGAAGATTTGTTAATGTTGCCGCGCAGGAAACACAAGCTTTGTAGTGCGGCGGATCCTCGAGAAGCTTTCGCCCCACCGATGATTGACTTTATTTCTCCCAAAACTGTTGAAAATCAGTGAGCTAAATTTTGTTTTCTTTGTAAAGTTCCCATTGGAAAGGGAGAACCTTGAAGTATATCTTGTAAAAAATGTCACTTTGTTTATAGATTCCACAGGTGATAGTGGAGAACATTGAATAGATAATGGAGAGAGGTGATATGATTGTTCTTCTTGAATAGATCTTGGGGATCACTTTTATAGTTTGGACAATAGTTGACCACTTCAGATAAATCTCATAACTAAATAATAACCTATGTTATACTATTTTCTTGGAATAATATAATTCGATGGAGGATTGTTACCTTTAGAAAAATTTGAAAACAAAAAGATTCATCCTCTAATCTTCAGTCACATTCTTAGCACCATAATTGTATAAATATGCATGAATTTTGCAGACATATTAGGTATAAAAATCATTTTGTTTCATCAAAAAGATATTCAGTGTTTAAGTTAATCGTTTTCTACTCAACATTTGGCAAACAAATTTGCGAAAATAATTTTTTTAAATTTTTTTTTTCACAAAATCTTAATGGCCACTCCGATTATGACTAAAGGATGAGACTCAAGTCACAGCAAGTAAATGGAGCAGTGTGAGATGCTGAAGAGTGATGGTCGACTCTGAGGAGTGAGGAGAAGTCATGGGCAAGGCCGAGGAGTTACAGGCGATGCTGAAGAACTCGGGAGAAGTACAGGAGATGCTGAAGAACTTGGGAAAAGTACGGGGGATGCTGACTAGGAGACAGGAGTCGCCCCTGGTTACCATACAGAATTTTGTCATTTCCTTCGCCAAAGCTTATGATCTAAGTCCACTCCAAGACTTCTGTGTTGCAATTGGTGCAGAGCCGGTTTTGAGGACATATGCATGAAATTTTTGCAAGGGGCCTATGATTTTTCTAAACAAATTAAGGCTTAATTCTCTCCATTGTTGTGTTTAATATATAAATGTATAAATGTTGCCAAGAAGTTAAAAAGCGGTGAAACCTCTTATAAAATGCAAACATCATTAAATCATATATATATATATATATATATATATATATTCTTTTATATTATTTAATATGTTTATGAATGAAAAGGGAAAACAATTCAATTGTCTTTCACGCTTTTCCTACTAATGCTTCATACAAATTTCAAGAGCAAAACATAAGAAAAGAATAAAAAAATAGAAATATAATTTTTATTGAAAAATCAAAAATAGCAAAAACTTTGATTATGAAAATTTGATAGATTATTTTGCAAAAATATAAGAATAAAATTTCTTTCTAAGAACTGATAAATTTTATTAGTTTTGAAAATATTATAATTTTATTAAAGATTTGAGTTTTTATAGATATTACGGGGGCCAAAGTTTTTAATTTCGTATTGGATCCCGGATATCTTAGGATCAGCACCGAATTGGTGAACCCAAAATTGGTGGTGGGTATAAAACCTGTGTTGGGATCTCACCATCAGCATTGATTTCTTCTGAGAAAACTGAGCAAGCTAAGAAGAAGAAGTCACTTGAGGATTAAGAAGACATGTGCTTTTGCACATGGAGATAGATTAAATCTATACTATTATTTATGAAGTGAATTTGCTTACTTGTCAATGTCTTCATAATTTTAGGTGATTTTACTTATTTTTATTGTGTATTTCTTATTTGTCATATTTTCCATAATTATAGGTAACTTTTATTTTTTATATTTTTAATAATTTTTGTTTTTCTTATTTGTCATATTCTCCATGATTTAGATTATTTAATTATTTGTCATGTTCTTAATAATTTTAGTTGGTAATTTTATTTATATGACATATTTTAATTTAATTTTAGGTGGTAATTTTAGTTTTGCTTAAGTATCATATTCTCCATTTTTAAGTTATTTTATTTAGCTGTCATGTTTTATTATTTTTAATAACTTATTTTTCATATTCCATGATTTATATTGAGCCATTAGTATTAATACATAACTTTTTAATTGTTAGTTTTTAAACATTTTTAATGAATATTTAATAGATATTTTCATTATATTAATGTATAATTATTATTAACGAACATTATCAAATTTTAGCAATAATTTATAATATTCATCTTATGTTTACTTTAGTAATATTAAATCGTTTAATATTTTTTATTTATTTGTTTTATAAAAAAGCTTTCTTCTCTTTCATGTCAATTAATCATTTTACCAATAAAAAAATATGAGTCTAAAGAATACAATTTCTTACTATTATAATTAAAAAATCCAGATTTTACGAGACACAATCTATTGATTTTAGTTTATATTTTTTAAAGTTAAATAGAAATATGTTTTTTGATTATTGTAATATTTGTTAACATGTGTCACTATTAGCTTCAATGAATAGGAATTTCATATAAAATGTAACTAAGACTTTAGTGACGAGAAGTTTGATTTTATAGGCTTCGTTGTTAATTGGTAATTATGATTTATTTTTCAAATTATATTTAAAGCTATTGTAAAGTACTAATAAAACTTTATTAGGTTATTATGATAATGATACTTTTTACATGTGTGATTTAATAATAAATAAAATGTTTTACAAGTACCAAACCATTATTTATATTTCTTGTAATAAAAAATAAATTATATCTTATGATTTACTTAATATTTGAAAATAATTAAATTATTCAGAATGAAATTAAAAATTATGTTAAAATTTAAATTAGTTGGATATATATTAGTCCGTATAAGGTGCGGACTATCATCTAGTAAAATGCGATTAAGTTTTAGTTAAGTTAGTAATTTTATTAGTTTTCCTTTTCGCTACTTTAAGAAACTTTCCTAGAAGAATTATGTAAAAATTTACTATATATATGGAAGCTTTTTAGAGCTAAAAAATGCAATCGATCAATTTCAGAAATCATATTTTCTCCCTTCTTCTGAAGACAAATTGGTGTAGCGGAATCTACGATAAACAAGGATTCGTTGATCCGAAAGGATAGCCGAAACACTAGTCGTTTTGAGATCGTTGATTCCTCAAAGGAATAGCCGAAACAACAAGGAAAAGGAGATGTATCTCTTTGTTTTATAAATTCATCAAAAGCTGCGTACAATGAAGTCTTATGACTTTCTTAAATAAAGACACAACAAACCCTAATAATCTATATACTATACTAAAAGGGGATATCAAGCCCTCTAACCTATGCCACGTCAGCAAACAATTCAGAACCAATCAAATTGACACATCATCAAAATAAAAAAATCTCACCTCGAATCTCTTCGTCTTTTATTCTGCAAATTCACAACTGTTTCAGATTCATTAAATTGATTAATAAATTTTACGCTATGATCTTTCAATTTTTCTTTTCAAAGGTTGGTATAAATATAAGTGATGGTGGTGAAGATCAATCCCTAATTGTAACTGTTTGATATCACCTATTGTTAGATTTTCTAGGTTTTGTTTTCTTTCGATCTTTGAAGAAATTTGTGATCTTTGACACTGAATTCCACTGTTTTCACACAGGTACTAGCACCGTAAAATTGGTGGATACAACGAAGGCTTCGAACTTTTGAGGGGCTAAAATCACCATGCACAAAAGGTATCGTCGACGGCGTATGAATCAGAATCCTTGAAATCCTTGAATCTGTACTCTGCTATCATTCAGGCGTTCACATCGCCTTAATAAACTTTTTCTCTTATTTGCTTCAAGGGTTTGAAATAGTGCTTATTTTGTGAAGCAGATGGACTCTCCTTTAGTTACATCGTATAGTTCTTGATATGCTTTTTGATCGACATTAGTTGGTGGCAGCTCTTATGGCTTTGGGAAAGATACTGGCATTGGTGGACTCTTTCCCTTCACAGGATGATTAGCGGATCCGAGAACAGTCGTGTCTTCAGAAATCTTTGTGAGCAGTTATATATTTTTGAATCCGTCATATATTTGACATGATTGTGTTTTGGGTTAAACTTATTGTTTTTTCATGAGCCATTCATATAAGCTTTTCACTGGGTTTGTATCTGATTGGATTCAGGCATTGTTGGGTTTGGTACTGGTCTAGCAGCGATGATGTGTTTTTGGCTGCGTTATATTTCTATTGGTGTTTGATCTTGACAGGGAAATCGAGAAAATGTAGAAATTCAGTTTGCAGATTACATATATCCTGCTTTTTAATCAGGTAAGTGTTCCCATCTTAAAGACAATAATCAGATTCCAACAGTTGGGGTTTTTGATGAGTTTGTGTTCATAGATTGTTAATGCAACAAAAGTGAGTGAAAAGTAATAAAAGCAGGTAAAAGAACAGGGTCAATGAGAAAATGTGTCTTCATATCATCTCTCATAGCATGTGCTTTATAAGACAATTCATTCAACGATCTTGATCACTCTATTATCACTGAAGAAAGCTAGAGCGAGTGAAAAACTATGAATCTACAATAAAGGTAAAATAAATCACAATTTTATATGTTTAATTATCTATATATGACAATAAACTGAATTGTAAAAATGAGTTAGGGCTCAGTATGTATTCAAATATATTTTCACTGATATTCCCTACTGCAGATAAAGATGTCATCCACTTTGGTATCTTCAAAACAAATGACGGCAAGGAAGGTTTCCCTCCCAAAACCTCAAACTTTGCTATGGTAAGTTCCTTAACTATCACTAGCTTGGTATAACATATGCACGTAGGCCTTTTATTTGGTGATATTCTCCATAGTCGTACTTTCCAGTAGCTTTTGCTTGAAGATTGTTTTTTTAAACTAATCAAATTTTGTCTAAAGGTATATATTTGCAGGTTATCAGTTTGACATGTATTTGATTGGGCAATCTTTAAGTATCCACAGTTTGGCTCTAGCTCCACTCTAGTTCAAAACCAAGAGTAAGTAACATCTATGTTTTTTAAGTTTTACATCATCTAAAACCTCTAGAGCATATTATCAAATCCTCACAATAGTTTGTGTTCCAACAGTCGAGTCTTACACATTAACCAGCTTTGAATCCTCCAGGTCCATCCGGCAAGAGACCAGAAAACCTTCGCATAAGCTTTTAACTTTACTTCCCGCATGTGCAGTAACTGTTAGCATCTTATCCCTAGAGCTCTATTTATATACATGTCGCATGTGTTGCTAAGTTCCTTCTTAAGGTTTTAATCTTGGAAATTCAAAATTTCTTTTCATTTAGTGCCTTTTCCCAGTTGATGTTCATTTAATGAGTCTATGGTCAATCTCAGTCACTTTAGGCACCAAAACTTTTTTATTTCTGTTAAATTTCTAATTGTAAAGTTCATGTAAGTTCTATGGGATCAGCAACAACACTAACAGTTTCAAGTGTCAAGCATGTGTAAATATGTTAAAAAGATATGGTTAGTTTGGGGCACATCTGTTTATTTTTAAAGATTTGTTTAGGGGGAATGCAAGACAATCATCATTTTGTAACTGTTATTATATTCATACGTTATTATATGGTCAGATTATCTACTGATAGTTACAATTTTAAAATGCCTAACCATGGCATTGTCATTCTACCTCACACACAAAAGTTCTGAAGCAATTGTGAGTTAAAAAACAATCTGCAAAATTGTTTGAATAAATATGATTCTCACATGTTTGGGTATGACTCTTACAGAACCTGCAATCCTCTGGCTTTGGATGAGTTGATGAAGGTGGAAGAGAGGAAGAAGGCAATGAATCAAATGATGACAAGCAAACTTACTGGCTGTTCCAACATTTAACTGTGAAGGTGATGTGTCAAGCTCTGGTAGAGACTAGAGGAAGGGAATTATAAGCAAAAAGGCGGAGTGAGAAAGTGATTGATTGTATACTTGAGTTAACAATAAAAATTTATATATTCTATACATTTGATTCCTTTTGGTACAAAAATTTCAAAATACTTGTAAATTTTTAAATTTTTTTCGATCAATATATTTGTAAATAATAAAAAGATTTTGGTGACTCCGGAGAAATAAAAATTGAACATTCTGTTAAATTATAATCGTAACAAGCGTCAGCCTATAATTATATAAAGAATATAATATATAACGTAAAACCATATGTTGTTTGAATGCAGAGTAGCAAAAAATTTTGGTCAATGGCGCCTACACTTTTCACTGTCAAGAAGAAGAGGAGTTTTTAACACACCAAAATATAAACGATATGTTGTTGAGTCTGAAGAAGAATAGGAGTGAATATCTAAATTTATTCAAAAAGTGCAAAATATGGAAGATGCATAACAATATTGTTTTCCAGCAGAAAAGAGATAACATTGTGAAGGTCATCCATGATACAGTAAGGGAATCAAACCAGTGGAAGGAGGTGAAAGTTCAGTTTCCTCAGGAAAAGAAACAATCCACAAAGAACACTGAAAACAACAGGGATGACCAAGTAATTCTCCCACAAGACTATATTACTGTCATGTTGATGCTTCGTGGAAGGATGCAAAGGAGGTCGCAGGGTTGGGTGGTCCTTATATAGCAAAGAAGGCATCCAACATCTGTATGGATCATCCTCAATCAGAGCTACAAACACACCACTAGAACCAGACGCAAAGGCATTGCGAATGGCGGTCAAGCAAATGAGAATGCTAAATTTTAAGAAAGTTGCTTTCATGAGTGATTACAAACCAATGATAGATGAGTTGTAACAGAGGAGTTGCAACAGTACACCGCTCAAACAACCACCCAGAGGTCTGTACCACAGAGTGTCTCCATGTTACAAGATACAATGGAAAGCACCAAATCTTACGATTTCTTCTTTTGTTATGTCCCTAGAAATATGGTGACTGTAGTGGTGAATTATCTAAGAATGCTAGAGAACACACATCTACTTTGACTACACTGTTGACATTATACATAAACTTGGTAAGTAGAACAAAATAAACTCCCAATATGCAGTCAGCCAACTTAGCATCCTATGTCAAATACAATTCTCAACAACATATAACAATTCTACAACAGAACAACTCATTTCCCCCGATTATACAATGCAAACGATACAATTTGTATTAACTGAGACAGATTCTATAAATTAGTTATGTAAACAATATCATAAATTCTAAAATTCTATAAACCAATAGTTAAAAGACCAAATAATATATCAGTCTCATGTGAATACCAATTCTTTTTCTCAGAAATGTACTTAAACAGGTGACTGTGAATCTTAGTTGAGGTCTCAGGCATATATAACCAAGCTGCCATGACCGTTGAAAATTAGAGTCTATATCCTATGTGGAGTTAAATTGATAGAAAAAGAATGACAAGGGTGGTTAAAAAGATAAAGCACTGCAAGAAATGAACGGCAAGAGCAGCATTTTGAAGCATTGGATGAATCGCGTGCTATAAAGCAGTATAAGAAATTGTATTAATCTTAAAGTATTGGACGTAACTTGGTTGCGATCTCATATTTCTATTTTGACATGTGATCGATACAAATAAAATTGTAGATGAAAATTGGTATAAATAAAATTGATTCATTTGGCCAAGATAATGGCACTGTTTCAAACTCATGTCCACTTCTAAATTTACACATTTGTAACCTATTAAATATAATATAATTATGTCGATAAATTATCAAAAAAAATAAAGAAACAAATTAGTAATATAGCAGTATAAGGAATTGTATTAATCTTTGTTGATGCAACTAAATAAAACATAAAATATTCAGACTCTACTAAGTGTATCTATGAAATAGTAATAAATTAATAATTAAAATGAATAAAAATT
The DNA here is from genome assembly GCA_018703725.1 of Brassica juncea. Lineage (NCBI taxonomy): Eukaryota > Viridiplantae > Streptophyta > Magnoliopsida > Brassicales > Brassicaceae > Brassica > Brassica juncea. The sequence continues at coordinate 38,553,568 of CM031935.1, read as the reverse complement.
GAAATCTAATATCAATATGCATAGAAGTAAGAAGAAAATAAAACATTAAGGATTATAAAATGGAATAATAAAGAGGAAATAAACACAAATTTATTACTTCAATATATACGTGAATAAGTTCGAACCAAGTTGAATCTCTTTATTTTGCTACCAAAACGTTTTCTGAACCAAGTAATAAACAATAAATCTATCAAATTTAAAAAATAAATTATTAATGTTTTTACAAATATCTAAAATTTAAAATTAAACATCAATATATATATATATATATTTATATATAATTAAAATCATATATTAAGGATCTCTGATATATCATGCATATTATATAAAAAATTTAACAAATGGTAAAGAATGCATTCTAGCATTGTATTCACATATCATTCAAATCACCCAAGAAACCATAATAATTCTATTAAGAGAATATACCCAAAACACATTCATACATGTTATGGCCAAACTTACAATCAAATGTTATGTCTAGCCACTTACATACACATTCCTATTAGATAATTTTATTAGTTTTGTGTTTACTTATTTAAATTTTAAATAGATTTTTTTTATTTATTTTAAAGGTCCATCCTAATGTTATTGGAAAAATACACGTCACATAAAAAATTTACCACAAAAAACTAAATATAAAAACATAATTCATTATAGGCTTGCTTTTCTAGGGGTACAAATAAAAAATATAAATATAAAGAAAAATTTTAAAAAATGTTTTAATCTTGAAATATCTTACATTTAATTTTTTTTATATTTCTTCATATGAAATGGTCAAACAATAATTTAGACAATTTCAAAGCATAAATAAAATATCTTGATAGCAATACTAATCCAAACATGATTTTCCGCGGGCCCCAGTTTATAAAGCGTTGTATCTACCAACCTTGGGTTGTATTCCCCCGACAATATATACCAATATCAATGGAAAATAAATCGCATTATCATGTTTGAGTTTTGCTAACAGATTTTTTTTTAACAATACAAAAGATTATCATTCACCTCAATATTAAGAATGAAATATTATTCTTATTTTATCTAAGATAAATCACATTAAGCCATTCAGAAGCTAATAAAAACATATATTATATAAAAGACTAATGTCACATTCAAAAAGCAACAATATGTACCTTAAAAAACTCAACCTATATAAATTTGTTTTACTGTTTTAGATATTTTCTGATTTATTAATTCTAAATTCATTAAATTTCTTTAAAATCAATAAAACTTATAAATATTATAGAGCAACTATTTTCTGGTCTATTAATTGACCGAAGATAATATATAAAAATATTTTCTGCGCGTAGCGCAGACAGAGACTCTAGTCTAGATAAAACGTAAAAGCCCTAAACAACATTAATTAACTAAAGCCCATAATAATTAATCCCATCCATGTGACCCCTAACCAGTGGCGGAGCTAGCAATATTTTTGACCAAGTCATAATATATAAATTTAATATTTAAATTTTAAATTTATATATTATTATAACAAAAGAAACTTTTTTTACAAATTAATGGAGCATTTAATATTTTTTACGTAAACTAGTGGGGTCAATATCAAATTTTAACTAAATATTATAGTAATTTTTTAAAAATTACAATTAAAAAGAAGGTTCCCCAATTTAGGGGGTCACCTGACCCCATATGTCCTCATGTGCCTCCGCCCCTGGCCCTAACAATAACGTGACTGAATTGGAGATAGAGATATGTCATCTTCATGCGCTGCATCAGTCCCTCCGACGATGAAAAGATTCGACCTCAAATCTTGTTTCTCCAACGAAAAACTGTTGCAAAGATATACTCATCAAACCCCAACTTCAAATCTGCATTCACGCCATTATAATCTTCTCCAAATAAAAACATCTTAATAGGGTTATGCGGTTCTCCAAAAGTGTCATCAGAAAAGATGAAATCTACCATCGAAACATCATCATCGTCGTATACATCATAGATTAGATCTCCGATAATTTCTTTGAATTCTTCACGCAGATTTTCAGATGAAACAAATGGATATGTATCCATTAAATAACATGAACCTTCGAGGAACATGTCTGGAAACATGAACCTTCGAGGAACATGTCTTGAAACATAATCCAACTTTGATTAAGAAATCAAAGTGCCTGCTCTGATACCAAATGGTATAGCGGAAGCTACGAGAGACAAGGATTCGATTATCCGAAAGGATAGCCGAAACACTTGTCGCCTTGAGATCGTTGATTCCTTGAAGGAATAGCCGAAACAACAAGGAAAAGAGATGTATCTCTCTGTTTTATAAATTGATCAAAAGCTGTGTACAATGAAGTCTAATGAATTTCTTAAATAAAGACACAACAAACCCTAATCTAGATAAAACGTAAAGTGGAAGGATGAGTGACCTATCGGGAAGTGATTCGCGATAGCATGCGAGTGAGGCCAAAGCACGGGAAAAGGTCGGATGGTGATTGCAGGGTCAGTAAATAATAATTTCGAGCTTTAGAAAAATTAACGGACCGACCGCTGGAACGGGATGGGGCCCACAGACCGAGAGCGGGCAAGGGTGGCCCATTAGCTGTGGGGTCAGTTGGGGCGTTACATTTTGTTTCTTCCAATCAAGACAGCAATCGTCTTTTTGCCAAAGTCTTGAAACCAGGAGATGTTTTTGTATTCCCCATAGGGATGATACATTTCAAGTTAATATTGGAAAAACTCCAGCGGTGGCCTTTGCAGGACTGAGTAGTCAGAATGCGGGTGTTATCACGATCGCTAATGTGTTTTGATCCAATCCTCTGATTAATCCAGATGTTCTGGCTATGGGTATGGCTGTAAGACCCCGACCCGGCCTCTCAGGCCGCGGTCGATGCCTCACGTCGCTCGGTCCATACCCTGACCGAACCTCTAAAAATTTCGCCCTTTATTTAAAACATCGCCCATAGGCGAGGGCTAACTCAGATCCTAGCTCAAGACTACCTTAGTCATTCCCTAGCTTAGATCATTTCAACTTATGCACAGCGGAATAATATCTACTTAACCATTGGTCTAAAACCAATCTAACACTTGTCTGGTCTCATCACCTCAGCTAATGGTCAGTATACTAAACTACCAGCTAGCTCCAAGGTCGATGCTGAACCCAAACCATGTCATACAAAATCCGAGGTTCCATTCACCTAACCATTCTATCTAGATCTATGCAACATTGATAGATCATACCTTTGCCACATCCACGGAGCTTGTTAGCTCATTGTCCCAGCTGACTTAGCTGTTTGGCTAGCTCATCCAGCTAGCTGAGCTGAACCACTTCACTTGAGGTTCCATCTATTCTCCTCCAGCTGATAAAGCTGCGAGGTAGCTTTGCCCAGCTCCCCGTCCACTCGTCCAACTCTCTTATACCTGCATAAACTCTTCCCTTGGGTACTTAGTCATTCAGCCAACCATCGCCACAGACTAAGTAACCTTTGGGAAGTCTTCAATGTAAACTGATGTACATATAGCCTCTCCTTGGCTCATGTATCATCCCACATCCTTACACTTGTAGAATATAATACCAAGTCCCTCTTATGGACTAATCAGACCAAGTCCTCACAAGGACTAACCATTCCCATCAGATCCTGAGTCGTTCAACCAACCATCCCCACTGACTCAGAACTGATGAGTCTTCACACTTACCAGACAGGCCAAGGAACCATGTCCCAGTGGACCCGATCAGTCTTGCTCTTACAACCGTTGCATCCTATGATCAATCAGATCAGACACCTTGCTCCAACACCTATGGATCAGGTCGTCGATCCTTACCCATGATCAGATCACACACGGTCTTCTCTGTATAAACACACCAGCTCCATACTAGTGGTCCATGACCACAAGTACTAGCCTTACACATCTCCTTTGCTCTCTGTTGATTCCAAACGAATTGGACCTTGCACTCCACATGGTTCCTCTGATACTAGGACCCCATGTGTCTCCTCAGTGAGTCAGATCAATGGTTCACACCATGATGAAACCCCACATCAATCCATGATCCACTATGGATCACTATCCAAAGGATAACATCCAACTATCATCCCATAGGGATGAGTTAGACCAACACTGATCCGATCCTTTTCTCAAGGTCTTGGATCCTTATAATACATCACAATACATATATAAACCGATAACCTAGCAACAGATCTACATAACCATGGTTCAGATCCTTAGGACACATCTCTGGCCCAAATCTGACATACTCAAATAAATTCTCAAAAACTAATTAAAATTCATGACAATTCATGATAATTTCCAACTAAGAGAATGGTCTAATCAGAATTAACAGAACCGGCCTCGATCATATAGATCTCGACCAATATCAGCCAAACCGGCCAAAAGTGACCTCATCAAATCAATTCGCTAAAACTAAAAAAAATTCATGATAATTCATGATAAATCCTATTCTCAAGGTCTTGGATCAGAGTTAGACCAACACTGATCCGATCCTTTTCTCAAGGTCTTGGATCCTTATAATACATCACAATACATATATAAACCGATAACCTAGCAACAGATCTACATAACCATGGTTCAGATCCTTAGGACACATCTCTGGCCCAAATCTGACATACTCAAATAAATTCTAAAAAACTAATTAAAATTCATGACAATTCATGATAATTTCCAACTAAGAGAATGGTCTAATCAGAATTAACAGAACCGGCCTCGATCATATAGATCTCGACCAATATCAGCCAAACCGGCCAAAAGTGACCTCATCAAATCAATTCGCTAAAACTAAAAAAAAATTCATGATAATTCATGATAAATCCTATCTAAGAGAATGGCCAAGTCAGAATTCCAAGAACCGGTCTTGATCCCATGGATCTCGACCATGAACAGCCAAACCGGCAAAACTGACTATCTCTAAATCAATTCGATAAAACTAATTAAAAACCATGATAATTCCCCACTAAGAGTAATCCATAATCAGATCTCCACAATTCCTTCAGGAACTATGAGATATGGACATACCAGTCCAGCCAATGGCCAAGGACTGTCTTCCTGAACCAGCCAAAGCTATGGTTCAGTGCCTCCATGTAATCATGGTTTATATCACAATATATGGTTTTCAAGGGGCGTGCCTTACCTGGCCTTAACATCACCACAATAGACATAAACATAAACAGGAAAGTAAGTATCAAATCTGTTACCTTATACTTGATCTTATTAGATCATGTGTCTTCCCTTTTCATGGACGACCATGCTTCTACAAAGCATGCCTCCTGATATCACTCAAATTACCCTAAGGAATGACTTTACTCTCTCAAATAAGAGGTTCAGTTGTAGTACTTAGGGATCGAATCCACAGAGAGCTAGTGTACAAATAAGATGCAATCTTAATGACTATGCTAGGTTGAAAATGGTTTAAAGTAAATTGCAGGTTTCCTGAGTAAGGATAAGATTACTCAGTTGAAGGATTTGGTTTTAAAACAATAAAGAAAAGTAGTTAGATTCAGGGTAGGTATTCAGGAATTCAGGATTATAAATACTATAAAGGCTAACAAGTTGCTTGCATGATATGTCAGAGCTCAACACTTATTAAATGAATCCATCAGCTCTCGCATTATTTAGACCATCTATTACTTAGATGCTAAATAGTGTTGCGGTCGGCTACTCTGCCGATAGTATTGATCGATGTTTCGATAGGAATATCGACCGATACACCTCTAGCTACGTCGATCGATTACTCTATAGGAGGATCGATCGATACGGCTCTAAGCAAGCTTTATGCGCGAGTTGATACAATGCTCACCATGATCTTAGATCAGCTTTCGCATATCTCAAGAGGGACGTCTGTCCTGTCGGTCGATGTTGTAAGGGCTGGGCGGATGTGGGTGCTTTGCTGCGAACTCCTCGTGAGTAAGTATCTTCACGGCGTTGCACTCGTTGGTGGATTCTTCAAGATCCATCGGTCGATGCTCGTCTGGTTCCATCGATCGATTGGTGTTGGCGTACATCGATCGATGTGGATGTCCTGACATCGGTCGATTCCAGTGGTTGCCGCCAATACTTATGGAACTTTCGATCTGGAAGTCTCCCTCTTGCAGCTTCTCTTGTTTAACCACTCTCCAAAAATCATCCTCTATGATAGTACTGACGTTGTGGCCTGTTGTTTCTTCTCCAGTCCCTTTTCCTAAAGCTTCCTGCTTCTTAACAACTTCTCCTGTCTGAATCAACTGAGTCTCTAGTTTCTTCACATGGGTACTCAAAGCATCAAGCTTTGTGTTCAAAGTGGTGTAAACAGCGTCGATCTTTTCATTGAAGTTCACCTCTAACTGCTGCTGGCTTTCAAGAACTTTGCTGAGCATGTCTTCTAGCTTTCCTTCTGGGGTTGGTGTGGGTGGCTTCATGTAAGATGAGTTTCCATAACTCCTGTTGTTGTTGGGGTTGCTGCTGTTGAAGTTTCCTCTCTATCCTGCGAAGTTTCTATTTCCTTGGTTGCTTGCGTGATATGTCAGAGCTCAACACTTATTAAATGAATCCATCAGCTCTCGCATTATTTAGACCATCTATTACTTAGATGCTAAATGGTGTTGCGGTCGGCTACTCTGCCGATAGTATTGATCGATGTTTCGATAGGAATATCGACCGATACACCTCTAGCTACGTCGATCGATTACTCTATAGGAGTATCGATCGATACGGCTCTAAGCAAGCTTTATGCGCGAGTTGATACAATGCTCACCATGATCTTAGATCAGCTTTCGCATATCTCAAGAGGGTCATAGCATGTTTAGGATGTTGTTAGGTATTGCATGTAATAAACAATGCAATCCAAATTCATGTTCTAGGTAGCTAAGCTAGAAAAATCATTAGTGAACAATCCTAACAATAAATATCACAACTATAGCAATTATAGGTTGGGGCTAATCCCTCGTATCCTATTTAAACCCTAAATCTAACAAATGAATCTACTCAGACATGGCTAAGTAGTTCATAGCAACAAGGTAATAATAGAAATTCATAGATCTATTAGAGGGTGAACACTTAGGTCCCAATCACAAATATCTTTGGATCTCTCCTCTAGATCTAGAATTCTATAACCTTTGTTAACAAATAAAGAACTGAATAGAACTTTATTGAGAACTTGCAAAGTAATGAAAACAGAAATGAGTAGAAGAAGAAGAAGAAACTCTTTTAGAACTTAGAAACTATTAAAAACTTATGAAAACTTGTATCTCTCTGCCAAAACACTTAGGCATATAAAATATGAGTTCATTAGGTTAAAAAACTCGTCAGGGTCATTCTTGTAAAATGTGATTTCTTGGGCTTCAAGTTCGGCCAAGTCCAACTTGTCTTTCTGCCGCCTCAGTATCGATCGATAGTACAGGGTGTACATCGATCGATTATTGTCTCGATGTATCGTCCTTCGGCTAATGTTTGTCGATCGATTGCACATAGTGTGCATCGATCGATGTGTAACTCTGGTGTCGACCTCTGGTCTTGATCACAGGTGAACTCTTCTTTAAGCTCCAAAAAGGCACATAAAACATCACTTTTCTCCAAAATGCTTCTGAACCTGAAAACATACCTAATAGACTCCAAAACATAGATAATAGTAGTAAAAACACTCATATACCATGGGTAAAAACGGGTAAAATCCATGGTATATCAACTCCCCCAGGCTTAACCTTTTGCCTGTCCTCAAGCAAACACACAGACAGTCTTTATGAAAGAGGTTTTGAAAAGCAGAGACTAAATCAAATTCAAACTTAGAATCATAACCTCTACTTTGTTGCAAACCACATCTAAGAGTCTGTCAATCACAGAAGCACATTATGCAATATCCTAATTAAACAACCTTGATCATCTAGCCAACAACTTAGCAATCATGTCTGACTAACCCCTCTACTGATTTCATTTCTGTACATAAAAATAAAAGTGCAGGCTTTACCTTGGGAGTATCGATCACATGATGCAAGGTTGCTCAAACAAGTATCTGGACCTGCAGGTAAAAATTAGTTCCTATCCTCTCTCTATACTATTTCTCTTCTAGTCAAGTCTGCTTTCATTCGCAAGACATTGACCAAGATTGGACATGCTTCCATGAATCAAGCCTTAATGGTTGCAGCCACCAAGTCCTGTTCACTTCTTTTTGACCTATATCCTACGATTCATTGCGAAGCAAGTCTTGAAGGGGGTAACCACCAAGCCCTGTTCGAACCCTTTAGCTATAGAATTCTTATGAATCAAGTCTTGAGGGGGGTAACCGCCAAGCCCTGTTCGAACTCCTTCCTAATAAATAACTAGCTAATCCTAGAACATGAATTTAAGATAATTTTTTTTTTAAAAAAAATTAAATCTAATTTCGAAAATGAGAGAGAGAGGGTGATAAAATTATCTACACACGGCTTTACCTTCCAGACTTGTTTGAAGCATCCGATCCCATGTATACCAAGCCCCAAGACAAGCAAAGAATGTCAGGTTAGGTTGGAAATCAGCTTTGGTTCCTCCAGACAATCATTGAAAGTGTTGTCATAGCTGATAGGTGATCAACTTTAGCATCTATAGTACATTCTGCATCAACAAATCTAATAATGGTGCCTAAAAGATTGGTTAGATAAAAAGTGAAAATTTAAATTATCATTATCCCTTTCTTGACTCAATGAAAACCATTTTGAAACATTTTTAGATGAAATCAAAAGGTAAACAACATCAGTAATCATCCCCCCAGACTTAAATCATACACTGTCCCCAGTGTATAACCAGTCCAGTGAAGGCATAGGGAATAATAAAGTACACTGATATCAAAAAAGTTAGAGCGATATACCTGACCGTGATGCGTATCGATAGATGTTGAGTCGCCTTCGTCGATCGCTTCTGTGTGGTTCATGTCGATCGATATCGACTGTGTCATGTCGGTCGATTTCACTGACAATCGTCTAGTCATAACTGCAAAGAAAAACAAATACGAAAAATAAAATCCTAAAGATAAAAATAAAATGAAAAACTACCTAACAGTGGGTTGCCTCCCACTCAGCGCTTTGATTATAGTCATCTAGCTTGACTTTGGATGGAATGAGCTACTGAGATGAAGTCCAGGTACTTGTTGAGAAACAAGTATCCTCTGTATCTTTCTTCTCGCCGAACCATGCATTAAATTGGCTTCTTGTGGCTTCATATTCTCTGGTTCGTTTCTTCTTTATCTCAATCAACTCATCAGTGATCCTTTGAATTCTTTCTTCATGACCTTCAATGCTGAACTCGTGCCATCCTAATTTCTTGTAAGCATGTTCTGAAAGATCACTGAGCTCCGCTTGCATTGAATCAAGGCGTTGGATTATTTTGTCGTGGATGGAGCTGGTATCGATCGATTCCTTTGTTGAAATGTTGGTCGATGGCTGTTGAAGTCCATCGATCGATGCGCTGGATCCTCTGTCGATCGATGCTAAGGCTGCAGGTCTGCTCGCAAGCTGCCTCTGAATGGATTTGATTTCTTTCTGCATCCCTTCTATTCTAGATTCCATGCTTCCAACCTCGTTAATAAGCGGGAAATACGTTTGGTTTAGACGTCTATCTTGTGAATCATCCACGCTTGTTATTGCCGTGTAGACTCCATCAGCTAATTTATCCTAATCAGCTCTGGTGCAGATCTCTGAAGTCTGTATATCGATCGATGCAACCTGTTGTTCATCGGTCAATTTTTGCTTCTGCAGATTCTCGTTAAGCTTCTCGGCAAGGAGCTTCATCTGGCCGTCGATTTCAGTCAATCGCCTATCGATCGATGTGAGGTTGATCTTGTCGATCGATGCAATCGATGCAGCCTGATAATCAAGTTGACGTTGGAACTTCTCAGCCTCCTGCTGCATAGTATCCATTCGTAGTGCGAGTTCCTCCACTTCTTTGTCTACTAAGAAATGTATATTGTTGGTGTCAAAATCAGTCACGACGGAATCAATGACTGAAAGTCTCTGGAAAGTATTTCTTGAAACAAAAAATCTCAGATAATTTGAAAAGAAGTTATACGAGATTTTCTCAAATTAGAATATCCACTCTTTGGTGAGGTCGAAAACGGTTATCTCGAAATCAATGGCTAAAGATCCTTCCAAACTCAAAGATTTCCCGCACGAACGGTCAACGGAGGGAGGATCGGGCGACGGAGAACCCACGGGCGGCAGAGAATCCCTGGCGCCGGCGGCAGGCGAGACGGAGCCGGCCTGGCACCGGCGGCAAGCGTGACGCAAGCGGGCCTGGCACCGGCGGCAAGCCACCTGGCGCCGGCGGCAAGCGTCATGCAAGCCGGCCTAGCGCCGGCGGCAAGCCCCCTGGCGCCAGCGGCAAGTGTCACGCAAGCCGACCTGGCGCCGGCGGCAAGCCCCCTGGCGCCGGCGGCAAGCGTCACGCAAGCCGGCCTGGCGCCGGCGGCAAGAGTCATGCAAGCCGGCCTGGCACCGGCGGCAAGCCCCCTGGCGCCGGTCGACGGTCCTCGTCCTGGTCTCGGTCCTCGTCCTGGTCTCGGTCCCATCATGCTCGGTCTGATCCCATCTTGGCTTGCTTGGATCAATCCTCGTGGGTTTGATACGATCACGGCTACGGAATTAACATCTCTCGATTGGAATCATCCTCGATGTTTTACGACAAAAATTAGAAAGGTTGGATTTCTCATAGAGGATATCATGTAAAACAAGATCGATTAACTCGAACATCGATCCTTTAGGCTATACGGTTTATTTTACGAGAAAGATAGTCTTTCCGAGAAATCGTATAAAACGTTCAACGACTTAAGACAAGTCCACGGACTTACTTACGATTTTAAGAATTCAGGCCCAATCAGACTATGACGGTTTATCCAATTTCCCGAACATTGGATAAACATCAAGTCACATCGTGAAAATAGGGGAAAACTCGAGGATAATTACGAAGATCGACGACAATGGAATATTTCCTGAAGAGATAAACTTGGGCCCAAAGGCGAGGTCCATCATCCTAAGGCAAACTGACCTAGGAGTGAGTATATAAGGAGAGCAAGAGCAGAGGAGAAGGGGATCCGAAAATCCTAGATTGGAGACCTAGAGAGCTCCTGTTAGCTGATAGAACTTAGAATTTAGGCGGTTAGACTAGCAAGGCAGGCTTTAGAACGTCTGGCCGCCTCCTGCTCGCAAATCTCCGCTCCTCTCGGAAGGATCGGACAATTCTTTTACTTCAGAGCTCCGCACATAGAAACCCTAGGCGTTATCTTCGACATGCCTGTTTCTATGACAAACGCTCATACTAGACGAACCCGCCCAGACGGTTCGATCAAAACTTAACAAAACCTTTTTCGCATTTATTCGGTCACTTGTCGTTGGCTGTCGCAGAGAATCCGGACCTTCAGGGAAAGTCGGGTTAACTTGGCTTTCCTCCGTTTTTATTCATTAAAAATCGACGGTGTGAACTTCGGTTCCCACAGTTTGGCGCTAGAAGGAGGGGGGGACGGATTACTCTTACTCTCACGGCCGCAAAACGCTTGATCAAAGGAGTGTCTGGAAATATGAAAGACAAACTCGCAGCTCGCATCGACGCTGGTAAAACAATTTCAGCAGTGATTGCTCCTAAGGCCACCTCTCCCATGGGCGAGGTGAACCGTGACGGAAGTCGCCTCGCCCGTGAGGGAGGACAACCCGATCCCGGTCCTATCAACTATGCACCCTCGTCCAAGTTCCCATAACACGATCCTCGGGTCTATGGACACAACCCCCTCGCTTAGGATTATCAAAGAAAGACTTCGGGAAAACTTATAAAAGATTTGATCGTCGAGACGGATTCCTTCCTGTCGTATAATACGGCTATGGTTATCTTAAACACCAGTTGCCTTAACTATACAAGGGATTGGAATCCTTTCGGAAAATCCGACGTCACATCAACGGCTGTTTCTTAGGAAAAATCGTAAAAAAGTCTAAGTCCCAAGACGGCCCAAAAGGGGGCCTGGATCGTGGCTAAACGGCCCACTTACGATTTAGAATAAGATTGAGTACAAGGCTGAGATGACGGTCTAATTACCGAGTTTGTGAAATCTCAACGAGTAGGGGTTCGACTGAAAACGCTTTCGAGAAACTCTTGGAAAAACAAAACTTATTCTCCTTGAAACCTTGGGGAAACCCTAGTTTACTCGTGGAACAGAAGCACGGCAAATCGGTTCACCAATTCCCACTGCCATACTTCTTACAAACAACTCTTGAGGAACAAACGGGAAAACCAAAGGAGGTCGGAGCTTGATCTTACTAGGAAGACTTGCCATAGGGTGAGATCAGTCTTCCCAGTTCGCCTTAGTAAGAGCCCACTTTTTTCTCCTTTGTTCTAGGTCAAAATGGCTTTCGTTTCATCTCAATCGGAGTTTCCGTTGAGATTTTACGAAGAGAACAAAATCACTCTCCCGGCCACCTCGCCCGTGGACGAGAACAACCATCACCAAGGTCACCTCGCCCATGGCCACCTCGCCTGTGGAAACCTCACTTTTCTCTCCTTTGAGTCTATGTCAAGATGGTTTTCGTTTCGTCTCAATCGGAGCTTCCGTTGAGATTTTACGAAGAAAACAATGTCGCTGTCTCGACCACCTCGCCCATGAGAAGGATCTCTCTGTCCCGTCATAGGACGAGCCTGGTCCTGTCCCAGTACCATGCATCTTTGCCTAAGTTTTTGTAAATCGATCTTTGAGCCCGCAATACTCCTGTTTCGTCTCAATTAAGATCGTCGTGAAAAGCTCCAGAAAAATCATGAAAGGTTCGATCGACGAATGGATTCTGATTCATCGTATAAAACGACCACGGTTAGCTCGAACACCAGTTTTTCCAACTATACGAGGGATTAGGATCCTTTTGAGAAGCCAACATCACGTCGAAGGTGATTTCTTAGGAAAAATTGTAAAAAAGTCTGAAGTCCAAAACGGCCCGGAAGGGTCTGGAACGCGACCAAACGGCCCTCTTACGATTTTAAAATAAGACTAAGCCCAAGATGGATATGACGGTCTATTGTCAGGAAGAAAACAGTTTGCGGAATAACTCTCGTAAAATAAAAGCTCGACAACGTTTTGAGAAACAGCTTCCGTAAAATCAAGCTCGGCAATATTTTACGAAACATCATTCGTAAAATCATACAAGATCATATGAAACGATAAGGTCCAGGACCTAACCAGTTCGCTCATAGCCTGACGAGCTAAGAGCCTCACTCGAGTGGCGTCTTGCCCAATGTCTCCATTTGTCTAAGCACCCACCTTAGCCTTCTTCGAGTTATCGCCTACTTCTCCTCCCTTTGTTTCAACGATTCTGTAATGTTCCTTCGGACACATTGTCAATTTAACCAGCAGTGCGAAGAAACGAGAACAGTAACTTGGGCGTTCATATCTCTCTTTCGCTCCAATATTCTCGTCAGAATTTCATCAAAAAACCGATTCTCGTTCGGTATCAAACTTTTCAATGTCCTTTGACGATGAACCGTTAAAAGTCTCGAAACAAAGAGGAACGGCAAGAGGCAGCCTTGAACGATCGATGAGACTAAGGTACGTCCACTTAGAAAATTTGTCAAGGTTTTAATTTTTGTAGGAAAGGAATGAAAACGTCTAGAAAACTGCCGTAAAATTTAGGGAACTTAGAACCTAGGTGGATAGTCTAGCAAGCTAAGTCTTAGACAATTCTCCGGTCTTGTTCTATTGTTCCTTGAATGTCGAGGCAGAACATGCAAACCGATCTAATCTCTCGAAAAATCGAGAAAAGATCGCCACGCATTCTAAGCATACTCATCCCGCTTCCTAAAGAAAGAAAAAACGTACACAAGCCTTCGAAAGGACCCGGACCTGAATTCGGCATCCCCTTAAAAGGCAATCGTGAACTAACATGACCTTAATGTTAACACGAAAGGGTCATGGTCTAATCCTTTACCAAAAACTTCCTTGGCTATACGGCTGAGCACAACCTTCATGCCACGCCCAATTAATTTAGTGACCACTGCTCCAATCACTTAACGGCTAAAACAACAATCCACGATTTGTTCATAGAACACCAAGTGACTATTACGCAAGCAATTTGTCGTATAACCCAGAATCGGAAAATCATACGATAAACTCTTCATACCAAAACTCAGTCTAACAACCATATGGTTAACGGAAGATTTAAACTTATCGTCAATCGATTAAGTTCTATACGCCCCGTAAACACGGCATGAAAAGAAACACTCGTGACAAGGCTCCAAGAGTTATACGAGTCATCCTTAATATATACAAACAAATCCCGGAAGGCCAACACTTCACGAAGCACTGTGAATGTAGACGCTTCTCCCTGGGTCAAACTTACGCAACCCCTTCGTCCTTCGTCCAAACCGAAACAACAGTTTCTGGCTGCGAACATTCGCAAAACATCTCCAAAGCCCGCGAACATTTCAACCACGAAATGCGGCACAAGGAAAACTCGACCTTCAGCACTGCGAGACGTCGCTAACGCTCGAAGGACATTCTTTTCCTCAAAACGTTCCAGACGAAATCCTCGTCTCTAGAACTCAAAACATACAAACACACCTCTAAACGGTAACATGCCTCTAAACTGGCATCATTTCGTTGTTGCTGATCACAACAAACGAACTCTAACGTCCTAAACAGACAAATAGCCGCCCTTCAAGGGGTAGGCTCTCTTGCATCCAACAAGGATAAACATAGCGCACTAAACAAGAAATCCAAATTTTGGTTTAGCTCTTCGTAAAGGAAGTAGCTCGACTCACGCCCAGACAAATCATATAAGCCGACAACAATTCGCGGATTTTAAACGGTACGAGTCAGGTTAAAATCGCTAACAGGCAAAACGAAAGCCGATTTGTCATCGCAAAGCCTCAGTCTGAGAGTAAACCTAGGTCTTGCCCTAAACCCAGCCACGCTGGATCTTGACATCTCACAGACATAGTATGGTATACGAGATCCAAAAATTTGTCTCTTCACTTAAGCCTATTCGTTTCACGAACTTTTCGCGTAAATCGGTAAACCGCGGAAAATCTCGTTTTATGCAAACAATAGGTACGGTGATCATCAGGAACTAGGAATGAGACGACAACTCACACCCTCTTTCTCATACTTCAAAAAAACTGAAGTTCATAAATAATCGAAAAACGGTTCATAGATTGAGACCGCAAAAGTTTAAACAAAGTCCCTAAAACGGGTAGGGATTCAGAGTCACCAACTGCCAGTCACGAAAAACACATCATGGCCTCACAACGCCCAGACCAAAACAAATACATCAACAGCATCATGCTCGAAAGTCTCTCATGACACATAACCAGACCATATAAGTCTCGCTGGAAAACAGATCACAAGGGTCTTAAACTCCAAAACGAACTACGGAAGGCTTGATCCCTACAACAAGGGTACATAGGCAGCCTTCGAAAGGCGCAGCCCCAATCTTACCACTTTCAACGGAGCCTTTCAACCATTAATTCCGCCTATCTTACCTGACATGTCTTATCGCTCGCAAGAATGTGGGAACCGAAATTCACACCGTCAATTTTTGATAAATAAGATTGCGGAGGAAAGCCAAGTAAACCCGACTTTCCTTGAAGGTCCGGATTTTCTGCGTTGCCACACGAAAACGAGAAAGTTCAATAGATAAAAATAAGAGTTGAAATATTTGCCCGAAGGCATTTTATTAGATGAAAGATACAAGTACAAAGATTCTCCGAAAGACAGAGAGATATGCGATTTAAAGAAAAAGATAGAGTCGCAGGCAGCCAAACGTCCTAAGCCTTGCTCCACTAGTCTAACCACCTAAACCCTAATTCTTCTAAGCCAGCAAAGTGCTCTAAGTCTAATTTTTGGATCCCCTTTTCCTCTGCTCTTGCTCTCCTTATATACCCACTCCTAGGTCGGTTTGCCTTAAGATGATGGACCTCGCCTTTGGGCCCAAGCTTATCTCGTCAGGAAGTATTCCATTTTCGTCGATCTTCGTAATTATCCTCGAGTTTTCCCCTATTTTTTGGTGACTTGATGTTTATCCGATGTTCGGGAAATCGGATAAACCGTCACAGCATGATTGGACCTGAATTCTTAAAATCGTAAGTAAGTCTGTGGACTTGTCTTAAGTCGTTGAACGTTTTATACGATTTCTCGAAAAGACTACCTTTCTCGTAAAATAAACCGTATAGCCTAAAGGATCGATGTTCAAGTTAATCGATCTTTGTTTTATACGATATCTTCTACGAAAAATCCAATCCTTCTAGTTTTTGTCGTAAAACATCGAGGACGATTCCAACCGAATCGAAAGATGTTCATTCCGTAGATGTGATCGTACCAAACTCACGAGGATCGATCCAAACAAGCCAAGATGGGATCAGACCGAGCATGATGGGACCGAGACCAGGACGAGGGCCGTCGACCGGAGTCAGGGGGCTTGCCGCCGGCGCCAGGCTGGCCCGCGTGACGCGGGCCGCCGGCGCCAGGCCGGGGTGCTGCCGACGCCAGGCCGGCCCGCGTGACGCGTGCCGCCGGCGCCAGGCCGGCTCGCGTGACGCGTGCCGCCGGCGCCAGGCCGGCCCGCGTGACGCGTGCCGGCGGCGCCAGGCCGGCTCGCGTGACGCGTGCCGCCGGCGCCAGGCCGGCCCGCGTGACGCGTGCCGGCGGCGCCAGGCCGGCCCGCGTGACGCGTGCCGCTGGCGCCAGGCTAGCCCGCGTGACGCGTGCCGCCAGTGCCAGGCCGGGGTTCTCTGCCGCCCGTGGGTTTTCCGTTGCCCGATCTTTCCCCCGTTAGTCGTTCGTGCGGGAAATCATTGAGTTTGGAAGGATCATTAGCCGTAGATTTCGAGATAACCGTTTTTGACCCCAACAGTTAGCTCCCCAGCTCGTAAGATCGGAGACGATTTTGCGGGCGAATAGTTAGAATTTTCTGAAAATCGAAATTTTCGGCTAAGGATTCTTTTCCGCGAGAAACCTATATCATCTCCCCCCTTTTCTTATAAATAGCCAGCCTTCCCTTCTCATTCTTCACATCTTTTCAAATCCTCTCTTCTTCTCTCTCAAGAAGGAAAATATCTTCATCCCAAGTTGAAAAGAATGATTCTGATGTTGAGATGGGCGAGGCCAGCCAAGCTCCGGCGGTTCCGGCCGTTCAGGACGCTACTCCGTCCCTCATTGATGGGTTTGACTCTTTCAAGGCTAAGCTATCCCGGCGCAGCGCTGCGAAAGGCTCAAAGCGGGCGAGGACTGAGACGCCCGATGTTCCCTCCGCGGCTCAAGTTCCTTTGCCTGCTCCTCCGATCTCTTTGCCTGCTCCTTCGGCCTCTCCGTCTGTTCTTCCGGTTCCCAGCTCCGAAGTCCCATCCGATGCTCTGCCTGCGGAAGAGGTTACTATTCCTGAACAGATTCTTGATTTTCAGGTCCATCCATCGGGTTCTTCGACTGCTCCGATCGTGATCTCCGGAAGAGAGGATGCGATAGAATCTACACCTCTTCCCCCGGCGAAGAGGGAACTCGTCTTGGGACTGCCAGCGGCTGGTGCCGCGCCGTTGCCCAAGGGAAGGGCAAGGGCTGGTACGGCATCCGGGGCGAAAAGGAAGCGGGGTGCGAAGAGTGAGGAGGGCAAACTTTCAGAGCCGTTGGCGCGTCATCGTTCCAAGGTTCGATTTTAATCTATCTGCAATTCTTGTATTGCTTTTCTTCTTCTTTTTTTTTACGATGATACTTACTCCTTCTTTTGCGGACAGTTTGTGTCGCTGATTGACGGAATGCTTGGCGAGTGCGGGTCGGAAGTCATTCGCCTATCGAAGGAATTGGAGTCGTCGCAGGAAGCGCTGAAGCGTACTAAGGCTGCATTGCAGACTGTCGAGGACGCCCATGCCGCCCAGACGTCCCAGCTCGAGGTTCGTATCAGTGATCTTGAGCGTGACCTTGGGAAGACCGCGAGTTCGTTACTCAAGGTGAATAAGGAGAAGAAGAGCAAATCCTCGGAAGTCCGCCGCCTGCAGCAGAAGATCTAGACTCATGAGGAGATGAACGCCCGTAGATCCTCGGAGGTTGTCGATGCCCGCAATGACTTCTTTGGTCGTCTGACAAGGATGGCCACCCTGTTTGAGTCCTTGATAGCCATCCGCAAGAGGGACTTGGCTTTAGCGGGGATCGAGGGGAGTTTGAGCGAGCTCGAGTTGCTTCGAGGTAACGAGGCCCCGTCTTTGGACTTGGAGGAGGCCAGAGTATCGTCCTTCAAAGGAGAGTGGGCGGCCACTGAGGGAGATTTCGATTCAATCCTTGCCGGCCTGCAGGCCGAATACACCCTTGCATCGACCTCCGAAGACTCAGAAGATCAGGAGCGCACGGGAGAGGATTGCGAGGCTGGCGTGGACGAGGCGGGTAGTGGCGATGCGACCGAGGGAGGCGACGGCGAGGCTATCCCTATCGTGGGTGAGTTTGAGGATGAAAGTGACGTCCCTGGGAGCGTCTAAGTTTATCAATCCCTTCGGGGATTTTGTTTTATATGTGTTTCGGCCGTTAAGAGGCCATGATGTATTTACCGGGACTGGCCGTTTGTGGCTTCGAATCCCTGCCCCTTTTTGGGGTTTTGTTCGAACTTTTGCGGTCTCAATCTATGAAACGCTTTTTGATTATTTATGAACTTCAGTTTTTCGAAGTATTAGAAAGAGGGTGTGAGTTATCGTCTCATTCCTAGTTCCCCGATGATCACCGTACCTATTGTTTGCATAAAGCGAGATTTTTCGCGGTTTATCGATTTACGCGAAAAGTTCGTGAAAAGAATAGGCTTAAGTGAAGAGACAAATTTTTGGATCTCGTATACCATACTATGTCTGTGAGATGTCAAGATCCAGCGTGGCTGGGTTCAGGGCAAGACCTAGGTTTACTCTCGGACTGAGGCTTTGCGATGACAAATCGGCTTTCGTTTTGCCTGTTTGCGATTTTAACCTGACTCGTACCGTTTAAAATCCGCAAATTGTTGTTGGCTTATACGATTTGTTTGGGCGTGAGTCGAGCTACTTCCTTTCAAAGAGCTAGACCAAAATTTTGGATTTCTTGTATAGCGCGCTATGTCTATCCTTGTCGGATGTAAGAGAGCCTACCCCTTGAAGGGCGGCTATTTGTCTGTTTAGGACGTTAGAGTTCGTTTGTTGTGATCAGCAACAACGAAATGATACCGTTTTAAGGTGCGTTTTTATGTTCAGAGACGAAGATTTCGTCTGCAATATTTTGCGGAAAAGAATGTCCTTCAAGCGTTAGCGACGTCTCGCAGTGCTGAAGGTCGATTTTTCCTTATGCCGCATTTCGTGATTGAAACGCTCGCGGGCTTTGGGGATGTCTTTGCGAATGTTCGCAGCCAGAAAACGGTTGTTTCTGTTTTGGACGCGGGACCAAGGGGTCGCGTAAATTTGACCCAGGGAGAAGCGTCTATATTTACTTTGCTTCGTGAAGTGTTAGCCCTCCGGGATTTATTTTTTGGATGTGATAATCGCTTAGTGGATACTCTATCTGTTGTTGTTGCCGTTCAGTAGTTGGCGAAATGCGTTGTCTAGACAAATTTTTGAAAGTTTCGGAATTTTCGAAATTCGTGGGAGTATACGAGTATACGCACCCCACCCCCCCCTTTTTAATCGGAGGGGATAGCTGAGCCCGCCGGTTAGCGAGTTGCCTACGTACCCTTTTTCGGGGATCAAGCCATCTCGTAGTTCTTTTGTATCACGTCACTGTTAGTGATAGTATTTTTTAAGATGCATCGCGTTCCAAGTTCTTGGGATTTTTACGTCTTGCATGTATGCGATTTGGTATGAACCTGGTCGGACCACTTTTATGACTTTGTATGGTCCTTCCCAGTTTGCTCCCAGTTTTCCTGCGTTTCGTTCGGCAGTGTTTTGGAAGACTTTGCGTAAGACTAAATCGCCTTCTTTGAACCTGCGATGGCGTACGTTTGAGTTTTAGTACCTTGCGGCAGCGTGCTGGTAATTTTGGATTCGAATGAGCGCCTGATCACGGCGTTCGTTGATAAGATCGAGATTGTCCAGCATCATAGTGTTGTTTAGATCTTCTCGTTCGGGGAGGAATCTTCTCCGCACTCCGGGGAATTCTACTTCCGCGGGGATCATGCATTCCGTTCCATAAACGAGAGCGAATGGAGTTTCACCTGTAGCCCGTCTTGGGGTTGTACGATGTGACCAAAGAAATCCTTCGAGCTCCTCTGCCCATCGCCCCTTTTTGGCGTCTAGGCGCTTTTTTAGTCCGTCAAGGACGGTCTTGTTGATGGTTTCTGCCTGTCCGTTGCATTGCGGATACCTGGGGCCTGGGGGTTGACTTTGTAAGTCGTATTTTCCACTTTTCGCAGAATGCTTCGAATCGAGCAGAGATAAATTGAGATCCATTGTCTGTTACAATTTCGTATGGGACCCCATGTCTAGTTATGATATGTTTCTAGACGAATTTCTCGACTTGTGTGTCTTTGATTCTTGCGTAGGATTCTGCTTCTACCCATTTGGAAAAGAAATCCGTGAGGACTAGGAGGAAGCGTTTTTGTTTTGATGGGTGCATAGGTCCGACAATGTCCATGGACCATCGCATGAAAGGATAGGGGGACGAGATTGAGGAGAGGATTTCCGCGGGTTGATGGATTGTTGGAGCATGCCTTTGGCATTTCTCGCACTTCCGGGCGAATTTCTCGCACTTCCGGGCGAATTTCTCGCAGTCTTTTACCATGGTTGGCCAATAGTAACCGTGGCGTTTGATTTTGACTGAGAGAGATCTTCCGCCAGAATGATTTCCGCATGATCCAGAATGGACCTCTTCCATGATTCTTCTTGCCCTTTCTCCTTCTGCGCATGTCATGAGAGGACCGGAGAAACACCACTTATAAATTTCTCCCTCTATCGTGACGTACCGTGCCGCTTGGGTTTTCACTTTACGGGCCGCCTATTTTTCGGTGGGTAAGGTTCCGTTCACGATATAGGCTCGGATTGGTTCTAACCAAGGGCTGTCGCAGCCATACTCAGTTTGGTCCGCATCCGCTTCCGGTTGATCCTTGACTTCTTCCATATCTTCAATCTCTCCTCGGATTAGATTGACGACCACTGGTGGTCCGATGCTTGGATGTTCGACGAATTCAACCGGGATTATCCTTTGGAGCACTGGATCTGAGCTTGAGGCGAGGGCAGCCAAGGCGTCGGCCTGGACGTTTTGCGAGCGAGGAATTCTGGTCAGGGCGAACTGGTCGAAACTACGAGCCAGTTCTTGGACGAGTTTTAGATATGCGTCCATCCTTTCGTCCCTTGCCTCATATTCTCCGCTGTATTGATTGGCGACTAACTGAGAATCGCAGTAAGCGTGAATATTACGGATTTTTAATCCATAGGCCAGCCGCAAGCCTGCGACGAGTGCTTCGTATTCTGCCTCATTGTTTGAAGCATGAAAAGCCAATCGGAATGACTGTTCTAGGATTTCCCCGTTAGGAGAGGTGAGTCGAATTCCGATTTCGGATCCTTGTTTGGACGAAGATCTGTCGACGTGGAGGACCCAAGTTGAGTTTGGTTCCTCGTTAGTCATGTCTCTAGTGGGTAATTATACCAAGAAATCCGCAAGTACTTGGGACTTTGCACGTGTCCTTGGGCGATATTCGACGTCGTATTCACTCAGTTCGATTGCCCATTTTGCGAGCCTACCAGATTGGCTCGGACTGTGCAGGATTATCCGCAGTAGGAACGTAGTGAGAACCACTATAGTATGAGACTGGAAATATGGTCTTAGTTTTCTTGCCGAGGTTATGACGGCGAATGCTAATTTTTCCATTAGCGGGTATCGAGTTTCCGCATCCAGCAACGTCTTGCTTACGTAAAAGATTGGCTTTTGTTCGCCGCGTTCTTCTCGTATCAGGACGCCACTGACTGCTGTTGCGGAAACTGCGATATAGAGGAAAAGAGGTTCACCTTCCACCAGTTTTGCGAGAACTGGTGGAGTGGCCAGGTAATGTTTCAACTGTTGGAAAGCTTTTTCACATTGATCGGACCATTCGAACTTCTTGTTTCCTTTTAACTCGTAAAACGGTAGGCACTTATCCGTGGAGCGCGAGATGAAACGGTTCAAAGCCGTGACTCTTTCGGTTAGCCTTTGGACTTCTCGCTTGGTTCTCGGGGAGGCCATCTCTATCAGTGCGTCGATTTGTTTAGGGTTGGCCTCGATTCCGCGATACGTTACAAGGTATCCGAGGAATTCTCCCGATGCCACCGCGAATCTACATTTCGCCGGGTTGAGTTTCATGTTATGCCGGTTGAGTCGTGGAAAACATTCCTCTAGATGGGCTACATGATCGTGTTCGTCAAGAGATTTTACGAGCATATCATCGATGTATACTTCCATAGTTTTTCCGAGTTGCTCAGCAAACATTTTGTTGACGAGTCGTTGATACATTGCACCCGCATTTTTAAGACCGAAAGGCATTACTTTGTAGCAATACGTTCCGCGGTCTGTGATGAATGCGGTTTTTTCGCGGTCGCCGGGATTCATCATGATCTGATTGTATCCGGAAAAAGCGTCCATGAATGACAGAAGCTTGTTTCCCGCAGTTGCTTCGACCAGTCGGTCGATGTGTGGGAGCGGGAAGCAGTCCTTTGGACAGGCTTTATTCAGATCCGTGAAGTCGACACAGTCTCGCCACTTGCCGTTCTTCTTTTTTACCACGACAGGGTTGGCAAGCCAGTCTGGATACCTAACTTCTGTTATCGACCCTACTTTGTGGAGTCTTTCGACTTCCTTGTTGACTGCGGTGGCACGCTCAGGTCCCAGCTTTCGTCTCTTTTGTTTTACGGGTTTGTGAGTCGGGTCGATGTTAAGTTCGTGACATGTTACGCTAATGTCGATTCCCGGCATATCCTCCGCAGCCCAAGCGAACGTACTGAGGTTCTTTTTGAGGCATGCGATGAGCTCTGCTTTTATTGGTTCGCGGAGGTTAGCTCCGGGAAGGAATCGTCGAGACAAATTGAGACCACCGGTTCGCAGGTTGGTTCACGCTTCCCTTCCAGGGCCTCCGCTCTTTGGGACTGCCAGAAGGTTTCTGGCGAGTCGTGAATCGTTTGCTTTTTCCGAGAGGTCTCGATTTTGGAATTTTTCCGTTTTAGTTCGGTAGCGAGGTAGATCTGCGCTGCTCCGTGACTACCATGTATTGTTTCGATCCCGAAAGGCGTCGGGAACTTGAGGCATAGGTGGAATGTTGATGGGATCGCTCTCGTGGAGTTTAGCCAGGGAGTTCCAACTATCGCATTGTAAAATGTTGGACCATCGATCACCTGGAATTCCGTGTTTTTGGCGACGCTCCCGGCTCTGACTAGGAGGTTAGTCGAACCGAGGGTCATAACTTCTCCCGAGAGTTCGAATACTGGGCTGGGGTCATCTGTAAGGACGCTTAGATCGACGCCCAGCCTCTCGAGGGTGCTTTTATAGATAATATTAGCCGAGCATCCGGTGTCGACTAATACCCTTGCTACGTCAATATCCTGGATCGTGAGTTCTTTTACGAGGAGATCGTTGTGAGGTTTGGCCGTACTGGCCGTTGCTAGATTCTCGAAAGATACGATGTTGCGGGCTGACGAAGAAGCCATACTGAACTTCGATCGATTGGTGGTTTTCGAGTTAGAGAATCCGTCCCCCCCTCCTTCTAGCGCCAAACTGTGGGAACCGAAATTCACACCGTCAATTTTCGATAAATAAGATTGAGGAGGAAAGCCAAGTAAACCCGACTTTCCTTGAAGGTCCGAATTCTCTGCGTTGCCACACGAAATCGAGAAAGTTCAATAGATAAAAATAAGAGTTGAAATATTTGCCCGAAGGCATTTTATTAGATGAAAGATACAAGTACAAAGATTCTCCGAAAGACAGAGAGATTTGCGATTTAAAGAAAAAGATAGAGTCGCAGGCAGCCAAACGTCCTAAGCCTTGCTCCGCTAGTCTAACCACCTAAACCCTAATTCTTCTAAGCTAGCAAAGTGCTTGAAGTCTAATTTTCGGATCCCCTTCTCCTCTGCTCTTGC
Organism: Brassica juncea; assembly: GCA_018703725.1. Classification (NCBI taxonomy): domain Eukaryota; kingdom Viridiplantae; phylum Streptophyta; class Magnoliopsida; order Brassicales; family Brassicaceae; genus Brassica; species Brassica juncea. Next base: position 38,529,610 of record CM031935.1, on the reverse strand, counting down.
TCTCCTTATATACCCACTCCTAGGTCGGTTTGCCTTAAGATGATGGACCTCGCCTTTGGGCCCAAGCTTATCTCTTCAGGAAGTATTCCATTTTCGTCGATCTTCGTAATTATCCTCGAGTTTTCCCCTATTTTTCGGTGACTTGATGTTTATCCGATGTTCGGGAAATTGGATAAACCATCACAGCATGATTGGGCCTGAATTCTTAAAATTGTAAGTAAGTCCGTGGACTTGTCTTAAGTCGTTGAACGTTTTATACGATTTCTCGAAAAGACTATCTTTCTCGTAAAATAAACCGTATAGCCTAAAGGATCGATGTTCAAGTTAATCGATCTTTGTTTTATACGATATCTTCTACGATAAATCCAATCCTTCTAGTTTTTGTCGTAAAACATCGAGGACGATTCCAACCGAATCGAAAGATGTTCATTCCGTAGCCGTGATCGTACCAAACTCACGAGGATCGATCCAAACAAGCCAAGATGGGATCAGACCGAGCATGATGGGACCGAGACCAAGACGAGGGCCGTCGACCGGCGTCAGGGGGCTTGCCGCCGGCGCCAGGCCGGCTCGCGTGACGCGTGCCGCCGGCGCCAGGGGTTCTCTGCCGCCCGTGGGTTTTCCGTTGCCCGATCTTTCCCCTGTTAGTCGTTCGTGCGGGAAATCTTTGAGTTTGGAAGGATCTTTAGCCGTAGATTTCGAGATAACCGTTTTTGACCCCAACAAAGAACATCACGAAGGTTCTAACGAGCTGGGGGCTAACTGTTGGTGTCAAAATTGGTCACGACGGAATCAATGACTGAAAGTCTCTGGAAAGTATTTCTTGAAACAAAAAAATCTTGGATAATTTGAAAAGAAGTTATTCGAGATTTTCTCAAATTAGAATATCCACTCTCTGGTGAGGTCGAAAACGGTTATCTCGAAATCAATGGCTAAAGATCCTTCCAAACTCAAAGATTTCCCGCACGAACAGTAAACAGAGGGAGGATCGGGCGACGGAGAACCCACGGGCGGCAGAGAATCCCTGGCGCCGGCGGCAGAGAATCCCTGGCGCCGGCGGCAGGCGAGACGGAGCCGGCCTGGCGTCGGCGGCAAGCCCCCTGGCGCCGGCGGCAAGCGTGACGCAAGCCGGCCTGGCGCCGGCGGCAAGCGTCACGCAAGCCGGCCTGGCGCCGGCGGCAAGCCCCCTGGCGCCGGCGGCAAGCCCCCTGGCGCCAGCGGCAAGCGTCACGCAAGCCGGCCTGGCGCCGGCGGAAAGCCCCCTGGCGCCAGCGGCAAGCGTCACGCAAGCCGGCCTGGCGCCGGCGGCAAGCCCCCTGGCGCCAGCGGCAAGCGTCACGCAAGCCGGCCTGGCGCCGGCGGCAAGCCCCCTGGCGCCGGTGGCAAGCGTCACGCAAGCCGGCCTGGCGCCGGCGGCAAGCCCCCTGGCGCCGGTCGACAGTCCTCGTCCTGGTCTCGGTCCCATCATGCTCGGTCTGATCCCATCTTGGCTTGCTTGGATCAATCCTCGTGGGTTTGATACGATCACGGCGATGGAATTAACATCTCTCAATTGGAATCATCCTCGATGTTTTATAACAAAAATTAGAAAGGTTGGATTTCTCGTAGAGGATATCATCTAAAACAAGATCGATTAACTCGAACATCGATCCTTTAGGATATACGGTTTATTTTACGAGAAAGATAGTCTTTCTGAGAAATCGTATAAAACGTTCAACGACTTAAGACAAGTCCACGGACTTCCTTACGATTTTAAGAATTCAGGCCCAATCAGACTATGACGGTTTATCCAATTTCCCGAACATCGGATAAACATCAAGTCACATCGGAGAAAACTCGAGGATAATTAAGAAGATCGACGAAAATGGAATATTTCCTAAAGAGATAAACTTGGGCCCAAAGGCGAGGTCCATCATCTTAAGGCAAACCGACCTAGGAGTGAGTATATAAGGAGAGCAAGAGCAGAGGAGAAGGGGATCCGAAAATCCTAGATTGGAGACCTAGAGAGTTCCTGTTAGCTGATAGAACTTAGAATTTAGGCGGTTAGACTAGCAAGGCAGGCTTTAGAACGTCTGGCGCCTCCTGCTCGCAAATCTCCGCTCCTCTCGGAAGGATCGAACAATTCTTTTACTTCAGAGCTCCGCACATAGAAACCCTAGGCGTTATCTTCGACATGCCTGTTTCTATGACAAACGCTCATACTAGACGAATCCGCCAAGACGGTTCGATCTCTTGTTCAATTCTTTCTAAACTGAACTACGTCCGACTTGATCCTCGAAAGGGGTACATAGGCAGCCTTTCTTATGGTCCAGTCCCAAATCTTAACAAAACCTTTTCCGCATTTATTCGGTCACTTGTCGTTGGCTGTTGCAGAGAATCCGGACCTTCAGGGAAAGTTGGGTTAACTTGGCATTCCTCCGTTTTTATTCATTAAAATCGACGGTGTGAATTTCGGTTCCCACATATATCAGCAAATTTCCTCTCAACTGCTTTCAGACGAGTCAATCCTCCAAAAGGATTGCAAGGTGCAGCGGGGTTCATATCTGCATGTGCTTCATTGATAAGGCGGATAGATCTCTTCTTCTCTTCTGTGCAGATGCTTAGATCCCCTAGGTTGTGGAAGATAGGTTCACAGGTTTTGGTGAGTTTGCTGCTGAGACGGGCTTCTGATTTCATTAATTCTTTCCAGATATCTCCAAGAGACTCATCAACCTCATGTTTTGAGTAAGTGGTCGATGGTAAAGGCTTCATATCGATCAATGTGGATGTTACTCCGTCGATCGATACTGATCTTTTCTGGCTATGGTTCTGTGAGTTGCGAAGATCTTCAAGTTCCAGCTCAAGACGTTTAACCCTCTTGAGTAATGCCTGGTCTGCACTGAACATCCAGTCCATCTCACTGCGAAGCTTGTCTGTGGTCTCTTTTAAACTCTTTTCCATGGAGAGCTTTTCCCATTTGCGTTCTCCAAGTAAACCAGTGAACATCTCGTTGATCTCGTCTTTGGTGTAGGTTTCTTGCACCAATTCTCTTCTTGTAAATGAACTAGCGTGCTCTGGTAGACAGATGTAGGAGCGGTCGTCCATTGAAGTTCTTTGAAGCAGTTTCTTGATGTCGTCTTTAGAAATTCTGATGACGTCACCATCTATTCCTCTAGCAAACCCTTTCTCGTCTCTGTAGACCCCATACTCATCTCTCTGCTCCCAAAAGAATCTTCGAACTCTATATCGAAAGGCTCTCTTTCCGAATTCAGGACGCTTATCGATCGGTGCGACACACTCTGTATCGATCGATTTCCGTTGAAAATATGGATCCTTTCTGTTGAGATGGTTATCCTCAGCTTCCTTTGGCTCGGTTGTTGTGTCTGCCTCCTGGTGCTGATAATGGTGGTCTGGTCCGTAGCGTTGTTGCCGGAATAGGTTGTGGGATCCGTTGGCTAACTGTAGGACGTCTGCAATGTCTTCTCTGGATATGTGGAGTGTTCGTCCATCCATTGAGCGTGAAAAACCTTGTGAATCCCTGAAAATACCAAACTCATCTGGGATTAGATTACCGAAATTAAGTGCATTTGAATTTGTTACCTGGGATGGTTGGATGTATGTATCGGTCGATGGCACAGGTTCTGAATCGGTCGACGGTTGTTCAGGTCTATCGGTCGATTGTGCTGGTGCCGTGTCGATCGATGAGACTTCTTCGGGTTGGGTGATGTAGCTGGTGTGGCAGTCTCGACCGCGAAGCTCTCGTACTGGTAGTCGCTTGCCCAGCTCCCGATTGAGTAGTCTCCGTCTCGCTTTGTTGACTGTGTTATCGAATGATGAGAGGTAAGTAGTATCGATCGATGGGGATGTGGCCCTGTCGATCGATGTCGTGATACTGAGGTTGTGGTGGAGAAGTCGATCTTCATCTTCTGGAAGGTTGTGACACTCTATAGCTCTCTCCTCCTCGTAATCATCTGTATACTTCTCATTGTGAGTAGTATTTGCAGCGTGTGGTGGGATGTAGTAGTCGTTCTCCCACACGTTTACTTCGAAATCTCCTTCTGGAAACTCCTCCTCGATCTGATTGAATAGTGAATCGATCGATGACCATGTGTGGCTGTCGATCGTAGTCAGTTCACCAGAGATGATCGATGAGACAGTGCTACTATCGATCGATTCTGTGGTCTCTGTCTCGTATTTGCCTTGTGAATCGTATTCATCTCCACAATAGCAAACAGCTACAAGGTCTGAGCCGTCTTGGATCTTTTTAGGGATCTTGATGACTCGTACTGGATCATAGTAGACCGTAGGGTTGATCAGGGTTAGGCACAGTTTGTTTGTCTGAAGGTTGCAGACTGCTCCAACTGTGGCTAGGAAGGCTCTTCCAAGTAGCAAAGAAGTAGGTAGGGTTATCTTGACGTCCAAGACATGAAAGTCTACCGGAATTAGGGCTTCTCCTATGGTAACCTCAAGGTTTCACACAATTCCTCCAGAGTTCTGCTGAGAACAATCCACAAAGATGAATGATTCTTCAGTAGGCTCTATCTTCAGACCTAGATGGTCTGCTATCACCTTGGGTAAGATGCTAACTCCAGATCCTGTGTCACATAGGGCACGTGGGAAGTTGATCCCATGTACTCAGCAAGGAACAACAAACTTCCCTGGATCACTCTTCTTCTCAAGTTTGATCCTCTTCTTCATACTTTCTCTGACTTGGTTGAACATCCTCTTGATGTCTTCTTCTGTCTCCTTAGTTTCTCTGAAAAACATCCACAATCTATGTGAAAAGTAGGCTTCTTCAAAGGGTTTCTCTGTAGGTATCCTTAGAACTCTCTTTCTGAAACTTGCCAACTCTTTCTCATTAACTCCTCTTTTAAGGTGTTTAGGAACCTTCTCTTTCCTTTTTCTGAGAACTCTGACATCTTTTCCTTTTCTATCTCTATTGGATCAATAATATCTGTGGGTTTCTTCATATGGCGGTTGGTGGGTTTCTGGAAGGCTTAGATTGCTCCTGGAGTGCATTAAGTCGTGCAACATTTATCTTGGGAAGTTGCACTCGGCGTGTGATAACTGAATATCGATCGACAGTTTCTGGAGTGTGTCTATCGATTTCTTTATCCTTCGGTCGATTGATGGGACGTCTGTCCTGTCGGTCGATGTTGTAAGGGCTGGGCGGATGTGGGTGCTTTGCTGCGAACTCCTCGTGAGTAAGTATCTTCACGGCGTTGCACTTGTTGGTGGATTCTTCAAGATCAATCGGTCGATGCTCGTCTGGTTCCATCGATCGATTGGTGTTGGCGTACATCGATCGATGTGGATGTCCTGACATCGGTCGATTCCAGTGGTTGCCGCCAATACTCATGAAACTTTCGATCTGGAAGTCTCCCTCTTGCAGCTTCTCTTGTTTAACCACTCTCCAAAAATCATCCTCTATGATAGCACTGACGTTGTGGCCTGTTGTTTCTTCTCCAGTCCCTTTTCCTAAACCTTCCTGCTTCTTAACAACTTCTCCTGTCTGAATCACCTGAGTCTCTAGTTTCTTCACAAGGGTACTCAAAGCATCAAGCTTTGTGTTCAAAGTGGTGTAGACAGCGTCGATCTTTTCATTGAAGTTCACCTCTAACTGCTGCTGGCTTTCAAGAACTTTGCTGAGCATGTCTTCTAGCTTTCCTTCTGGGGTTGGTGTGGGTGGCTTCATGTAAGATGAGTTTCCATAACTCCTGTTGTTGTTGGGGTTGCTGCTGTTGAAGTTTCCTCTCTATCCTGCGAAGTTTCTGTTTCCTTGGTTTCCAGATCTCTGAAATCCGGTTCCACTGATCCAGTTGACTTCTGCTTCTATGTAGTCATCTTCTTCATCAGCTTCTGCATCCTCCACTGAGCAGATTTGCTTGTTTAGCAGTTTCTGAACATTGTCAAGTGTAGCTTGTACCTCATTTATCTGTTCCTTTCCAAGGAACGCTGCAGATCTTGCTCTTACAATGTTCTTCGTGCTGCTGCTGGATGCTAGGTTGTCTATTAGCTTCACAGCATCTTAAGGATTCCTTGTGGTGAAGTTGCCTTCACTCGCAGTGTCCAGAGCCATCTAATATTTCAGTGCGATGCCTCTGAAGAAAGTGCAGAGCAGTTGCACTTTGTTGAATCCATGGTGTAGGCAGTCTCGCTGGTAAGACTTGAATCTGATCCAGGTATCCTTGAATGACTCTCCAGGCTCCTAGTTGAATGTGGCGATTTTCCTTCTTAAGTCTTCAGCGCGCGCATCATCAAAGAAGTTACGTAAAAATGCGTTTTTGATGTCGCTCCAGGATGTAAGAGATCCTGGTGGTAGCTGCTTAAGCTACTGTAAAGCTTCTCCAGATAAAGAGTGTTTGAAGAGCTTACAGAGAATGTAGTCCACAGGGACTCCATTGGCTTTGATAGCAGATATGAGATCCTCGAACCTCTCCAGATGATCCATGAGATGCTCATTGGACAGCCCATAGTAAGGTGTCTGTCCCACAAGGGTGTAGTAATGCGGCTTGAGCTCGAAATCGCCTCTCTGAATAGCAGGGGGACGAATGGCTGATCTGTTGGTGTAGAACTGATATGGACAGTTGTAGATCATACCTTTGCCACATCCACGGAGCTTGTTAGCTCATTGTCCCAGCTGACTTAGCTGTTTAGCTAGCTCATCCAGCTAGCTGAGCTGAACCACTTCACTTGAGGTTCCATCTATTCTCCTCCAGCTGATAAAGCTGCGAGGTAGCTTTGCCCAGCTCCCCGTCCACTCGTCCAACTCTCTTATACCTGCATAAACTCTTCCCTTGGGTACTTAGTCATTCAGCCAACCATCGCCACAGACTAAGTAACCTTTGGGAAGTCTTCAATGTAAACTGATGTACATATAGCCTCTCCTTGGCTCATGTATCATCCCACATCCTTACACTTGTAGAATATAATACCAAGTCCCTCTTATGGATTAATCAGACCAAGTCCTCACAAGGACTAACCATTCCCATCAGATCCTGAGTCGTTCAACCAACCATCCCCACTGACTCAGAACTGATGAGTCTTCACACTTACCAGACAGGCCAAGGAACCATGTCCCAGTGGACCCGATCAGTCTTGCTCTTACAACCGTAGCATCCTATGATCAATCAGATCAGACACCTTGCTCCAACACCTATGGATCAGGTCGTCGATCCTTACCCATGATCAGATCACACACGGTCTTCTCTGTATAAACACACCAGCTCCATACTAGTGGTCCATGACCACAAGTACTAGCCTTACACATCTCATTTGCTTGCTGTTGATTCCAAACGAATTGGACCTTGCACTTCACATGGTTCCTCTAATACTAGGACCCCATGTGTCTCCTCAGTGAGTCAGATCAATGGTTCACACCATGATGAAACCCCACATCAATCCATGATCCACTATGGATCACTATCCAAAGGATAACATCCAACTATCATCCCATAGGGATGAGTTAGACCAACACTGATCCGATCCTTTTATCAAGGTCTTGGATCCTTATAATACATCACAATACATATATAAACCGATAACCTAGCAACAGATCTACATAACCATGGTTCAGATCCTTAGGACACATCTCTGGCCCAAATCTGACATACTCAAATAAATTCTAAAAAACTAATTAAAATTCATGACAATTCATGATAATTTCCAACTAAGAGAATGGTCTAATCAGAATTAACAGAACCGGCCTCGATCATATAGATCTCGGCCAATATCAGCCAAACCGGCCAAAAGTGACCTCATCAAATCAATTCGCTAAAACTAAAAAAAAATTCATGATAATTCATGATAAATCCTATCTAAGAGAATGGCCAAGTCAGAATTCCAAGAACCGGTCTTGATCCCATGGATCTCGACCATGAACAGCCAAACCGGCAAAACTGACTATCTCTAAATCAATTCGATAAAACTAATTAAAAACCATGATAATTCCCCACTAAGAGTAATCCATAATCAGATCTCCACAATTCCTTCAGGAACTATGAGATATGGACATACCAGTCCAGCCAATGGCCAAGGACTGTCTTCCTGAACCAGCCAAAGCTATGGTTCAGTGCCTCCATGTAATCATGGTTTATATCACAATATATGGTTTTCAAGGGGCGTGCCTTACCTGGCCTTAACATCACCACAATAGACATAAACATAAACATGAAAGTAAGTATCAAATCTGTCACCTTATACTTGATCTTATTAGATCATGTGCCTTCCCTTTTCATGGACGACCATGCTTCTACAAAGCATGCCTCCTGATATCACTCAAATTACCCTAAGGAATGACTTTACTCTCTCAAATAAGAGGTTCAGTTGTAGTACTTAGGGATCGAATCCACAGAGAGCTAGTGTACAAATAAGATGCAATCTTAATGACTATGCTAGGTTGAAAATGGTTTAAAGTAAATTGCAGGTTTCCTGAGTAAGGATAAGATTACTCAGTTGAAGGATTTGGTTTTAAAACAATAAAGAAAAGTAGTTAGATTCAGGGTAGGTATTCAGGAATTCAGGATTATAAATACTATAAAGGCTAACAAGTTGCTTGCATGATATGTCAGAGCTCAACACTTATTAAATGAATCCATCAGCTCTCGCATTATTTAGACCATCTATTACTTAGATGCTAAATAGTGTTGCGGTCGGCTACTCTGCCGATAGTATTGATTGATGTTTCGATAGGAATATCGACCGATACACCTCTAGCTACGTCGATCGATTACTCTATAGGAGGATCGATCGATACGGCTCTAAGCAAGCTTTATGCGCGAGTTGATACAATGCTCACCATGATCTTAGATCAGCTTTCGCATATCTCAAGAGGGACGTCTGTCCTGTCGGTCGATGTTGTAAGGGCTGGGCGGATGTGGGTGCTTTGCTGCGAACTCCTCGTGAGTAAGTATCTTCACGGCGTTGCACTCGTTGGTGGATTCTTCAAGATCCATCGGTCGATGCTCGTCTGGTTCCATCGATCGATTGGTGTTGGCGTACATCGATCGATGTGGATGTCCTGACATCGGTCGATTCCAGTGGTTGCCGCCAATACTTATGGAACTTTCGATCTGGAAGTCTCCCTCTTGCAGCTTCTCTTGTTTAACCACTCTCCAAAAATCATCCTCTATGATAGCACTGACGTTGTGGCCTGTTGTTTCTTCTCCAGTCCCTTTTCCTAAAGCTTCCTGCTTCTTAACAACTTCTCCTGTGTGAATCACCTAAGTCTCTAGTTTCTTCACATGGGTACTCAAAGCATCAAGCTTTGTGTTCAAAGTGGTGTAGACAGCGTCGATCTTTTCATTGAAGTTCACCTCTAACTGCTGCTGGCTTTCAAGAACTTTGCTGAGCATGTCTTCTAGCTTTCCTTCTGGGGTTGGTGTGGGTGGCTTCATGTAAGATGAGTTTCCATAACTCCTGTTGTTGTTGGGGTTGCTGCTGTTGAAGTTTCCTCTCTATCCTGCGAAGTTTCTGTTTCCTTGGTTTCCAGATCTCTGAAATCCGGTTCCACTGATCCAGTTGACTTCTGCTTCTATGTAGTCATCTTCTTCATCAGCTTCTGCATCCTCCACTGAGCAGATTTGCTTGTTTAGCAGTTTCTGAACATTGTCAAGTGTAGCTTGTACCTCATTTATCTGTTCCTTTCCAAGGAACGCTGCAGATCTTGCTCTTACAATGTTCTTCGTGCTGCTGCTGGATGCTAGGTTGTCTATTAGCTTCACAGCATCTTAAGGATTCCTTGTGGTGAAGTTGCCTTCACTCGCAGTGTCCAGAGCCATCTAATATTTCAGTGCGATGCCTCTGAAGAAAGTGCAGAGCAGTTGCACTTTGTTGAATCCATGGTGTAGGCAGTCTCGCTGGTAAGACTTGAATCTGATCCAGGTATCCTTGAATGACTCTCCAGGCTCCTAGTTGAATGTGGCGATTTTCCTTCTTAAGTCTTCAGCGCGCGTATCATCAAAGAAGTTACGTAAAAATGCGTTTTTGATGTCGCTCCAGGATGTAAGAGATCCTGGTGGTAGCTGCTTAAGCTACTGTAAAGCTTCTCCAGATAAAGAGTGTTTGAAGAGCTTACAGAGAATGTAGTCCACAGGGACTCCATTGGCTTTGATAGCAGATATGAGATCCTCGAACCTCTCCAGATGATCCATGAGATGCTCATTGGACAGCCCATAGTAAGGTGTCTGTCCCACAAGGGTGTAGTAATGCGGCTTGAGCTCGAAATCGCCTCTCTGAATAGCAAGGGGACGAATGGCTGATATGTTGGTGTAGAACTGATATGGACAGTTGTAGTCAGCTAGTGTTCGAGCAGCCTCTTCTACAGGTTAAATAACTTCTGTAGGTGCAGTTTCTGGCTCAGGGATTACATCATTTTGAGCGTTGAGTTTCTGACCTGCTTCATTACGAAGGTGACCTTCTTGGTCACGCAACTCTCCATTCTCATCTCGTGTGAGAATAATAGGCGCAACCATGACTCGCGGAACAGTATCGATCGATATACGGTTAAGGGTATCGATCGATGTCGGATGAAAGATGTCGGTCGACGGTGAAGTAGTGTCGGTCGACGCGAAGGTGCGAGTATCGGTCGACGAAGACGGTGTCTCGGTCGGCAGGGTTGCGTCAGTATCGGTCGACAGGCAATTGATGGCGTCGATCGATGCGGAACGGATTTCCTTGCGGATTGAACGTTCCAAGCTAGCAGGGTCTTCTGAGAACAAAAGTTGAGATTTCTTGTTGCTTCTGGTGCTGCTGGGCATGTACCTGAAAAGGCAAGAAAAAATTTTGTGTCAGAAAACAAATTAGAATAAAAATAGAAATAACCTAGACCTAATCAGATTAAATCCTACTGTATCAAAGCTCCCCGGCAACGGCGCCAAATTTGATATCACTCAAATTACCCTAAGGAGTGACTTTACTCTCTCAAATAAGAGGTTCAGTTGTAGTACTTAGGGATCGAATCCACAGAGAGCTAGTGTACAAATAAGATGCAATCTTAATGACTATGCTAGGTTGAAAATGGTTTAAAGTAAATTCCAGGTTTCCTGAGTAAGGATAAGATTACTCAGTTGATGGATTTGGTTTTAAAACAATAAAGAAAAGTAGTTAGATTCAAGGTAGGTATTCAAGAATTCAGGATTATAAATACTATAAAGGCTAACAAGTTGCTTGCATGATATGTCAGAGCTCAACACTTATTAAATGAATCCATCAGCTCTCGCATTATTTAGACCATCTATTACTTAGATGCTAAATGGTGTTGCGGTCGGCTACTCTGCCGATAGTATTGATCGATGTTTCGATAGGAATATCGACCGATACACCTCTAGCTACGTCGATCGATTAGTCTATAGGAGTATCGATCGATACGGCTCTAAGCAAGCTTTATGCGCGAGTTGATACAATACTCACCATGATCTTAGATCAGCTTTCGCATATCTCAAGAGGGTCATAGCATGTTTAGGATGTTGTCAGGTATTGCATGTAATAAACAATGCAATCCAAATTCATGTTCTAGGTAGCTAAGCTAGAAAAATCATTAGTGAACAATCCTAACAATAAATATCACAACTATAGCAATTATAGGTTGGGGCTAATCCCTCGTATCCTATTGAAACCCTAAATCTAACAAATGAATCTACTCAGACATGGCTAAGTAGTTCATAGCAACAAGGTAATAATAGAAATTCATAGATCTATTAGAGGGTGAACACTTAGGTCCCAATCACAAATATCTTTGGATCTCTCCTCTAGATCTAGAATTCTATAACCTTTGTTAACAAATAAAGAACTGAATAGAACTTTATTGAGAACTTGCAAAGTAATGAAAACAGAAATGAGTAGAAGAAGAAGAAACTCTTTTAGAACTTAGAAACTATTAAAAACTTATGAAAACTTGTATCTCTCTGCCAAAACACTTAGGCATATAAAATAAGAGTTCATTAGGTTAAAAAACTCGTCAGGGGCATTCTTGTAAAATGTGATATCTTGGGCTTCAAGTTCCGCCAAGTCCAACTTGTCTTTCTGCTGCCTCAATATCGATCGATAGTACAGGGTGTACATCGATCGATTATTGTCTCGATGTATCGTCCTTCGGCTAATGTGTGTCGATCGATTGCACAGTGTGTGCATCGATCGATGTGTAACTCTGGTGTCGACCTCTGGTCTTGATCACGGGTGAATTCTTCTTTAAGCTCCAAAAAGGCACCTAAAACATCACTTTTCTCCAAAATGCTTCTGAACCTGAAAACATACCTAATAGACTCCAAAACATAGATAATAGTAGTAAAAACACTCATATACCATGGGTAAAAACGGGTAAAATCCATGGTATATCACCTCCATAAATTCTTATAATATATCTCCAGTATTAATAAGATCCAATCAAGGGTCGTACCAAACTGCCCATTCATGGAACTCCCATGAAACCAGTTTCTGCATTGCATCCAACTTCAAGGCTGTTCATGCCTTTCAGAGTGGAGTCTGTCCTTCTCCCTTTTCTCTTAACCATCTGCGTGTGTTCTCACGCTATATAGGAAGCCCAGGGATTGATCATCCATGATCAAAACCCATCCAAAAGTCATTCATCACTTCTCCCTTTGTTTCCCATGAAACTGCCATTCCACACACATCTGCCTTCACGGCTGTCTCTGCCCTTGGAAGTGGAATCTGATCTTCCAATTTCTCTCCTGGCTATTTTCGTGTCTTCTATGGATGTAGAGGAAGCCCAGGGGCGTGGAAATAATAATCAAAACTCACCAGAGGGTCGTTCACAACTCCCCTCTTGATTGTCATCAAATCTGCTCCTTTGCTGCCTTCACATCTCTCTGTGGTTTGGATTGTTTAATCCGACCTGCTTACCTTTTCTCTCTGTTTTTCTTTGTGTTTCAGGGAGGAAGAAGGATTCCTGGCGTGTCTGCAAAGGCACGGCCTTGCCTTGTATTTATAGAAGAAGGGGCAGTTACCTTTCCAAAGGCTGCACCCTTTCGGTATCATTTCTGGCCATTAGATTTCATCAATGGTCCAGATCACACTCATTCGCCTATGGCTGTTACCTGGACGTCCTGGGCATGTCAAACCACTCCTGGACATGTCCAATACCAGCCCAAACCGAATGCCAAGCCACTGTCCCAATCCCAAGAGTCCACCAGCCCATCGCCACACATGAACCGCCCACATGGCCTGACCACTGCCCGGGCCCGGCCCAACTGCCCAAGACCCGAAAACTCAGTCAAGCTGAGTTGAGCTTATCCCCAGCTGATCCAGCTGAGTGAGATAGTCCATCCAGATCAGGGAGCTGACACACTATACTTGAGCTCCAAGTGAGCTCCGTCCAGCTGGTTGAGCTTCTTGCTCGCATCACTTAGCTGTGATACACTTTGTACAGCTTGATATCTTTATCTTATTCAATCCTTCTAAGTCCTTTGGTCTATTTCCAGACCTTGACTTAGTTCTCCCATGATCCATTCTGATCATGCACTACATCACAGCTTCACCTAGCTGATCGAGCTTCACCCAGACTTCGTCCAGCTACCGAAACACTCGACCAACTCCTTTAAGCTTGTTTCCATCCTATTTTGGTTAAGTCTCAGCTGTCTGATTCCCTTAAACACGTTTCTGGATCATGACACACTTGTATTTAGGTCATATGACCTGTCTGGTGCGTCTCAACGCACAATGGTTCATCCGAACGATCATATCCAGGATCGGGAATGCTACAATGGCCTTCCAGTTGGATGTCATTGTTGTCAAAGACCTTGAGGCCAAGTTTGAGAACTGAATCTAAGTCATGAAAGTCACTAAGAGAGTTAGAATTTAGAGAGTAAACTTTGTAACACGTACGTAATGGCATAATACAAATTGAAGGCTACGCAGAAAATGAATGGTGTATCCACCGAATTTGATATCTATATATACTATATTAAAAGGTGGATATACTCATCAGCTAGGGTGTCCACATCAGATGAAAAAATCAACCAATTATATGCCTATTTATGCCACCTCACATTCCTCTTTGTCGACATTGAATTGCAAACAGGCCAAATATTTTGGGTTTATAAAATTTGGTTGTGGTCCATTTTAAAACCCATCTCACTTATTCTTCGTCGACGAATCTTCTCCATCGCATCGTTTCCACTCTCGCCAAATCTCCGTTACTATGCAATAGTCACCCATTGTAAATCATTGACTCATGCTTTATTCATAAGTGAAAGGGAGGTGGAAGGCATATAATTGGTTGATTTTTTCATCTGATGTGGACACCCTGCTGATGAGTAGATCCACCTTTTAGTATAGTATAGATGAATCCTTCCACCTCCCTTTTTTTCTCCTATATAATCCCTTTCTCGAAAACCTACTGGCTCAAACAATTTAGCAGCAGCAAGAGCTCCCGAACCGACTCCTCCACTTCACATTCATCGTTCTCATACGAGATATACGGGCATTTATCTAAGGTGAGTAGGAATGAAATATTATTCTGATGATATTATTAGCTCCCCTCAAATTATAGTTCAATACATGGCAAAGGAAACGTCCAGATCAACGGGCAAGGCACAGGCGGCTCTGGTCTTCAACGACGTCACCCCCTGGATGGAGATAGTCCGAGATGCAATTCCATTTCGTTACTGGGAAGCAATTACCAACCAGAGAAGATTGTGAGAATCCATACGTAGCTTCAGTAAATATTAAAAACACAGACTAAAAAAGCATGATGAAGATATAATAAGCATCATTTCAACCAAAATATCAGAATTCTCAAAATAGATAATATATACAAATATATAATTGTAATATTATAAATTTGTATGACGTATTAATGTAATTTTTGTATAAGAATTTATAGATTACTTACTATTTAAATTAAATTAAACACGGAAATATGCTTTTTAAGTTACTAATCCGTCCGTAGGACGGGGCAAACTCTAGTTTTATATAAAGTTTATTTACTTCTCCTAAATTATTTTAGTTTATTTATGCCACAATAATCGAAGTTTCGTGAATATTTAAATAGTAGTTAGAAATATCAAACGTTCGCAATTTAGTTCAGAAGGTTACAAAACAAGAAATCAAATAAACAAGGGAAATACGATTTATTTTCCCCCACGAAACCTATTATATAACGGAAGATCCCCATCAAACTATGATCTCATGTCAAAATCTTGTGAACTGAGAGTTGCAAATTTATTTCTCTTCAAACTGAAAGTTTTAAACTTATTACTCTCTAAATCGATTTTTTGAAACTTAATTACCCATATATTACGGTTTTAGTCGGTTTAATACTATATAAATAAATTTAAACCGACTAAATAAATACCATTTTAATCATAAAGTTAATTTGTATAAAAAATAAATAAAATTTATCCCTGGCTGAAATAAAACACTATAAATTTATAAAAAAGTTGATTCTCATTTTATTTTTATTTCGGTTAAATCCAAAATTTATGGTATTTTTTTTTATTAAATGTATTTTTGAAAAGTGTTATCCAATTTATGGTATTTCGAGTAATTTGTCACAATGAAATAAGGGAAATTTGCCAAATATGACTCAAAACATGATTTTAAATGCAACGCAAACTTGAATCAAATGCAAAACTAACCTAAAAGCCTTGTGAAATTACAGTCAGCCCCTTATGACCAAACAAAAAACCAGAGGCCATTTTTACGAATATAGCCTCAATAAGTCGTCTGAGTCGTCTGAGATGTTGGAAGTCGTCTAGATGACTTCCAAGTAAATCGTCTGGTGTAGTTGATCTTAATAATAATTTATTAATTTAAAAAAAAATATTTTGACAAGTGAAAAATTAAAATCATGTAATTAAAAGCAGTTTTAAGTGTTGTAAAATAAGATATAATAAAATTGAATAGTTTTCAGCATAGATGCGTGAAAGTAGTTAATCATGATATTCTTTGGTTTTAGGACTTGACAACATATGTTGTAGTATTGTATGTATTCCTAGGGTTAGATTTTGGAAAGCTTGAAGGTCTTTTTGAAAAATTAAATTTTTAGCTATATGTGTTTATTTCTGTGTATAGTAAACACTTTTTAAGTTTAATTTGATTTTATGAAGTGTTTAGTTAGTTAATTAAGTTTAAGGGTTATGTTTAAGGGTCTAGACGACTAACTTTTAAGTCGTTTGGTGATTAATTTAAACCAGCCGACTTACATGTAAGTCGTCCAAATATTCCCGCCTATTTTTTTTAAAAAAATTGATTTTTCCACTTAAATATTATTTTATTCAGAAAAAGAAAATTGAAATTTTACATAATAATAATTGTTTACTAAACTAAAACTGAAAATCTAAAATGTTTTTTTTTTTTGAAAAATTGAACTTTTACCTATATACGTTTATTTCTGTGTATAGTAAACACTTTTTGAGTTTAATTTGATTATATGAAGTGTTTAGTTAGTTAATTTCGTTTAGGAGTTATGTTTAGGGTCTAGACGACTTACTTGTAAGTCGTCTGGTGTATAATTTAAACCAAACAACTTGCATGTAAGTCGTCCTAATATTTCCGCCTAAAATTTAAGAAATTTTTTCCCGCTTAAATAATTTAAACCAGACCTCTATTTTAGTTTCCCGCTAAAACAATTTTAGTTTCCCGCTAAAAATATTAAAGTCTTTTGGACGACTTACAAGTAAGTCGTCTGAATCGAAAATATTTAATCTAATTGAATTTTTTGTAATATTCATCATTCTAAAACTCTCCAACCTCTCTCTAATCTCTTTGAACTTATAAGCACCAAGCTTTATATCAACAAAAATGCTTTGGCGTTGAAAGCTGTGGTCTCCACTGCAGTTCTTCGGGGCGTATCATCTCTACAAGTCTTCTCAGACTCAAAAACGCTCATCAACCTCCTGGTGGCAAAAGAGAACCATCTACAAATCCAAAGAATATTGTTTGATATCCATCAACTTTGCTCTACGTTTACTTTTGTATCTTTTCAATTTGTACCGCGAGCCAAAAACTCTAAGGCGGATTCTCTAGCCAACTTATAAATATATATAAATGATTTATAGGACTTTATGAACAGTTTTAAATCTTTTTAAATGATTTCATATACTTCTATTAGAGTTTTTAAATATATTTTATAAAGTTTGTCAATATTTTCTATTTCTTTATAAGGTTTTCAAGAGTTTTATGATGTTTTATAAATTTTCCCTAAGTTCTCTTAAGTCCATATAAACGATTTTATAAATAATTTTATGAGCAGTTATAAATGGTTATATAAATTCAAAGGATGTTATGATCCTTATAAAAGATTATAAGCTCTTACAATTTTCACCTAAAGCATTTTAAACTCTTATAAATAGTTTTTGTAAGGATTTCTAGCCCTTATAAACAAGTTTATAGTTTTGGAAAAAGTTTTCACAAACCCTTAAAAATGATTTATAAGCCTGTTATAAGACTTTATAAAATAATTACCTTTTGAAATTCGAAAAATCCCTATAGATGATTTTATAAACCCTTATAAATAATTTTAAATATTCTTATAAATGATTTATTGACCCTTATAAAAAGTTTCTATATATTCATATAAATGATGTTTAAGACTTTATAAGCGAATTAACTTTATAAAATTTTACAGATATTTATAAATGATTTTATAAAACCTTATAAATATTTTATATATTCTTATAACTGATTTTATAAGGGTTTATAAATCATTTATATGAATATATATAAACTATTGATAAAGGTTTATAAATGATTTTTAAATCTTCATAAATGATTTATAAACTGTTATAATGTTTTCATAAGCTCTTATAATATTTTATAAACCCTTATAAACATATTCATAAAATTTTATAAATATATTTATAAAACCTTATAAATTATTTATAAGTTCTTATAAATGGTTATATAAACCCTTATAAGAGGTTTCGAACATGCAAGATAATATAGATTAGCTATCTATTTTGTTGGGAGATAGAAAGTGCAAGACCACCACTTCTGCTTCTTATTCACGACATTTATTTTGTCTTACAAGACACTTGGGTGATTTTGCACCCTTTTCTTTTGATCCTAATAGGTTTGATTTATACATCTTTATAAGAGTCTATATATCATTTATAAAATTATATAAACTATTTATAATTTTATAAGTCATTTATAAGGGTTTATAAAATGGTGTAGTTCTTGGCGTAGGCGATGAGAATTTTTCTTTTTCTGAATATTAAACACTTGAAGGAAAAATTGATTGACGATGATGGAATGGATACAGCTTTTGTAAGGATTTATAAACTTTTAAAAATGATTAATAAAATTTTCTAAATGATTTATAAACTCTCTTATAAATTGTGTTATGGAGATTATTAAACTCATAATTATTTTGTATAAACACTTGTAAGTAGATTTATAAACCCTTATGAATAGATTTATAAACATTTTATAAACTCTTATAAATGGTTTCATAAAGTCTTATAAATAATACCCTTATAAATAGTTTTATACATAGTTATGTGTTCTATAAACATTTTAGATGGTTCATACAAGATTTTATAAACTCCTATAAAATTTATAAATAGTTCATAAAAAGTTTGATAAACTCTTATAATCATAGAAAAATACATAGACAGATTGAAAGACTAACGAAACCAAATATGGTATTTCTTGGCACAAGTAATGAATATTTTGGTTTTCCTGAATATTGAAGACTTGAAGAAGGAATGGATTAATGGAAGAATGTATAAACAGGTGAAACTGCATAAGGGAAGAATGTACTTACAAGTAAGTCGTCTGGAAGACTTCCTGGAAGTCGTCTGACGGAGTCTTCTTCCATGTCTCTCCCTTTCATAACAAATCTGAGCGGTTTGGTAAGTTTGGTAACTTCATGTTGTATAAAGTTCTTACATTTTTTCCCAAACTAAACTCTCCAAACCCACTCTAATCTCTTTGACTTGAAAACACCAAACTTTATATGAACTTTTCAGTTTTATCTCATGTCTTTCTCACTAATCTATCTTTTTTGCAGGTTTTTAATCACATGGTTCTCATCTTCCACTTGGATATATACGTCGTGTGTTCTATAAAAGTATATCTATTTAATCTTCCACTCATTTTCTCTGTTTTTAAGCAATTTGAACGTTTTTGGATGTGCAGGTTTTTCAGATCTGGATTTAGAATGCAGGTTTTTCAGATTTGGAAGACTTCTGGGACGACTTACCTGTTAGTCGTCTAAAATATAATGCGCTAGACGACTTCGAGGAAGTCTTCCAGACGACTTACTTGTTAGTCGTCTGGACTTCTTGGAAGTCTTCTTCCATATCAAGTGGAGTCCAACCTTGTCTTTGTAGAGGAATGATCTATAGTAGTTTTGTTTGTGGTCTGTTTTGTGATTTGCATGTGTACTCATTTAGTTGTGAATTTTTTGTAAAATCAGTAATAATGTTTCCCAAGATGTAATATATGTGCTATTACACATTTAAAAATCAATGAAATAATTGACTTCAATAGCTTTTTCCTTATCTTTGGATCTCCCATATGCAATAATAAACTCCAATGGCCTTCTTCTCATCTTAATAAACAAGAATTTTGGTACCCTCATATTGATACAACATTTTAAGAAGCATTTTAACCCTTCTTCCAACTCATAACAATAATCCTCATTGGTGTCTATAACAACAATACTTAAGAGATGGAAACAAACAATAGTAACTAGTCAAAGCATATCACATTTTTTACAGGTTTGTGTTGAAAAACTTAGTCAAATTTAGTAAAACTAAGAGAGAAAACATATTTTGAAAATTTAAGTTTTACATATCTTGAAGTTACGTACTTAACACTTTTAAAAATACAAGTTATTCAAAACCTAGCATGGAAGACTTAAGAACTAGCGTAGAAGACTTAAAAACTAGCGTAGACGACTTAAAAACTAGCATAGAAGACTTAAAAAAGAGCTTAGAAGACTTAAAAAATAGCTTAGAAGACTTAAAAACTAGCATAGAAGACTTCCACGGAAGTCTTCTCGGATCAGTTAGAAACTTAAATTAACATGAATGTTGGTAACCTCATAAATATCACCAGTTAAATTATAAATTTCATCAGCAGCTCTAATGTTGACTAATATACATGAATTAACAAAAAAATATTAAATTTTTTTTATAGGTTTAGAAAAAATGAAAGTATATTAAACATTGACGCAGACGACTTCCACGGAGGTCGTCTGGACGGGTTACAAGTTAGTCGTCCATTTAGGTTAGTTTTTCAATTGATTTTTAACCTAGACGACTTACATGTAAGTCGTCCAACTTTGTTTGATAAAAAAAACCCGAGAAGACTTACATGTAAGTCGTCTAGCGAAAACGGGTTAGTTTTGCATTTGACCGGAATGTGTCAGAAATTTGACTTTTCCTAAGTCGTCTCAGGTTAGTTTTGCAATTGAAATATTAAACAAAAAAAATTCTAGGCTTACAAGTAAGTCGTCCGTCCGACGACTTACATGGAAGTCGTCCAATATAAGCAAATGTTTGACCAGAATCTTTGAATAAAATCATGGACGACTTCCATGAAAGTCGTCTAGGAAAAAAAATTTGTTTAATATTTCAATTGCAAAACTAACCTGAGACGACTTCCATGTAAGTCGTCTAGAAAAAAAAAATTATTATTATTTTTTAATTTTTTACTGGACGACTTACAAGTTAGTCGTCTAGAAAAAAAAATTAAAAGTCAATTGCAAAACTAATCTCTGCATTGACCAGATGACTTCCAGGTAAGTCGTCTACAGCCAGACGACTTACCTGTAAGTCGTCTGGACGAACAGATCTGGAAAAAATATTGATGTCATTGTTTCAACCAGTGAGATAACTTGTTTAGCACACATAAGTTTTGGGTTTTTTTGGATGAATATGGAGAGAAAGTGAAAGAGATGTTGTTTTCAGTTCATAAGAATTGAGAAAGAAGAAGTGTAAATCGATTTGAGGTGTATTAAGAGCTTCAAATTGGTTGTTCATGGTGGTTAGTGTATTGATGGCAATGACAATCTTGTAAATACTTGAAGATGATGAGGTTGAGAGAGTAAAAAATGCCATTTTCAAAAAGAAAAAAACTAATGGCATTTTCGTAAATAATGTGAACTTATGGGATGAATAGGGCAAAAGAAAAATTCAAAAAATCGTGGGTTAGTTTTAGGGTTGACTTTGAGTTTTGAATCGAACTTGCAAATAGCCCTAAAATAAACCATTTATTATACAGTAAAGTTTTATATTTAGTGTAGTAATATAATTTTATCATGGACTCTCACTCTTGAATTATTTCTTTTACAACAAATTTTCAAATCCTCAAAATTTGTGGTTTCAAATAGTGTATTTTCAGTTTTGAAAATTTAAATAGTAAATTTACAAATTTGAAAGTTTTAAAATTTACTATTTAAATTTTCAAATTTGAGGTTTCGCTATTTAGTTTTCATCAAATTTGAGATTCCATATTTTTCTTGAGTTCATATAAGTTATATATCTCACAAATAATTATTACTAACATATCTACACTGAAGAGAAGTACAAATAAAAAAATATCCCTAAAATTTACCACTTATTTACAATTGAAGACCAGTGAAGTATTAAATAACCCTAAATTTAAGCTATGAATATTTTAAATTGAATTAACAACTTATTTTAAACTCATAAAATTTAATACATAGAAAAAACGTCCATTATCTACATACAATATATTTTTATTTTTTTTGAAACTAAAATATATGCAGGTCTACATACAATATTCATCGTTACGAAAGAATCAAAGAATTTTAATACAACGTATCTCCAGCATTACAACTTTACTAAGTAGTGACTTCCATTGTTGAAAATATGTCAGTTCAAAAGATTACGCCAATGTTTCATTTGCTGACGTCCTCCAAATTATTCATTCTAATAATTTTGTTTCTTCGTATCTATATTCTTTAAATGTATATGTTTTTCTTGCACTAACCAAACTATATATATATATATATATATATAGACTATACAAAGTATTCATATTTATTAAAAATAAGAAACGTGAATAGATTTGAAGAAAAAAAACAAGATTAAGAACATTCCCTATTTATTTAAAATTAAATAATCACTATTAAAAAATGTTAGACTTTGGATTTTTTACTTTAATTGCCCCTACCGGTTTAGCTTTTCCTTCTCTTTCATTAAGGGCAATTAGGACTTTCCATGCCGTTTTCACTTAAACCATTTTATTGGTTTGCATTAAACCGCGTTTTTCTAATTTTAATCCGGTCTGCGAGAAACATTAGATAACCTAATATATACTTCCCTATTTTTTTTTTGCTTTTTGTTTTCTTATTTATATTTCTCAAAATTTTAGAAAATGAGCATTAAATATAATTGAGAACCATATATGTATCAAGTGTAAATGTCTCACATCGAAAATTTGTGAAAATAAACAACAAAAATGACTACTATAAATATATCATCTTCTTTCGTCTGAGTAAAATCAAATGGGCTGCGGCAAACCCAAAGTCTATCTTTTTGATTGGGCTTAAAAAACAAATTTTTTATTATTTGACAATTAGTCGAGTAATAGTATTTAGTTATGTTGAATCGACCATTTAAATCATTACTGATTTATTGTGTCGAGTAGCCAAAATTGCAGTGGGTGACCTCTTTTAGCGTTTTTCCCGCTGGAAATCCGGTAAATCGGCCAAGTTTTTGAGTTTAAAGAATAGAATATAGTCACGATGTGAAAAACATGAACAATTCTCTAAAACTTTGAACTTCAAATGCTTTTCCACATTTTGAATTAAATTTTAGTAATATATAAAAACATGAACTTACAAATATTTGACACATTTATATGAACTTACAAAGACAAAATTGTGTCATTCATTAAAGGTGATTTAGACGTTTTAAAACATTAAACTACCTAACATATTTCTCTATTTTCTTGTTATTGGTTTCCTTTTTAATATTTTTAAAAATAAATAATATAATATAAATCGTGGGAAACAAAATTTTATTGATATTAACAAGATTTAGAATATCATATATTCTCAAGATTTTAAGTAACAGTTTATGCAGTAATATCTATAAGCATAAAAATATATTTGAGATCTTTATATATATGAAGTGTAAATGTCCCACATTGAAACTTTGTGAAACTCATCAACAAGAATGATAACTATAAATATAGCATGCTCTTTTTCTTGAATAAAATCAAATGGACCATAATAAACGCAGAGCCTATCTTTTTGATTGGGTTTACAATTTTTTTTATTACTATTTGACAATTAATCCGAGTAATAATGATTAGTTTGTTAAATCGACCGTTTAAATTTTTACAATTTTACTGTACCAAGAAGCCAAAATCGCGGTAGTTTACTTCCATTAGCGTTTTTCTAGCTGAAAAACCGGTAATTTGGCCAAGTTTTTGAGTTCAAAGAAGAGAATATAGTCACCATGTGAAAATATTAACAACTCTCTAAAATGTTGAACTTCAAATGATTTCCCGCATTTTGAATTAAATTTTAATTATATATAAAAACATGAACTTACAAATATTTGATACATGAATATGAAATTTACAAAGAAAAATTGTGTCATTCATTAAAGGTAATTTAGACGTTTTAAAACATTAAACCACCTAACATATTTCTTTATTTTCTTGCTATTTGTTTCTTTTTTTAATATTTTAAAATAATAATAATATAATATACATTGTGAGTAACAAGATCTTATTGATCTACAAGATTTATAATATTATATATTCTCAAGATTTTAGGAAACAATTTATGCAAGAAACCCTATAAGCATTAAATATATTTAAGATTTTTATATATTAAATTTAAATGTCCCACATTAAAACTTTGTGAGACTTATCATCAAGAATGATTACTGTAAATATAGCATGCTCTTTTGCTTGAATAAAATCAAGGGAAAATTGCCAATAGAGAATTAAAAAACAAGGGTGTTATCCCCTTGGTATAAATCCATCACATAGTTGTCCTTATGGTATAAATCTTTTCATAATCCCAAAAGTAATCTTTCATTAAGTGACTTAATAACTATATAAAACGAGATTAATTAATCCCTAAATTAATTATAATGAAAAATGTTTAAAAAAGATTTTAGTTATTAAAAAATGTTAAAAAATAAGATAAATAAAACTGTGAACAAAATAAGATACTATGTGAAATCTTTTATTTCATTTCTCTCTCTCTCTCTCCTCCGGCTCTCTTTCTCTGTCGCGAACAAAAGAAACCCTAAGTGATGCGATTCCGTCGCCTTCTCCGGTGACTCTCCGCCGCTCTGGCATCTCCGCCTCTCTGGCTCTCTCTATCTCCGATTCCGTCGCTTTCTCCGAGCCTCTCCGCCTCTCTCCGGTTACATCTCCGCCTCTCTGGCTCTCTCTATCTCCGGTGTAACTGACCCGCTCCGTCTCTCTGCCTCTCGGCCTCTCCATCTCTCTCTTTCTCCGCCTCTCCGTCTCTCTCTTTCTCCGCCTCTCCATCTCTCCGCCTCTCGGCCTCTCCATCTCTCTCTTTCTCCGCCTCTCCGTCTCTCTCTTTCTCCGCCTCTCCGTCTCTCCGCCTCTCCGCCTCCGCCTCTCTGCCTCTCTCCGGTATTTCTGTTATTTTTTTTCGGTTTTGAGAACTTCGATTGAGAGTTCTTCGATTGATTGATTTGTCTCTGTGAGAGTTCTTCGATTGATTTGTTTAGACATTTGAATTTGTTTAAGTTTTGTGAATTGATATGGCTTTGTTAACCTTATTTTTGTATGTGTGAAGTTGTTGTCTCTGATCTCGTAAAGTAGAACCTTTGTCTTAGCATGTTGGTCAAATGATAAGGGTTTTTGTTGCTATGTGTTTGTGTTCCTCGGGTCAAATGATAATAGTGTATTTGTTAACTCATTTTGTTCCTCTGTGTTTGTGTTTCTTTGTCAACAGCCTGTTTTGTCTGTGAATAGATTTCGTTTGTTACGGGTTGATGAATTGATCTCTTTTGTGAACGGTTTGGCTAATTGGTTTCATTTATATTTGTGTAATTTTGGTCATGTTTTAGTCTCTGTTTCATTATAAAGTTTGTTTCTTTGACTTAGATCAATATTTGTCTGCTTGTGTGAATTGACTTTTTGATTATGTGAAACGATTTCGTTCAACAGTGCTAGTATTTATGTTTGTGTTTGTGTTTGTGTTTGTGTTTGTGACTGTTGAATTGGTTTGATTTTTGTCTTGTGTTAAGTTTGTTCCCAGGAATGAAAGAGCATGTTTTTGACTTATGTCTTTGTTTCACTCTTAGTTCTTTATTATAACTTGAATCAAGTTTATTTGACTGATATAATTTTTTTTTTAACTTTTGTAGATATGGAGCTAGAGCTACCTAAGCGACTGTATGCAGAGGGTCTGGAACCTCAGGTCAAGAAGATCAACAATTGCTGCCGCATGCAACTCATCAGGGATCTGAAGAAAGCTATGTCTACAGACTATGATGATGTGAAGAAAGATCCTGTTTTCACTCATATCATGGCTATTGCGGAAAATAAGCTTAAGTTTTCGGGGAAATTGGTGGATAGTTTCATATGTAGGCAGCTGATTACCTCGAAGATGCATGAGAAGTGGTTTGTCTTTGCGAGGACGCCTCTCCGGTTTTCGCTTCAGGAGTACCATGCTGTGACAGGCCTAAAGATTTCACGGGAAGGTAGCAGTGGCGTAGTTAAATGGAAAAACGACGGAGGGTTTTGGAGTGAGCTACTAAGGACAGGTGGTAAGATAAGCTTGCAGTCGATCAAGAAGGTACACATAAAAGAAGTTCACACCTGGACTCGGCTTGATAGGATGAGGTTGATCTACTTGTGCGTGATAATGGGTGTGTTGATGGGGAGAGATGAGAAGGTGAACATCCCTCATATGTATATCAAGTTGGTGATGGATCTTGACAAGCTTCGGAAGTTCCATTGGGGTCTTCACTCCTACGACTTTCTGCTGAGTTCCATTGAGAAGGCTAGGAAGAAGTTGGGTAAGAAGGACAGCTACATTTTTGAGGGTTTCTCCTATGCTATCCAGATTTGGCTTATGGAAGCAATTCCGGATTTTGGCGAAATATGTGGCAGAAGAGTCTCAGGCAGCTTCATAGGTCCAAGGTGTGGCAATTGGAAAGGAATTGCAAAAGTTTCTTATGAAGATATCACTAAACTTGAAGACTCATTTACTGACGAGGTACGTATATTTACCATATTCTTTTATATGGTCGTTGTACTTATTTTGTATAGCTTCTAATGTTATAAATGTTTTGTTTGTAGAGTGACTTGTTCTCGGTCATCTCAGTCACTGGTAATGGTGATATGTTTCTGCATACTGACTATACAAGGAAGGGTGAGATGGAAGATGAACGAGTGAACCTTCTTCTAGATAGGATCAGAGACAAGTTTGATTGGAGAAACACGGAATGGCCTGTTACGGAACCTGAAGAGACTAAAATGGAGGATATAGATTCAGAAGCTGGTAAGAGTGTGGATGATGCTAATGTTTTAGCAGACGAGGCTGATGTTGTAGCAGAGGAGGAGACTTCTTCGGTTAATGTTCCAGGAAAAGGCAAGAGAAAGGTTAATGACGAAGGAGCTGAGACAAGAAAGAAGAAGTTGTTGTGTAAGCGAGCTGCTGAGAAAAAACAGAGTATTGATCGTGAAACTAAGAGTTTCATTGAGGGTCTCATCCATACATCTGTCACTTCCTTGGGGGATATGTTGAGTACGCAAATGGCGAATATGGAGAGGATGTTTACGGAGAGGATGGGGAAGATGGAGAGCGAGGTGTCACAGCTCATGGACGCAATCAGGTTGAATGGTGAAGGTCCATCTAAGAGCAACGACGATGATGCTCAACCTAAGAGCAAAGACGATGAAGCTCCATCTAAGACCAAAGACGATGAAGCTCCACCTAAGAGAAAAGTTGGCCGACCTCCAAGTAAGAGCAAAGGCGATCAACCTACAGGAACGAAAAAGGTACGACCTAAGAGAAAGTGTAGAACTTGATGAACTTGGAACTAGGATGCTTGAGTTAGGATGCTGGAATGGAACTAGGCCGTACTTGATCAACTTTTGGAGCTAGGCCATACTTGGAACTTCATTTTCATTGTGTAATATTATGTAACGGTTTAGTATTTTGTAATATGGAATGGAAAATTTGTGTAATAGGTTTGTAATGTGTAAAATGCTTCAATGTTTGTGTAATGGAAACTCTATGAATGTAAGGCTTTGTTTGTGTTATTAATAAATGACTTCTTACTTTATTTGGTTTATATTTTTTTGAATAGGCTAGGAAAAAAATTGCTGTACAAACTAATTCCTTTGATTTTGGATTGAGTACACAAGACGTGTTTGACCTGCAGCAAGATCCGTTTGTCGATGGTTTTGATCTTTCTCAAGTTAAAGTTGAAAACTCTACGAAATCAAGACCAGTTGACATGTCCATACCGCACTTACTTGATGACACAAGGGATGCAGAAACAGCACCAGATGCCGCATTGGTGTTTCTTGGTGAAGAGGATTGGGAAAAAGTTACTAAGTGGTCAACTTCCTCCACGTAAGTACATTATCATACTTCTATAATGTACATTTTAAATTAAAACTCACATATATTAGCTTGTATCATTGTTTTTTTGTTTCAGACCTCTACGTTGTGGACTTATTGTTTTAGATGATGAGATTGCTAAGC
Source organism: Brassica juncea (assembly GCA_018703725.1). NCBI lineage: Eukaryota > Viridiplantae > Streptophyta > Magnoliopsida > Brassicales > Brassicaceae > Brassica > Brassica juncea. Next base: position 38,501,982 of record CM031935.1, on the reverse strand, counting down.
GTCTTATGGATCCATATGAGTGGCTGCATAACTTGGTAAACCTTGTAGAATATTAAATTTCAATTTGTTTTACATAAATTGCGTGTGCTAAGCTCATTGAAATATGCAGGAGATTGACGCCGCCATGTTCGTATTCCGGGAGAGAACATCTCTCAATCGATGGAAACCTTATCGAGTTGGTTTCATGACGACCGTCTTCAGCAATATGATTAAGAAAGAGTACAATCTTCTCAGAGGGGGTAGAAAGAAATACAGTCTTCACAATTTGCTAGTGCAGTACGGCAGAGGGGTCCTTCCAGCACGTGGTGCGACACACGAGATATGGAACCTAGATGTGGATCGATTGTATGTCCCTGTTCACGTTAGTGGGAATCATTGGATCGCCTTGTGCATCTCTTTCGCGACACAGAGCATTGAAGTGTTTGACTGCGCGAGTAAAAAACATTACACCGAGGTGGAGGCTTTCGCAAATATGATCCCTCGTATTGTGAAGGCAGTTCAGCCGGCAAATCAGCAGAAGGATTTCCTTGTAGGTGCATATACTGTTGATTATGTGAATATGGGTTTTCTGAATCAGAGTGCATGTGATTGTGGTGTTTATGCTGTGAAGTCATCGAGTGCCATGCGTTTGGATTGGAGATGTCTTTGGTGAATGATGATAACATCCAAGAAGCTCGACACAGACTGTTGTGGGATCTTTGGGAAGCAGCTACTGACCAGGAACTAGTTGACAGGATGTCACAGTATAAACCTCCAGCGTGTCTCTCTTCCACCTACCAAGAGATTCTGTGAGAATGCCTCAGCAAATGAAAAAATTTAGTCTTTTAGTTTACTTTTAGGAACAAGGATGCTTCATCCAATGTATAAGTTTTCATATTTTTTTCCTAATTTTTAGTATGTAGGATGCATGTTAGAACCCTAAACATACCCTAAACATACTCTAAACGAGACCACAGTAAAGATACCCTAAACTAGACCCTAACGAAACACTAAAGATACCCTAAACAAGACAGATAGAATACACCACAATATGTATCTCACACCCTAACGAAACACTAAAGATACCTTAAACAAGACAGATAGAATACACCACAATATGTATCTCACACATCAATATTCGATTAAGAAGCCAAGAATGAATATCTCGCTGCTTGTTTTGTTGTCTCTCTGTGTTTTTTTTTTATTATTATTTTGTTTACTAACTCAAGATGAGTATTCTATGGATCAGACACACACTGTTGTTTCTCTGTGTTTTGTTTTAATTTTGTTCAACGAACCAAAGATGAGACACATATAATTCGAGAAGTACTTAGCTTAAAAAACCAGAGTCAGAAACTAAAAACACCATAAAGGATAGCAACGCACAACAGCATATCAAAATGAAAACAGAGTCGAAATTTTTAGAAGCAAAATACAACTGAAACCATGATAAGAATCCACTTCGGAATAAGCTGACCATTACCGCTACTTGCACACTGAACGAACATAGCAACCTATAACAGAAAGAACCTTATATGAGACACATATAAATCGATAATGAATAGAGGATATATAAGGTGATCCTTACCATTGGGGTCTGGCTATATTGGTACTTTACAAGTTACTCTGTTATGTCCACTAGTACGACATCTACTACAAGTGCGAGCCTGCTTGTTTTGCGATGTTTGCGATGATCGAATTTTGTCTTCAACAGTTTCCTATCTGCGTTTTCTATTTCTTCCAGCAGCTTTTCTTGTCTCTGGTGGTAGCACAATGACTTTCTTAACATCTTCTGGTACGGACCAAGAATCCTCAGGAACATCAATAAGATTTATGCTTTCTTCATAAGCTTCTCTCCAAGCTCCTGTTGTGTACATAAAATCAGTCAATGTGTGTGGCTCTCTTCCAACATGAAAACCAGCTTTAATTGCGTGCCTACAAGGGATCTTGAAAAGATTGTACTTTCCACATGAGCAAGTCCGTCTATCCAAATCAACTAAGCAGTCGAACATATCACCTCTAACAAGCAATCGACCATCACTAACAGGGTAAACTTCAAATGTGGCGCATTTCCTGGTTCTCCTAGCTATCTTTTTCTCCACATCTTTGGTCAGAGGATGATTATGCCTTGAAATCAGTTTCTTACGCTTATAAAACCAACGTGTCAACATTTCCCTGATACTGTCCAACAAAGGAATGATTGGAAACTCTCTTGGCGAACGCAAAGCAGAGTTGATAGATTCAGCAGGGTTAGTTGTCCTTAGGTCGTATCGGTATCCAGGGAATTGACATCTAGCCCATTTCTGCACATCAGCCTCCCGTAGGTATTTTCCAATAGCCGGACTGATATTACACACATTAGCAAATGTCTTCTCAAAATCAGCAATCTATAACTCTTAGACGCCTTTGAAACCAACCCAGCAAGTCCTTTCCCATGGAAATATGTGACCACATTATTCAACAAATGATGAATACAGATACCATGTCTAGCTGATGGATACACCTTCTCAAGCGCCTTAACGATGGACCCATGTCTGTCAGAAATAAAAGCCAAATGAAGATCATCAGAAATGACAACCTTGAGCTGTGTCAAAAACCATTGCCAAGAACGATCATTCTCTGAGTCGACTACTCCAAATGCAATAGGATACAAATTAGAATTTCCATCTAGAGTAGTTGCAACAACTAAAACTCCTTTGTATTTATTCTTCAAAAAAGTCCCATCGATCACAATAACCTGCCTCATGACGCTATTAAATCCTCGTATAGATTGCCCAAATGCAATAAACAGGTACCGAAACCTCCCTTTCCCGTCCATCTCATAAGATGAGTGTGTACCCGGATTAGCCTCTTGCAGCATGTGCAAGTATTTTGGTATTTTCCCATAGCTTCTCTCTGGAATACCTCTAACTGCATTGACCGCATATTCACGAGCATCCCATGCTAAGGATTTGGAGATCTCACATCCATGATCACTACGCATAATCTGTATGATATCATTACATTTTGGCCCTTCCTTGACCCCTTCATACTTATGCATAATCAGACTGCCAATAGTTTTTGCCGAGGCAGTCTGACCAGCTTTGCTTTTGCTTGAAGGTTCGCATGTATGTTGCCCAACATACTTCTTGATCATGAAACATGTAGAATCCTTCAAACACTCTGCTCGAACACTCCAATTGCATGCATCATCCGCACATCTAACATACCAAACTTTCCTATCCGTTTTGATAACCTGGTAGTCAAAGTTATGCTTCATTGCACATATCTCGAAAGTCGCCTTCAGCAAAGTTTTGTTCTCAAAATATTGTCCCTTCTTAACAACATGGAGCAGAGAATACTTTGACATATTATCTATGTTCTCTTTTTCAGAGATCACAATATCAGCATCGTAGCCATCCTCATCAACTTCGACTGCTTCCGACTTTTCTTTCTTTTTCTTCCTCTGCGTCTCAGCAAACACAGGAGCTGGCTCATCCCTTCTATTCAACGAGTTGCTCTCCTCTTCATCAGCACTTGAATCAGCTGGCGACTTGTTAAGATCAAAGTCTGCTTCATTCGGATTCTGAGCCTTGGCTTTAGATGTTACACACAACTGAGTAGAAATATTCTTTTCAACATAGCCAACAAAATTCTTAAGCTGTCGATCGTTTGCAATTATCACAGGAGGGGAGGTTGATGTATTGATCAACTCAGTAGGTAGATAACTGAACTCCAAATCGGCTAAGCTATCTTCTTCCATATCAAAATCCTCCACAACCATTCTTTTTAAATCCTCTAAAGTAGAATTTGATTCCAATAACTGTAGCCTGGCCCCTTTGTCATCAGTAGAGGAAACCCATCCAGTAGGTGCACCTAATTTCCAAACACCACATGTGGTATAGATATGCATCATATAGAACAAGAGTTTGTGAAAGAAATCAAAAGAAAAGCTATGGAGAAACCATAGATTGATGAAGAAGAAAGGTGAGAATCGTTTTTTTTTTTAATTTTTGACAAGTCAAATCGAAAATAACACGTTTTAGGAAGTTAGAATATTTTTAGGAGATTTTTAAAATATTTCCTTAACTGAAACTTTCATTAATTTTCGCAAAAATCGGGTACTCTTATCCGTAGAAGGCGCTTTCTAAAGGTTTAGAAGATTGACAAAAATACAGAAGACACTTTCTACTTTTAATAGACGTAGAGTAACATTTTAGAAAACACATTCCCCACAATTTAGAATACTTAATAAAAGTAGAAGATACATCCGGACGAAAATTAGATAGCTTTACGATTAGTAAAATGCGAATTCTAATTACTTAGAAATTTAGTAAATAGTAGAATGTACGTTCTAAAAGTAGTAGATGAACGTGTTTATTTTAGAAATCGTTTTCTACTATACTATTTTCCGTAGAAGGCACATTCTACCTTTAGTAGAACGTTTTTAAAATTTTTATTTATCAACTTTTTGAAAAAATACCAGCTTGTGTATATGGGTGTTTTATTAATTGTTTATATTTTTAATATTTTTTTTGATTCACAAAAGTATTTATTTCATTAGTTTTCAGAAATACAAAGGGTAAAAAGGAGAAAAATTAGACAAAAAAGGATTTATACCAAGGGGAAAACACCCTTGTTTTTTTATTCTCTATTGGCAATTTTCCCAAAAATCAAATGGGTCATAGTAAACCAAAACCTATCTTTTTGATTGGGTTTAAACTAAAAATTTTTTTATTACTCTTTGGCAATTAATCCGACTAATAGTGTTTAGTTATTTTAAATCAGCCGTTTAAATCTTTATATTGTTACTAGTGGTTTGTCTGCTCTCCGCGCAGAATGTAATGTTTTGTTTATATGTATGTGGTGTGTAAGTGTATTTTGCTTTTGTTTCGAACATTTTGGATTCGATACTAAATGATTGGTTAATGTTTGGGACTTGTCTAAGGGTCTGACTGGTTTAAACGCTACGGATGCGGTTGCGGACGCGGGAGTTTGCGGATGTGGATGGTTGCGGTTTCAAGAGTTATTAAGTGTTTTGTATGACTGGCACAACGTTTAAAAATTGTTGCGTTTGCGGGATATTTCTGACTGGTTGATTATAAGATATTGCAGCTGTTTAATAATAAATTACCAATATTAACATATTATAATATTATAAAAATATAAAAAAATATTCTAATAAATACAATAAGTATCAATATAATATAATTAATAAAAATATTTAAACTTTTTAAAAATATTTTATTTCGTTTTATATAAGTGCATATCTTTATATATGTATGTATGTATGTATATGAATTATTAAAAATTCTAATGAATAGTTAGTTTATAGTTTTTATAAAACAAAAAATGATAATGTTCGTGAGTTAAAATTAATATATAAAATATTTTTTATTTATAATATTTTCATTTTATTTTTTAAAAATTAAAAATTAAAAATAATTGTATATTTAATTATCCAACCACAACCGCAAACGCTAGCTGAAACCAACTTTTGATTTTAAGAAGTTTGGAGCGGGTTGAAGAGGTTTGTAGCGATTTGTATGATTGTTTCGAAACGCTGTCAACCGCTAGTAACCGTAAACGCTACGTTTGCGGGTGGTAGCGGGGAAACCAATCAGACCCTAAATAGTTATGTAATTTGTAGGTGGCTAGAATATGTTGCTGCAACTCCAGAATGAGTTATGTATTGTAAGATGATGGGTATTGAAATGCATGGAATATTTAAAGTGATTTATATTTTTGTGTATTTGTTTCACACTATTATAACAATTTTGTTATTTAATTATTTTTATTGGGTTTCATAAAGTATTGATGATTATTTCATTATTGTCTTCTATATGGTGTTGCACCTTCAATATGTAATTCGTGGGTGGTTAGAATAAATTGCTGCAACTCGGGAATGATTTATGTATTGTCAGATGATGGATATTGAAATGCATGGAATGCTTGCGGTGATTTATATTTATGTGTATTTGTTTCAGATCATTATAATTATTTGTTATTTAATTATTTTTATTGGCTTCCATAAAGTACAGATGATTATTTCAGATTGATTTTTACCGGATCGAGGTCATTTAGGTCAGAAAATTAAAACCTGTTATAAAGCTATTAGTTTCAGATATCAACGGGTAAGAGTCTATGTTTCGGCTAATTTTTTGTTATGTCATTTGATCTCTGCAACTTTGGTCCGCAGAAAGACAAATTATAATGCAAAAAAAACACTAAACCTATTCTCATGGACCTAAATTACTAAAATCTAACAAAAACTTTTTAAAAAAATTCAAACCAAACCAAAACAAAGCCCAATTCAAAATTTTTTTTAAGCAAATGGTAGTATGACAGTGTCATTTTTCCCCCAAGGATAGAAAAAGTCTACTTTATTATATAAGATTGTGCCGAGTAGCCAAAATTGTGGTATGTTATCTCCATTAGCGTTTTTCTAGCTGCAAAACCGGCAATTCGGCCCAGTTTTTGAATTAGCATATTGTCACCATGTGAAAAACATGAACAACTCTCTAAAACGTTGAAATCCAAATGCTTTCCCGCATTTTGAATTAAAGTTTATTAATATATAAAAATATGAACGTACAAATATTGACACATTTATATAAAACTTACAAAGAAAAAATCGTGTAATTCGCTAAAGGTAATTTAGATGTTTTAAAACATAAAACCACTTAACATATTTTTTCTAGTCTCTTGATATTTGTTTCCTTATTAATATTTTTAAAAAATAAATAATATAATATAAATCGTGGTTAACAAAATTTTATTGAGAGAAAAAGCCCAAATAGCATCAAACCAATTTTTTGTTCCCAAACTAGCACTAGAGGCCAAAAGTCACAAAAATAGGTTTTATTAAACGGATCATTTACCTTTATGCCCCTCCTTTGAGTAATTAAAAAAATAGAGATTGGAAAATATAGGAGACGTTTTCCTTCAGCTCCGCCATCTATCTCTCTCTCTCATTTTAAATCGGAAATGTTATCTTCTTCTTCCTTGATCTCCGATCTCTCGCTTAGAGGTTTTCACTGTTTCTTTTAGTAATCTTAAAATTTTTGTCGGAAACCGTGAGTGACAAGAGGTTTATCGTTTCTAAGAGCTGCTTTTTGGTACTCGTTGCTGACTAATAAAGTTATGACCTTTTGTTGTTTGATTCAATGCCCCAGTGAGTGAGATATTACTTAAATCAAAGCCTTTCTTCATATTGATTCTGATCATTTAATCCACAATATTCTCTGTTATCCTTCGATTCCATCACCTCCCAAATTGCTTCTTTGACTTGCCCTTCTCATATTCGTGGTAAAGTTCCAATCTTTTCTGTCAAAATCATCTTAGCTCTTTTGGGTTTTGGCGAGTGAATGAACAGATATGATGATGACATGTTCTTACTTAATGCACAGATTCGAGCTTTATAATGGCGTTGTTTCCTCTTCATCATGAACTCCCCTGTAAAGATCACATTTTTAAAACCACTTCAAGGTGGCCCAGTGGTAAGCGTCAAAGAGATAGCGCTGTGTGGGTTCGACTTGCGGTGGCCACCCAGGCTAGCATTAAATCGCAAGAATACGTGGAGTGCTGTGGGCCTCGTGGGATTAGTCGGTTGACTTCGGTCGCCGGACCCCCAGTTATCAAAAAAAAAAGATCACATTTTTAAGCATGGAACCTCAAGTCGGCAGAGAAGAGGAGAAGTGAATGGTCCAAGACGTTTTCAGTCTAGCAGAAGCTTCACTGTCCAGCTTTCGACATGTATTTGTATTTATATACAAACATGATTCAAACACAATTCAATTCAATCGATTACTTCGTCACATCTCCTCGCGGTAAGAGACATCAAACGCTTTCGGACAAGTACTTGTACTGGGGAAACAGAATCGATTGTCCTGGAAAAAACTGCGAGACTTGCGCAGGCTTAGGTCATCAAGAATCTAGCCTAAGGTGTGCACTTGAAGAAGCCTTGTTCCTCAACAGGTAAGTTTGATTTAGCTCCAAAGTTCTAGCCTTAATAGGGTTTTAAAGCTATGAGATTGTCAAAGTTCTGGACTTTCTTGATTTAGAGTGTGGCTTTCTATTAAAAGGCTGAAGCTTTTTTTTTTATGTGGAACATGGTTGCAGGACCTTTGTAATGCCTTCTGGAATGTGTATCAATCAAATACATAATAAGAATGGTATACTCGATCGGTCTGATGAAAAAGCTACAGAGGATGGGTGAGTTCTGTTATGTGAATACTTGTTTGCTTTCTTTACTGTCAATCTCTTAACGCAAAGGTTCGCTTTCTTATTTGGGTAGGGAGCTCTTGTGCAATGGACACCTTGTACGACATTGACCTCATATCTGAGAAGATACCTGCGATACTGGATGATTCCAAAACATGGCATCTTGTTCTATCCACAAGTATGAAGTTGGGAGGAAGAGGGATTGCGCATGTTTATGGAGTTAGTCGCCATAGGCTAACAGAGAGTCACTACTCTAATCTATTAATCATTAACCAAACCGCTAGTCCTCTTGCTTGGTAATAATACACTTCCTTCTCCTCTTAAGCTATTTAGTGTCCCGTTTTAACTCATTTGACATTCATTTGGGTTTAGGTTCGTAGAGTGCAAAGATAGAGGCAACCGTAGCAACGTCATGCTTCCTTACTCCTTTTTCCCTAATATGGCAGCTGCAACCATAGCATCGAGACTTCTCATTGTTGATGGTGTTTTATTGTTGTTTAATAGACAACTACGATGAGATTACAATCCTAGATTGTGGCGAGGTTCAAATGTGCAACAATTAGTATTCACAGTTGTGTCGGAATACATTTTCTACAGTATAGTTGTAACCAAAAAGGTGTTTCTGTGGGAGCTGCTATAGACACTGAATAACATACATTCTTAGTTTATTTATTTTTGTTTTGATTAGTACTGCTAAGTGGTAATAATGCAATGTAGGAGCTTTCAAGTTTCAAACAGATAAATGGTTAGGTATTTAATATCTTGGTAACTTTGACTTTGTAAATTTTCCACCTAATCTCTCACTAACTATCGTATTATGCTGTATTTGACTTTTTTGTTTTGCCGATTTTGGAAGACTTTATTCAAATTTAGGATAGGCATTCCGAAAAAGGATTGCTTTAAGATTGCCTTGTACGCTTTTTGAATTGTTTTGGAGGATTTTGTTCAAATTTAGGATAACCATCTTGAACAAAAAATTTCTTAAGATTTCCTTGTACGCCTTTTGGATTGTTTTGGAATACTTAATTCAAATGTCTTTGATTCATACTTAATTGATATTTTTAGATTTTTTTTTTTTGAAATATGGTTGATATATATATATATATATATATATATATATATAGTTTTATGGAGATTGGACTTCAAAGAAAACTTTTCGGTGCGAGTTCTCTGTGGATAAGAACATGAATGCATAATTTATTTACTTAGAAAAAGGTGTTCAATTTGAATTTCACATTCTTATATTTCTTCTGTTGTTTGATTGGATCAGGAAGCCGTTAGTTTCGAAAGTGTTCAGCAACAAGGGTAAATTTGTATACTTGTTAGCTCCCACTCCCCAGCTTTGGATTATGGTGTTAAGCCACAGGACGCATATTATTTACATTGCAAATATCAGCTTTGTGGTGATGTATTCAGAACTCGTGCATGTTGTTTTGACTATGTTGTTTTGGAAGATTAAATTCTAATTCAGGATAGCCAAAGGACATCGTTTCTAAGTTTTTTTGTGTTTGTATGATTTTCTTCTTTTTTAGACTATTCAGGATATGTTTCCTATATATGTACCAAACCTTCCAAAACAACTTGAATTGTACAATTCCTCTTAATGCTATTCCGGATTTTAGTCTCTGTCCATATTGGACTTTCACCAACCACGAGAGAAGCTGGTGATATTAAAGTGAATACCTCATCTGCCTAAAGAGTTTAGCTATCTATACCTGCAGAGTTTAGCCATCTATACCTGTTCAGGAAATTCAAGAACTGATACATTTTGCTTCTCATGCTCCTTTGAATGGTATTCCAATTTTTAGTTCTACTGTGCAGAGAGAAAAACAAGTACATCATTTCTATTTTTTTTGCGTTTGTATGATTTTCTTCTTTTTAGACTATTCAGGATACGCTTCCTGATCATGTACTAAACCATTGGCCTAGTGGCCGCACAATATGATTCTCTTTCTTTGAGTTCTCAGGTTCGACTGGTGGGAGATGTAAAATTTTTCCTTATTTTTGTTTTTCAGAATTCTACATCACAATTTGAAACTTGCCAAACATGCAGATATCAAGTCTTTAGTTTTTTTTATCTCATTTCATTTTTTTAGTTTAAACCTTGCTTGATAGAAATACACTAATATATTATCTCTGGAAGTCCATCCAAAAATTAGCAAAAAGAAACGAAGGAAGAATTATAGGAGAACAACAGGACATCAACATGTATAATAATCATTAGCTTTGTCAGTTACCCAATCTCGACGTGTCTCTCATCTCCTACTCGATGTCGTCTCTCATCTCCATCGCCATCAACTCGTCATCAGCTCGGCCATCATCAGCTCCGTCGCCATCAGCTCCGTTGCATTCAGCTCCGTCGTCATCAGCTCCGTCGTCTCCATCAGAATTTCGAGGTCTTCCAGGGATTGAATCACGTATGATGGAGCTGGAAAAGTTAATTGGCTTTGAAGAGACAAACTTTGATATAAAACATGTATCACACTTTATCTTGTTTACTTTAAGTGTAATGATAATTGAGTTTTAACAACTTTTGTGTAATTTGATCAGCCTGGTGATGAATCCTGTTGTCGTACATAGCAGAGAAAGACAGAATACTCTCTTCTTAATTTCTTGTACTTCAGTTTTGGTTTGTGGCGTATGTGGTGATCTGTGGAGGACACTGAGGTAAAGAAAGATCCCCACCTAAGTTTTGTTTCAGAATGTAGAGTGTTTTGGGGACTATAACAGACACTGACATTTGCTTGACAGAAAACAATGGAAGCGGCAGTGGTCGTGAGCAGAGAAGGCGACGGTGGTAATTAGCAAAGGTTCCAGAATCTTAGGAATTGTTTTAAAGGTTGAAGATGAAGTCCTTAGAATTGGCAATCTTAGAAATTCTTTTGCTTTATGTGTATTTTGAATGATATATGAAACAATGTATGTATTATAAATTAAATGAAATATCTTTTTTTGTAGATCAAATTGCAATGTGTATAAATGATAACTAGACTTTAAGATTAAATTCAAGATTTGTAAATAAATAATGAAAAGTAGAGTTTTAAGATTTCTAGTTAGCCTTTGGTATATGATTAAATTAGGATTTAAACCTTAACTCCTAAATATAAACTTTAAAACTTCAATATTTTATAATATAACTTATTCTTAAATAGTAAATTTTCAGGAAGTCCTTCCTGAATATATTACTTGATATCCTAAATATGATATATATGCAAGTTTTGTTAATATATACATTTTAACTTGATATTCTAACATATTACCTTTTAATTAAATATTAGATTTTTAAGAAGTCATTCCTAAATATTTCATCTTATTATCTTAACATTTTTCTTTTTCAATTAAATATTAAATATTCAGGCCGGTCTTTATAAATATGTTATTTACTATCCTAAAATTTATTTTTAATTAAATATTAAATTTTCAGGAAATCCTTCCTGAATATATTACTTGATATCCTAAATATGATATATACATTTTAACTTACTATTCTAACATTTTACTTTTCTAATTAAATATTAAATTTTCAAGAAGTCATTCCTAAATATTTCAACTTGTTATCCTAACATTTTTTTAAATCAATACTATTAAAACAGAATACCTTTTTCTGAGGTACCCATCTGTTTCAGTAGTATTTACAATTCTCTGCCACCGAAACATTTTTAAGCTATACTTTTAATTTAATTTTGTATTTTTTATTTTCTTTTATTTAAACAGCATCACCTATATTGTAGTTGACAGAAACACTAACATTTTCTAATATTCCCTTAGATTACACACGTATTTGCGAGAATATCTCGAGCACCAACATAATTATGATGGCAATATTATAATATAGGTTTTATGGTTACGTTTGAAGGTCTTACATAATATTTATAATTTATGATTACAATATCATTACATAGTTTCCACCTCCTACTAAAATAATACTGATATTTGATACTTTTGAAATATATTATCTATAACCTCTCATACTGACCACCATAAATGAAGAAGTCTACATAACTAAATAAATTTGTTTTGAAAATAGATTAATAAATAAATTAATTTATTATATAATAATATATTAGCTATGAACATAAAAATAAAGAAACTAAAGTTAAAATATTTTCTATTTTTCTAAACATAAAAAATAGTTTGGATATTGTATATATTTTATGACATCTAAAAAAATTAAGACGCAAAATTCATAAATATTTAAATGTCTAATATGAATAATAAATTAAACTTCAAATCCAAAATAAACCGAAAGTAAAACATCATTGTAATAAATTATGAATAACAAAATAAACTAATACCAAAGCACATCAACTAATTTTGGTTCTCTTCACCATCGCTAATTTCATTTTCTTCACGTGTCATAGTGAAATCTTCATCAAAATTTAAATTTCACTATTAAAATAGTGTGGTTGGTATTATTTATGATAAAAATCAGAAATTTTAATCAAAACTTTAAAACTTACCATAAAAATTTTAATCAAAAGTTTGAAAATAAAATTGAAAAGTGAAAATCTAACTTCTTGAGAGTATAAAACATAATTTAAAAACATAATTAAAAACGAAAAGGAGGTAAAGTTATATATTGGTCCAACCAGTGGTTCAACTGGTATCGGATTTCAGGTTTTAGTAGATTTTTAGGGATTTACAAATATTGGGTTTTTCACAAAACCTAATCTGGATTTATGTTGGGTTATCGGGTTTACTGGTTCAACCGTGAATCTGGGTCTGGTTTTAAAACACTGATTAAAACAAAGATAAGAAAACTAATGAAACGTTGGTCCTTGACATATTATCTTAAATCCATAAACTGTACCGGAACAGAACCATAAACTCGGAACCAAAATCGGATCAAAATTTACAAAACCCAAACCATTTCTGTTTCCTAAAGCTAAATACTGAAACTGATAAAAACCGAATGGGTATCCAAATATTTGAAATATAATAAAATATTAAATATTTTAATTATATATCTAAAAATATCAAAACCCCCTAATTACTTGATTTTTGTGGTTTTCTGGGTTTAACTTTTGTTTTTGGCGTTTTTGGAAATTTGTCTTATACCCAAATTAAATCCAATCTATTTTTAATTCTATTCTGATTTAATGAAACAAAATAAAAATATGACTTGAACCTGACATTATCTAAACTGAATCCAAAAATGTCCAGTTCCTTGACGGGTCTTAATCATCTAATCTGAATAATCCAAAACATGAATAACTCGAACAGAAACCATGAATTCCCAAACTATGAGATGTCATAATAAATTACTCTCAAATTGTTAAAACTCAAATATTAAAATTTAAACAAAAATGGTAATAACTTTAAATTAAAAAAAAACAGAAATATCATCCCGCGCTTTTAGAGTGCGGGTCAAAATCTAGTTAAATATTAAAATTTCAGAAAGTTCTTCCTGAATATATTACTTGATATCCTAAATATGATATATATTCAAGTTTTGTTAATATATACATTTTAACTTGCTATTCTAACATTTTACCTTTCTAATTAAATATTAATTTTTCAAGAAGCCATTCCTAAATATTCCAACTTGTTATCCTAAAATTTTTCCTTTTTAATTAAATATTAAAATTTTCAGGAAGCCGTTCCTGAATATATTACTTGATATCTTAAATATGATATATATGTAAGTTTTGTTAATCTATACATTTTAACTTGCTATTCTAAAATTTTACCTTTCTAATTAAATATTAAATTTTCAAGAAGTCATTCCTAAATATTTCAAATTGTTATCCTAACATTTTTCCTTTTTAATTAAATATTAAATTTTCAGGAAGTCATTCCTGAATATTTTACTTGATATCGTAAATATGATATATATGCAAGTTTTTCTAATACATACATTTTAACTTGCTATTCTAACATATTACCTTTTAATTAAATATTAAATTTTCAGAAGCCATTCCTAAATATTTCATATTGTTATCTTAACATTTTTCTTTTTTTTTAATTAAATATTAAATATTCAGGCAGGTCATTTTAAATATGTTATAAGAAACATTTCCTAAACACATTCAATAGATGCAAATAAACAACAAATGAATATGTAAGTAGAGATATAAAAGTAGAAATTAAAGAAGAAATCAAAATAATATGTCACTGAGGAAAGCTAAGCTTAAGGAAATATTTTACTTGCTATCTTAACATTTTCTTTTTTAGTTAAATATAAAATTTTTAGGACACCTTTCCTAAATATGTAACTTGTTATCCTAAATATGATATATGTAATTTTTATTAATATATACATTTTAACTTGCTATTCTAACATTTTTCCTTTTTAATTAAATTTTAAATTTTTAAGAAACCATTCTTAAATATTTTAATTTATATCCTAACATTTTTCCTTTTTAAATATTAAATATTCAAGCAGCTCTTCCTAAATATGTTATTTACTATCCTAACATTTTTTTTAATTAAATATTAAATTTTCAGGAAGCCATTCCTGAATATATTACTTGATATCCTATAATGATATATGCAAGAAAACACACTCACTTTAGTTTTGGAAACCCATCCTGAAGTGCCAAAAGATATCCTATATAACATATGTGTTTTATAATGATACCACATTTAATACTTTCTTGATATAATTATTGAAATGCTTCAAGTTATCCCATTTTAATGTTCTCTGTTTGATATGTGTTCTCTATATTGTAGACAACTAACTCTATTTGGTGATTTCTATAGCCAATGAAATTTCTTATAGATTTTGATTATATATGTGTTGATACATGTAGTTCTGGTTAATGAAGCATTATTGTGGTTATTTGGTTATAGCATGAATATTTTTAGTTCCAACAAGACTAAAAATTTGCGGACTTTTGCCATAGGCATTGCAAGAGCCCTCACTGAAGCATTACAGGCAGGAATTGGCTCCAATAGCTTGGTATCAGCAAGTATTGCATTAAAATCAATCGCTGTAAACGTAAGTATCCTTGTACACATCACTCTTTCATATAACATTTAACTGGTTAGTCACTGCAAATTCCTCATTTTGTTTCCTGCTGTAAACAGGATGAAATATGTAAATATATTGCTGAAAGTGGTGGAATAGACACACTTCTTCGATGTATTGATGATAGTGGTGAACAAGGCAACAAGACTGCTGCTAAGACATGCTGGTCCCTGTTGTCCAAGATTTCAGACTTTTAAGTTTTTGCCATCACTATTAGACAGTGGCGTGTGTTTATGTTTTACCAGTAACAGAGGAGTTATTAATGTAATTTCGAGTTTTAAGCTTTTCAAAGTCTAGAAGAGCATTGTTATTTTGATTGTGGTGACAGCAAGAGAAACCAACTGAATTTTATTTTTAATTTTTCAAAATTAGAAAACTTAATTTGATTCCTATGTTGTACAAAATCCTTAATTTTGGCTAAATACATGATATATAATTGAGACTTTACTCAAATGCACTCAAAATATATTCTGGAAACTCATCCTGAATATGATATATGCTATCTTAAATATGATAACTTCATTTGATTATTAGGAATATGATGTACAAAATCCTTAATTTTGGCCAAATAGATATAACACTATAGTCCAATGGCTATAAAATAATAATCAGTACCCTCAGAGGTCATGAGTTTGATTCCAATAACATACAAAAACTTTTGACTTAATTTTATTTTTCAAAAATAGAAAACTTAATTTGATTCTTACAAATATGATGTACAAATCCTTAATTTTGGTCAAACACATGACATATATAATTGAGACTTTGCTCAAATGCACTCAAAATATATTCTTGAAACTCATCCTGAATATGTTACATGTTATCCTAAATCACAATTTGAAATTTTCCAAATATGCATATATCAATCGTTAGTTTTTGATCTCATTTCATTTTTTTAGTTTAGACTTCTTTGCTAGAAACAAACACATTAATATTCAACTATTATGGAAACCCATCCAAAAATTCCAAAGTTCTTTCCAGCGTTAATAAAATAAAATTTACGGTTAAATACATTTATGTTTTAGTTTCTACCAGATGATTCTCCTCAGCCTAGCGGCTAAACCCCCTCTCT
The DNA here is from genome assembly GCA_018703725.1 of Brassica juncea. NCBI lineage: Eukaryota > Viridiplantae > Streptophyta > Magnoliopsida > Brassicales > Brassicaceae > Brassica > Brassica juncea. The sequence continues at coordinate 38,485,759 of CM031935.1, read as the reverse complement.
TTTGAAACTGTAACACTTGCCTCTTACCGCGTTTGATTCCCCTTGGAATAAAATCGCTTTTTATTTTTGTTTCACTAAATAAAAATCAATGGATTATATTCATTTACTTACATCAACAAACAATTGAAACACACTTCACTTAGTGGTCACACTTTATTCCCCCTTTCCCAGAGATCTAGTGTTCGAATGCTGGTAGATGTATATTTTTTTTCTTCCAAAATTCCAAATCACAATTCGAAATTTCCAAAATATGCAGATATCAATCCTTAGTTTCTTTATCTCATATTTTGAAAAGGTTAAACTTCTTTGCTAGAAAGAAACACACTTATATTCTACTATTCTAGAAATTCATCCTGAAATTCCAAAGTTATTTCGAACGTTTATAATATAAAATTTACAGGTTTTTTTGTTTTGTAAGATTAAATTCTATTTTAGGATAGCCATCCTTAAGAAGGATTGTCTAACATTCCTTACACGCTTTTGATTCTCTTCGGAAACAGACTTATGCAAGAAAACATACTCATTTTATTTTTTTGTAAACCCATCCTGAAAGTGTCAAAAGATATCCTATTAACATATGTGTTTTATAATGATACCACATTTAACACTTTCTTGATATAATTATTGAAAATCCTTCAAGTTATCCTATTTTAATGTTCTTTGTTTGATATGTGTTCTCTATATTGTAGACAACCACTACAAGAAAACAGGCTCATACCGAGGGCCAAAATCGTCGGTATGTCGTCGGAATAACCGTATTCCGACGACATACCGAGGAAATATGTCCTCGGAAAAAACTCCTCGGAAATTCAATTTCCCTCGGAATTCCCTCGGAATTCCCTCGAAATTTTCTGACGGAATTCCGAGGAAACAAAATTCCGAGGAAACTGTAAGGACAACTGTTCGTCGGAAATGTCGTCGGAATATACCGAGGAAGCCCTCCCTCGGTATATACCGAGGAAACTTCCGAGGGACAAATCCTCAGAAGTTCCGACGAAATATACCGAGGAAACCTGCCCTCGGAAAATTCCGAGGAAGGGCTCCCTCGGTATATTCCGATGACTGTGATCGTCGGAATATACCGAGAGAGCTCTTCCTCGGAAATTTCCGAGGGCTGGCTTCCTCGGTATATTCCGACGACCATAGTCGTCGGAATATTCCGAGGGATATCTTCCTCGGAATATCCCAAAAAATTAATTTTTTGAAATTTAAATTCGAAAATATAAAATTAAAATTAAAATTTAAAACATATTATATAAAATTCAAAGTAGTACAAATAAAAATAAAACATTTCGAGTTTTTGAAAAAAAAAAACTACGGGTTTTGGACGTTCAGGTCTGGCATGCTCGGGAACACCTCGTTCGGGTGCAACCTCCTCATCATCTCCATCATTTGCTCGTTCAGCTTCCTCTGTGCCTCAAAGCCCGCCTGTTGAGTCGCCATCTGGGTCTCCAACGCAGATATGCGATCATCCTTGTCCTGCAACTGACCCATAAGTACTTCTGGATCAACAAAGGGAGGTGGTGCAGCAGAAGACGGAACCGACCGGGACCGACGACCCAAACCGAACAAACGTCCCTTCTTGTTTGGAACCGACTGAAATAGAAAAGTGTCAAATTTAAATAATAGAAAAGATGAATTGAACTTTAAATAATAGAAAAGATGAATTGAACTTTAAAAAAAAGAACTTACCGATTCAACGATTTCGTTGATCCGAACCCGAGGCAAGTAGGTCGAACCCGTCGAATCGTCATCCTCGGTTTGAAGCTGAGACACTTCGTCTTCCACCTGAGTGTCGATCAGGGTGACCACATCCCTCACAACACCATCATCAATCTGGCCGGTCTTCTTGTTGGTATACGCCCTCTTCATTAGGGCGAGATCATCAACCGGCTCTCCCTCATTTTCTTCCGCCTTGAAAAAAACATAAATTAAACAAACATTAATTAGTAATTAGAAGAAATGCACAAAAATAAAATTTAAAAACTTAAATAATAGAATAAAAGGCGACTAGCTTACCATGCGATCCCCCAGAGTGGCAATAGATTGAGCACCCAAGTTATGCTTGAAGATGCCATTCCCTTTACGCTCGCTCCTGCGGTTGGTGGAGTTGGTGGAAGAAGTTGATTTCGTCTCATCCTTACTCCAATGCACACCCAACTCCAACCAGACCGTGGGGTTCATCGACTTTGGGACCTTTTAATAAAAAAAATTGTTAAATAAATTAAAAAAAATCTTAATAAATTAAAAAATTGTTTAATAAATAAAAACAAACCTTGTTTATTTCCAACTTCTTCTTCCACTCGTGGATCTGCTTCCCATAGTTGTCCATAACTTTATGGACGAAGTGGTGATAGATATACAACGTATCATCGGCATTCCAGTTGAATTCTTGCTGAAAATAAAACACAATTAGTAGAAAATTTATATTAAAGATTAAAAATATAAGTAAAAAATTAGAATACTTACCGCAAACTGTTGAAACCACAGATGCTTCTTGTCGGTAGGGAAGTCGGTGAAAGTCGGATGTCCCTTGTCGAGGGCCGAGTACATCATACGGTTGATCCATGCGCTGATCCCGTTCGAGGATCGGTTGAACCTAATAAAAAGAACAAATTATTAAAAATGAATCAAATTTTAATGAAAAAAATAGGTTTAATTACCATGTTTGACCCCGTCCACGTGGATACGAAGTGAGATAGGGAAGATGGTCACGACCGGGCTGTCGAACAAACTCCGCAACTCTCATCACTCCCGGAGGACCCTCAGGAGCAGGAGCAGGAGCGGGTGCAGCAACGGTAGCGGGAGGAGCAGGAGAGGGAAATGGAGAGGGAGACGTATGGTAGGAGCTGTGGGGCGACGATGCGGAACCCTGAATGGAGTGGCTTCCCGAACCACCACGACCACGACGCTGTCGAGACCGGCTCTGATCATCATCATAAGACCTGTATATATATATTAAAAAATTGTATAATACAAAAAATAGATTTTCTATACAAAAAAATTTTCATAACCAAAAAATTTAATTAAAATAAAATTAGTTTTAATATATAAAAAATAGTTTTAATATAAAAAAATAGTTGTAATATATAAAAAAAGTTTAATAATTAAAAAATAGTTTTAATATATAAAAAATAGTTTTAATATATAAAAAATAGTTTTAATAATTAAAAAAATAGTTTTAATATATAAAAATTATAAATTTTTTATAAATTGTTATTATACATGATTGATATATATATATATGTATAGAAAATTATAAATCGTTTATAAATATAGAAAAAGGTTTATAAATATTTTTAAAATTTTTTAAAAACATTTTATTATATATAGTTTATTACTGGAAACTTGAAAAACGTTTTTAAAAATCGAAAAATGTTTTTAAAAATCAAAAAAATGTTTTAAAAATACAAAAACGTTTTGATTTCTAACTAAAACAAAAACAAATTCCAAAAAAAAAATAAAACAACAATCAAAACAACAATCCTAACTTAAATTATCCATTCAATCCTAAACTTTCTAACAAACAACCTAAAATCCGAAAATCTAATCTCACAAACCCTAAGAAATTGAAAAAAACAAGGTTTTATAAGATTCTTACATGATTTCGGTTAGGGAGAAGAGATGTGGGAGAGATGCGGCGGCGGAATGTCGGAATGGAGAGAGATGCGGCGGCGGAATGGAGAGATGCGGCCGAGAGAGATGAGAGAAATGAGAGAATTGACAGATTTCAGATGCGGCGGAGAAGAAGAAGAAAGTGTTCTTCGGTTTATATTTAATGATTCCGACGGATACGGGTTCGTCGGTATTCCGTCGGAATCATTAAATATATTACACTTTGCGGTTCGCGAAAAGCCCTAGTTCCTCGGAATTTCCTCAGAAAATTCCGAGGGAATTCCGAGGAACACTGAAAATCATGACGTTCCTCGGAATTTCCTCAGAAAATTCCGAGGGATTCCAAGGAACACTGAAAATCATGACGTTCCTCGGAATTTCTGAGGAAATTCGGAGGGAATTCCGAGGAACACTGAAAATCATGACGTTCCTCGGAATTTCCTCAGAAAATTCCGAGGGAATTCCGAGGACACAGGGTTTGGGGTTTCAAAACCTCGATTTTTTTTGCCGTATTTCATTTCTTATACAAATGTAATGCATAACATTGAGGATTCTTTGTATAGATGATCATAAACCATGAAATAACAAAATTTCAAAACTAATTGTAAGTATTCTCTTTGACGTTTATTAAAGTGTATAAGTGTTTCTCTTATGTTGTGTGTTTTCATTCATGCAATCGTAAAAGTGTTTGTTATCGTCTAAAACACCAAAGTTTGACTTCATAATCTGGTTAAGACACTATATGAAGGTTATATACGTGTTATTCAATCCGCAAAACGTTGTTTTCGGTTTAAAACCCCTAGTTCCTCAGAATTTTCTCATAATATCCCGAGGGAATTCCGAGGACATACTGAAAACCATGTCTTTCCTCAGAATTTTCCGAAAACCAACACCTTCCTCGGAATGTCCTCGGAATTTTCCGAGGGATTTCCGAGGAAAAGTACTTTATAATCAAATCCCTAAATCGAGAAGGTGAATTCCGAGGAAATTCCGAGGAAAACCTAATATCCCTCAGAATTTCCTCGGTATTTCTATTAAAAAAAAACTAGTCTGTTTCCGAGTCATTATCACCAGATGAATCTGAATCTGGATCTTGGTGAAACTCTCCAATAACTGGTTCATCCTCTGCGTGAACGACGGCTTCCTCTGCGTGAACGACGGCTTCCTCTGCGAAGTCGGTTAAATCGACTACAAGGCCACCTTCAGCTACATCTTCTGCTGCACTTAAGTTGCCGGATGTGATTGGTTGTAGTGGGTCTTCCAGCTCAGAACTTCCCTGAACTCGGCCTCTCGAGTTGAGTCTTGTAACAGTAACCCATGGATCATCTCTGTTCCTTACCCGGGGGTACTTGATATAACAAACCTATAACATTTAAAAATTTATTAGTAAAAGTATAAATTATGATCAATCATTCTGAATAATTAACATTTACTTACCTGATCGGCCTGAGAAGTAAGAATGAAAGGATCATAATATTGCAGCTTTCGCCTCGAATGTACTGATGTAACACCAAATGCATCTGTTCTCACACCTCGATCTGGAGTGTTGTCATGCCAATCACAATAGAAAACAGTACAGCGCAATCCAAGCATGCCCAAATACTTGATTTCCATAATCTCATGTATGGGTCCGTAGTATACATCATCTCCTGATGCAGAACAAACGCCAGCATCATAGGTCGTACGCGAACGTCTCCTCTTTTCAGTTGTGAATGCATATCCTCGAGTACAAAATCTCGGATATGACTTCACAACATAGTTTGGTCCAACCACCACTTCGCGTATCCAATCGTCAAATGTTTCACCTCTGGCTAAACCAGCAGACACCTATTAATAGCACATATATAATGAATTAGTATAAATATGTGATAAATGATATTTTAATTTGTATAAATATGTGATAAATGATATTTTAATTTGTTTAAGGCACTCACATAAGTAAACATCCATCCAGCAAATTCTCTCTGCTTCATTTCTTCTAGTTCCTCCTCTGTGGCGTATCTATATTCCAACCGCTTTTCTGCCATGAAAATCCTGTACATGTGATGACAATAATGTAATTAATTAAGATATAAATGTTAATTTGTTAAAATAAAAATTTATAAGATAATAAACTTACCTCTCATATTGAAGAACATCTTCGCAGTTGGTGAGCAAATATGTTTGCAAATGACTTCGCTCCTGCTCAGTAAGTCGACGGTCCTTTGGTTTTCCGCTAAGTCGTCCAACATCTGTGAAAATATCTGAAACCTTAACATGATATGTTGCCCGTTCGCCTCTATCATCATGCCGAGCAAGTCTTCTGTTTTTGGTCTGAACTTCTGCTGGAGAGTAATACTCGACAAAGTTTGAAATTTCTTCATTGATCATCTGTGCGACTATAGAACCTTCTACCATCTTCTTCAAATGGAACATATACCGCTCATATAGATACATCCATCTATACTGCACAGGACCACCAAGTTCCAATTCTCTTGCCAGGTGAATAACAAGATGCTCCATAACATCAAAAAATGAGGGAGGAAATATCTTCTCAAGGTTGCACTGAATCACGGCTACGTTAGTCTTCAGATTTTCAATACCTTCAAGAGTCACTGATCTGGTGCATAAATCGCGGAAGAAAGCACTTATCCCTGCAATTGCTTCATGAACATTTCGTGGTAATAGTTCTTTGAAGGCAAACGGAAGGAGGCGCTCCATCAACACATGGCAATCGTGACTTTTCAAGCCAATAAACTTTCCTTCCTTTCTGTCGATACAGTTACGCAAATTAGATGCGTAACCGTCTGGAAACTCCACATTGTTTGAAATCCAATCAAAGAACACATTTTTTTCCTCTGCATCAAGTTGGTATATGGGAAAAGGAGCCCTACCATTCCCATCAACATGAAGTTCTGAACGATCACATATATCGACTAAATCCAGTCTTGACTTCAAATTATCCTTTGTTTTACCTTGAACGTTAAGGATCGTGTTCATGAGATTGTCAAAAAAGTTCTTCTCAATATGCATGACATCTAAATTATGCCTTAGGAGATGATCCTCCCAGTATGGCAGATCCCAGAAAATACTTTTTTGTGCCAGTTATGTAGTTCTCCAACAGCATCTACCGGAAATTGCTCATGTCCATCGACGTCTGGCGTCCTTGCTGCACTAAAATCTCTTAGTTATGTCTTCAAACCTTTCCCACTAACTTCCTCAGGTGGACCATCAAACACCTGCTTGTTCTTCCTAAACAAAGTCTTACTCCGACGGTATGGATGATCAGGTGGTAGGAATCGTCTGTGACAGTCAAACCAACACGTTTTTCTTCCGTTCTTTAGTTGGAAAGCATCTGTGTCATCTTGACAATATGGACATGATAGCCTCCCATGCGTTGTCCATCCAGATAACATACCATATGCTGGAAAATCACTTATTGTCCACATTAGTACTGCCCGCATTTGAAAGTTCTCTTTACACGAAATATCTTATGTTTCAGCACCTTCAGCCCATAGTTGTTGCAACTCATATATTAGTGGCTGAAGAAACACATCAAGCGATCTCTTAGGATGCTCTGGTCCGGGAACGAGAATGGAGAGAAACAGAAACTCTCGTCGCAAGCACAAGTTTGGGGGTACGTTGTATGGTGTAACAATGACTGGCCATAGAGAATATTGTCTTCCACTCTTCCCATACGGGCTGAAACCATCAGTACATAATCCAAGGTAGACATTTCTTCTCTCATACGCAAAGTCGGGATACTTTGATTGGAAATGCTTCCACGCTTTTGCATCTGAAGGATGTCTAATCTCACCATCTGTTGAGTGCTCCGCATGCCATCTCATTCGTTGCGCTGTGCGTTCCAAAAGATACAACCTCTGCAACCTTTCCGTCAAAGGAAAATACCACATCCTTTTATATGGCACTGGAACTCTTCCACTCGTATCTTTATAACGAGGCTTCCCACAAAATTTGCATGTAATCCGCTGGTCATCCGCCCTCCAATAAATCATGCAGTTATCGCTGCATACATCTATTACCTGATAAGATAAACCAACACCAGCTACGAGTTTCTGAACCTCGTAGTATGAACCTGGAGCTACATTATCCTCAGGTAGAATACCTTTAACAAAATCAGCTATCGCATCCATACAGTTTCAGCCAAGTTATAATCTGTTTTAATGCCCATCAGTCTCGTAGCAGATGATAAAGCTGAATGACCATCTCTGCAACCTTCGTACAATGGTTGCTTTCCAGCATCCAACATATCATAAAATCTCCTAGCTTCTGCATTGGGTAAATCTTCCCCTCTAAAATGATCATTTAGCATCTGCTCAGTACCTACACCATAATCTACATCCGTTCTAATTGGTTCTTCTAATCTAACCGCAGGCTGAGGTTCACTAGTACTACCAAGTTCATAATTAGTTTCCCCATGATGATACCAAATTTTGTAACTTCGTGTAAACCCACTCAAATATAGATGAGTCCAAACATCCCACTCTTTAATAACCTTTCTATTTTTACAATTAGAGAAAGGACATCTTAACTTACCTGTTTCTGCTTCCGGTTGTCGGCGAACTAACCCCATGAATTCGGTTATACCTCGTTGGTATTCTTCCGTAAGCAATCTCGTGTCCGGATCCAAATGAGGTCGATCGATCCAAGAACGAAAATAATTTGAAGTTTAGACATGTTTTTTTGAAACCAAATTCGTGATAGTAGGAGGGAAGAAGAAGAAATGGAGTGAATGAAGATGAAGAGGGGTGGCTGTATTTATAGATGAAATCCTGCCGAGATACTGAGGAAATTCCGAGGAAAACAGACACTTCCTCGAAATTTCCTCGGAATCCCCCAACGGCTCTCCAACGGCTCTCTAAAGGCTATAAAAAGTCGTCGGAATTTTTAAAATCCCCGTCGGTTTTTTCCGACGGACATGGTTTCCTCGGAAATCCCTCAGAATATACCGAGGAAATGTATCTTCCTCAAAATTTCCTCGGAAATTTCCGAGGAAACCATATTTCTTGGTTTCCTCGGTATTTCCTCGGTATTTTCTCAGAAAATTCCGATGAACTCATTTTTCCTCGGTATGTCTCTCAGAATAGCGATGTTTTCTTGTAGTGAACTAACTCTATTTGGTGATTTCTATAGCCAATGAATTTTCTTATAGATTTTGATTATGTTTTTTTTTTGGAAGATTAAGTTCCAAATTAGGATAACCATCCTGAACAAGAATTGTCTAATATTCCTTACACGCTTTTGATTCTCTTCGGAAACAGACTTATGCAAGAAAGCTCACTCATTTTTTTTTGGAAACCCATCCTGAAAGTTCCAAAAGCTGTCATATATAACATATGTCTTTTATAATGATCCCACATTTAACACTTTTTGGTAGAATTATTGAAAATGCTTCAAACTATCTTATTTTAATGTTCTCTGTTTGATATATGTTCTCTATTTTGTAGACAACTAACTCTATTTGGTGATTTCTATAGCCAATGAAATTTTTTATAGATTTTGATTATGTTTTTTTTAGAAGATTAAGTTCCAAATTAGGATAGCCATCCTGAACAAGAATTATCTAACATTCCTTACACGTTTTTGATTCTCTTCGAAAACAGACTTATGCAAGAAAACACACTCATTTTTTTTTGGAAACCCATCCTGAAAGTGCCAAAAGATATCTTATATAACATATGTGTTTTATAATTATACAACATTTAAAACTTTTTGATAGAATTATTGAAAATGCTTCAAGTTTGGATGAATTTCCAGAAATAATATATTAGTGTGTTTCTATCTAGCAAAGTTTAAACTAGACATGAAATGATATTAAAAATTAAGGATTTAAAATTGTGATATTGGAATTTTAGAAAGAAAGGAAACAATTTATATTTCCCACTAATTTTAAGTATTTAAGGCAATCTTAAGGCAATCATTGTTTAGGATGGCTATCCTAAATTTGAACAAAGTCTTCCAAAATCAGCAAAACAAAAAGTCAAATGCAACATAATACATAAAAAGAAGAAGATAAATGTATGATCTGTTATAAGATACTAATAAATTGATTTTCATTATATAGAGAGTGAAAACCGGCTTGTAACACTTTATAATTTACAAAAAAAAAATTACAATTCTTACTGAAAAGATAACATGTTAAGAACAGAAAAAAGAGAGTTAGAAGCACACTGAATGAAATTGTTCAAAGCAACAAACCAACTACTCAATCGGATTTTTCTTTTTAAAAGAAACCTTTCTAATTTTCAGTAATAAGACTTATGAAATCGTCCAAAACCAACTTCAATCATGTATATGAAGTCAACATCTACCTCATGGTTCATGGTTCCATGGAATATCAGAAAAAAACAGAGCCCGTAACTGAATAAAATCTAAGGCAACAAGAGTCTCCATTTTGTGATTTTGTATGCATGTCTCTCATAGACTCATCCTTAGTGTGATAGGGACATTGCTTGACCAAAGGAAAGAACTTTACCACAAGATATTGTCTCTCTAGCAAAAGTTATAATTTAGAAAATGCAGAACGCCAATCAGTGTGAAGAAAATTCAGACACAAACAAACATGTAAGAGCCTCATACTCATTCCTCCATCTCTGATATTCTAAAGCTTTAACAAAACTGATAAACAGAAATGCAAAGATCATAGCACAATATGAACTGATTACGAAACCCAGATTCTTGATTATAATAAAATACAATACCATGACATAAAGTAGTCTCCGCTCCAAAGAGCAAAATAAAATACCAAACACAAAGTACTTTCAACACAACGACCAAAACAAAGAGAAAAAAAAGAATCACACTGCAAATAAACAAAACCCAATTAGATTCACACACAAACAAACTCCTTGAAAGAAAGGAGTAAAACTGTGTTATTGGGACTGTTCCAATATTCAATAAGCATAGCATTTTATAGTTCATCCTAGGGACCCAAAAAACAAAATTATAACCCCAAACCTTATTTTTTATACGAAGAACATGACGCTTTCCAGCTCTTTTTGCAGCTTGAAAATAGCTTCTCTTCTCTACGTGGGTTACCCATTTTTGGACATCTGATACTCAAGAGATTGACACTGTCTCTCTGCCGCTGGGCTCCCGTATGGGATAGCATCATCAGCAACTACAACACAGTCTCCACTCACAACTTCTACTACCTAATGATAAGAGTGATCAAAGTAGAGATCAAAGTAGAAGGCAGAGTGAAATGAGGAGTTCCAAGTCTAACCAAAGTAAGGTTATTTGGAGTTTCTTGGCAGCGAGCTTGAGCTCCTCCACGTTGGAATTGACTAAAGCAACCGTATCAACGTCTGTCTTCATGATAAGCAAGTCACTTTTAATCCTCTTTCCCAAACTCCTGAAAAGAAACAAAGCAAGACCACAAAACGGTCAACAACACACTCAAATCAACAAGATCAGCCACAAGGCGCTTAGCAGTATTAAGGTACCTTGAGCATCATGAGCTCTGTCTTGGTTATTTCCTGGCAATTAATGAAAATATCAGTGTCACCATTGCTTGCATGCTCCATCATGGCACCTCTAATGTTCATGTTATGACTTATAATCTGGCAAGGCTTCTCTCCTACCTGTAATAAAACACATAGAAAACCTCTGATTCAGCTGAGGATGAATACAAATATATATACAAGAAGTCTGACCTTTCCCCAATAGCCAGCAAGCTTGTCATACCAATAGTCTCCAGGTTTAAGCTTCTTAGGTGGATCCGGACAAGTCTGCAACCTGTCAAGCTCTTCTTCACTCAACGGCCTGCCGTTGACAGAGATAAGCCTCGCATACAACTGATTCGCCTTGCAGGTAACCTCGTCAAGAAAAACCTGTTGAAGTTTCGAATCAGTGAGAAGACACTTCAGCATTCTCGAACACTTCCCCAAACTCTTTCTATTAGACTCAGAGACTCTGTGACCAATGCAAGTCACACACTTTCTTCCTTCAGGCATAGCACCCATTGCTCTTCTCACACAGTTGGAACAGTATTTAGCGTCGCAGAGTAAAAACAAGGTAAGTTCTTTCAAACACAAATCTAAAAACAGAGTAGAAGGAGCAGTGAAAAAGTTACCTCGTCAGGTTGGTCTCTCTTCTAGCCAGGCAAGTCAAAGACTTTCTTTTCCTTCTTCTTCTTCTTTACTTCTGCTTCTTCTTTCTCTGTCTTCTACTTCTTCAACTCTTTCTCCTAAAAACCGAGAGATAGAGACCCCAACATAAAGATAGCTCATTTCGATTACATTTATCTCCACGATTTCCCCATTTAGTACCAAACCGTTGAAACACTAATCTAACTCTAATAAATTTATAAAAGACGAACCTTTGAGACACCCCAACGAGAGCAGATAAAACACACATTGAATCTTGAAGGTTACATACCACCAAGGAGTTGAGAAGAGCAAGAACAACTTTAGGTTCAACAGATAAAACACACTCAGCCTTCTCTACAGTAGTGATGTTGTGGATGCTCGGACTAGCCTTCTTCTTCATCCAAGTCGCAATCCCATCCCTGCGAAATCAAATTTTGTCCAATAATGGGGAATCCCATTGAATAATCTAAAACCAGCAGCTGAGAAATCAAATCAGATATAATAAATCCAAGATCACATGTCCTCTATCTATTGCACCAGTCTCATGATTCCAGAATCATGATTCATCTCTTACCAAAAACATTCAAAATCGCTTACCAAAAGCAAAGTCACAAACTCGCCTTCTTCTGTAAACCAAATTTATTTGTAAATAAATTTTCCTGAAATTTCTTCTTTGCGACTCTGATTCTGCCCTTTCTGTTTGATTCAAACAACAAAACAAGTTCAAATGTGTTATATGAAGAACAACAAACTGAAACCCCCAAATTTCAAGTCGAAAACCCTAAGTAAAATTGAACTTTTCTTCATAAAACATTGATAATAATGATTAAAGCATATCGATACACAGCTCGTTACGTTCGTCGCCGGAGATTATCAACAGCTCGTCGACGGAGTTGATTCGTCGGAGGAGGTGATTGTCGAGAGAGAAGAATAATTATTTTCTTTTCTTTTTTTTTATTTGTTAGTTGTATTATTAACTGGGGGTGTTACAGACATTTTGTCCATTAATGAATGTCATTTCTGTAACTTTCTCCTTCTGGTGCCATTTTGGAGACAAAAACTTCAAAAGTGCTATTTTGGACAATTGTCCTTTTATTGACCTAACAAGATTTAGAATATTATGTATCCTCAAAATTTTAGGAAATAATTTATGTAAAAAATATCTATAAGCATTAAATATATTTAAGATCCTTATATATGAAATGTAAATGTCCCACATCAAAATTTTGTGAAACTCATCAACAATAATGATTACTAGAAATATAGCGTACTCTTTTGTCTGAGTAAAATCAAATGAGCTGTAATAAACTACAAACTTATCTTTTTGATTGGCTTAAACAACATCTGCGTTTTGACACATTTATGTAAAACTTGCATATATTGGGGACTAAAATCTAGTTTATTATTAAAATTGTAATATTTCCATATATTGGGGACTAAACTAGTTCCAATAATGTAGCTAACGAATAAGGGTCTGACTGGTGTAACCGCAACGGTTATGGGTGTTTGTGTATGCGGATGGTTGCGGTTTTAAGCGATTTCTAGAGATTTGTACAACTGGTATAACAGTTAGACATTGCGTTTGCGAGACTTTATGACTGGTAAACTAACAAATGCAATAGTTGTTAAATAATAATTAACAATATTTACATTTCATATAATTATAAAAGCATTAAAAATCTTTATATTATTGTAAATATAAAAATTATATTTATAAAATCATAATAATATATTTTTAAAAAAATTATAGAAAATATTTTGGTTCAAAAGTTTTACAATTTAAATTAAAATATAAGATTTAAAAATTTTACAATTCTATTATTTCAATTTAAAATTTTTATTGAATATTCTTATTTTTATTTTTATTTATATTGTTTTAAGAAAAAAATATTCCTCCCCCAAATGCTAGCGGTAACTATTTTTTGATTTTAAGAGGTTCAGAACGATTTGAAGCGATTTGTAGTATTTTCTGTGATTGTTTTAAAACGCCATTAACCGCTACCAACCGCAAAAACTGCGTTTGCGGGTTATAGATGGGAATCCAGTCAAGCCCTAAGTATCTCTAAATCAAATCATGTATTCTATTTATTTAAACATACAAACACTTAATTTTCTATTTCTTTTGATTTTAAATCTATTTTTTTCTTTTCTATTTTTTTTTATTAAAAAAACCCTCAGATTTATATTATATATTAGTTCAAAATCTAATAATAAGTTAAAATCAGTAAAACTATATTCTTACTTAAATTTTATATAAATTTTCTTAATAGTTTTATGATAATTAAAAGTATTTTATTCATTTACTATGATTATGACATAATATTGTTTAAACCTTAACACATTAAATATGTCACATTGTTTCTATTATAGAAAATAAAAAGTTATAAAAATCAAATATCATTTTATATAATATTAAATATCCAGTAAGATGTCTATCGATATATTATTGGTATACTATTTACATGAAAATTAAAATCTAATTATTTATGGATGTGATGTATGTTTATATGATACCAATATTGGTCATAAAATTGAGCGTTAAACACTAAATATAATTACTTAGTGTAAAAGATTATATGTGGATCATATTTTAAAATGATAGAAAAAAATTTTTGTTGGACCCAAAATCGGTCAACGACGAAACCAAGTGACGATCAAAACCAAGAAACGGGTCGTCACTCGATGAACTAACAAGAAGGCATGAATGGGCCGTGAGCCCCGGGGATCAACGAAGGCAAACAACAGCAGGCACCAGCGGACGCAGGACACGGCACGGGCGGCAGGGCGCCTGGCGCCGGCGGCAGGCTTGCCCTGTCCCGTCTGGCGCCGACGGCAAGCCTGTCGTCTCCCGTCTGGCGCCGGCGGCAAGGGTCCTGGTTCCCATCTATGCAAATCGTCTCGTGATCTCGGGCAACGGCAGCATCTTGGTCCCTTAAAACCATGTCCGGATTGTCCGCAAACTACAATGATTCTTCCGCAAAGCCTTCTCGATTGTTTAAAAGTTCATATTTTAAACGTCTAAAGTTCGAAGCCTCATTACTCAAACCCTTGAAAACGGTTATCTCAAAATCTACGGCTAAAGATCCTTCCAAACTCGAAGATTTCCCGCACGAACGACTAACGGGGGAAAGATCAGGCAACGGAAAACCCACGGGCGGCAAGCCGGCCTGGCGCCGGCGGCACCCCGGCCTGGCGCCGGCGGCACCCCGGCCTGGCGCCGGCGGCACGCGTCACGCGGGCCAGCCTGGCGCAGGCGGCACGCGTCACACGGGCCGGCCTGGCGCCGGCGGCAAGCCCCCAGGCGCCGGTCGACGGCCCTCGTCCTGGTCTCGGTCCCATCATGCTCGGTCTGATCCCATCTTGGCTTGTTTGGATCAATCTTCGTGAGTTTGGTACGATCACGGTTATTCTAAACACCAAACATCTCGACTATACGAGGAATTGGGGTTCTTTCGGAAATGCCGAAACCTTCAGAAACTATTCTTTCGAAAAACCGTAAAAACGTCTTACGGCCCGACATGGCCAAAACGGCCCACTTACGATTTTTCGAAAAAGAAGGATAACTATGACGGTTTATCCTTATCCTCACATAAGAGATAAATGTCAAGTTTCCAGAAGATAAATGTCAAGTTTTCCGAAGATAAATGTCAAGTTTCCCGATAAACACGAAGATGGACGAAAATGGAAAAAGCCCGATTCAGCCCGAAAGAAGATATACCGTCTTAAGAGGAGTATATAAGGAGAGCTTTGGGCGAGGAGCAAATCATCACAAAAACTTCCAGAGCACTTAGAGCAAACTTAGGCATTATTTTCTGTTTTTACTAGCGAGATGCGACTCAACTAGGTTAGAACTTAGGTTGCTAGACTAGCGAACTTGCCGACAGCTCTTGTAGCCAAGGCTCTTACCTGTTGTTCACGCTCAAATGCGGATTCGGAAATAAGATCTTTTGCTCTATTCTTTGTTCTTACGATTTTATTTCGTTTTCATATTTTCTTTGTCGTACTGATTGTGTCGTGTGCGGCCCAGCAGATATCCGGGACCTTCAAGGAAGATCGGGTTAACTCGGTTTTCCTCCAAAGACCAGCCAACGCTAGACGGAACACCCGTCGACGCCAACGTTGAGAAGACTCCAACCGGAGATACGTCCACAGTCACTGCTGATGCAAACACTGAGGCGCTCAGACAGATGAAGGAACTGTTCACCTCCGCTCAGGAAGGGGCGGAACAACAGGACAAGCTGATAAACTCGCTCGCAAAACAGGTCGACACCTTAACTGCGAGGAGCAAGTTGCCGCGCGGATCCACCAAGGCACGCCGCGGCAGAAGACTCGACTTCGGATCTCCCGAAGCACGAGAAAAAGATGCCTCGAAAGAGCCCACTCCTGAGGAAACGGCTCCGAAAGGACAGCAAACGACCTCGCAGAACCTTCCACCCCCGGCTACGGGAAACAAGGAAAGCGACGTCGAGCGCATCAATCTGGATATCAGCGACCAATCGGATCCTTCCGATGAAGACGCTGACATCCACCCTAGGAGGACCCGAAGCCAGTGCGCTCGGCAGACGGTATCCTTCGAGAGGCCCATGACAGAAGAAGAGGAAGAACTCTACTGGATGGAGCAGGAAGAACTAGCGGAAGATCAAGCTCGGATCCATCGCGACCAGCGCCGACAAACTCGGAGGAACACCGGTAGCAGTAGCGAGATCCATGATCTCCGCGAATCTCTCAAAAAGACCGTAGCCGAAGTGAAAGCGGTGAAATCGAAAATCCATCAGGCAACCAAATCCGCCCCCGAGATCGATAGACTTCTCGAGGAAGCACGGAAAACGCCGTTCACCGCTCGGATCACGGAAACACGCATCTCAGACCCAGGGAAAATCAAAATCCCGGTCTATGACGGTACTACGGATCCTAAGGCGCACCTGCAGTCTTTCCAGATCGCAATGGGTCGGTGCAAACTCCCGGAGCGCGAACGAGACGCGGGTCATTGTCTTCTCTTCGTCGAGCACCTCAAAGGCGCTGCTTTCGAATGGTTCTCCCGGCTCAAAAGGAACTCCATCGGAAGCTTCCGCTAACTGGCCTCGGCGTTAATCAAACAATACTCCATGTTCATGGACAGAGAAATGTCCGACGTGGACCTATGGAGTCTAGCTCAGAAGGAAGACGAGTCACTCCGCGACTTCATGCGAAGATTCAAACTGGTGATGGCCAGGGTAACGGGCATCAGCGACAATGTCGCAATCGACGCCCTAAGGAAAACTCTCTGGTACAAGTCTGAGTTCCGAAAGTGGATATTATTGGAAAAGCCTCGGACAATCCAGGATACTCTCCACAAAGCAACAAACTTCATCATCATGGAGGAAGAGATGAAGCTTTTATCGGAGAAGCACGGACCACAGAAAACGTCCTCAAAAAAGAAACCCTCTCGTAACGACAAGAACGTCCATCACGAAGGGGAAGACGCCCAAGGCGAACATAACTACGCCATCAACTCGGAGCAAGGCAAAACCTCCGGAAACACCTGGACCAGGAACCAGTACAAGGATAATTCCTACTGCGAGTTCCACGAAACCAGAGGTCACTCCACGGCGAACCGCAAGGTTCTCGGCGCTCGGCTCGCCGCAAAGCTCCTCACCGGCGAACTATCAAAGGTCAAGAGTATAAAGGACCTGCTCCTGGACTCCGACCGCCCAAAGACCAACAAAACTGTCTCCGAGGACCGAGCAACCAAAAATCAATCGGGTGAAAAATGCGGAAGAAGACAGGACGACCAAGGGAACAACAACAGTCGCCAGAGGGTAAACATGATCATCGGAGGATCACAGTTCTACCAAGACTCAGTCTCGTCAATAAAAGCCTACGGGCGAAAAGCCGAGACAAGTTCCAACTGGTTTCCGGATAACGATAATCCTAACCACACGATCACTTTCGAGGAACAGGAAACTGTCGGAATCGACAAGCCTCATTGCGATCTCTAGTTATCGACCTGGTAATCCAGGATCTCGAGGTCGGCCGCATCCTCGTCGATACAGGAAGTACGGTCAACGTTATCTTCCGCGACACCCTCTACAGGATGAAGATCCCACTTGAGGGAATCGTCCCTGAGCCAAAACCTTTGACTGGGTTTTCGGGCGTCACTTCCATGACCCTCGGGAGAATTAAACTCCCGGTCATGGCAAAGGAAGTTACAAAGATCATCGAGTTTGCAGTAGTCGACAACCCGGCCATCTACAATGCCATCATGGGAACCCCTTGGATCAACTCCATGAAGGCAGTACCATCCACATATCACCTCGGCATCAAATTTCCGACTCCCACCGGAACCGCAGTCATCTGGGGTAGTCAGAAACAATCGAGACTCTGTTATCTAGCCGAGTTCAAACTGCGTAAAGATCGGAACGCACCATCGGCCAACCCGAAACGAGCAAAGGAATCACACAACATTCCTGAAGACTCGAAAAAAGATGATCCAGAATCATCCGAACAGGCAACGATTCAAAACAGCGACAAAGCCTCTGATTCCACCGCCGTAAAAGCAGACAGCTCGACCCCCGCACAAACCACTGATCCGACCAGCACGATCGGAACGGCAACACACGCGGAGTAAAAACGTCTGCGGCAACTATCAGAACTACGAGATGGCTTGATCCTCAAAAAAGGTACGTAGGCAGCTCGTCGAAACCCGGCGAGTTCAGCTATCCTCCTCACCAAAAAGGGGGGGGGGGTGGGTACGTACAATCCTATACTCCCACAAAAACGCGAAATATCCGCACATGTGCTCGAACTTTTCGAAATTTTTAATAAAATTCTTTCTATCTGTTATGCTCACTTAACGCATAAACACTTCGGAAAAACGAAAATCATATCTTCGAAAGAAACGCGAGACGTCGCAACTTCTGAAAAAGATAACAAAACTCGTATCATCCGCCAAAACAGTCCACCTGTGACTTAAAAAACAACTTATGTCCGTCGATTGGCCCCGACGGACGCACATAGAAACGTTTCACTCAATAGAAACGTTTCACTCAATACAAACTCGTAGTCAGACCTACAAGGTCCTCTTACATCCGACAAGGATATCATAGCGCGCTATACAAGAAACCCAAAATTTTGGTTTAGCGTCTCGGATAAACTCCGAAGATAGCTCGATTCTTTTAACACAAGTCATATAAGCCGGCGACTAGTCGCGGACTTTAAACGAAAAGAATCAGAAAGAAATCACTAACAGGCAAAACGAAAGCCGATCAGTCATCGCACAACCTTAAAGCTGAGAGTAAGCCTAGGTCTTGCCCTAAACCCAGTCTTTCTGGATCTTGACATCTCACAGACATAGTATCGTATACGAGATCCCAAAACATGTCTCTTATCGCTTACACCTAAAACGCTCGCTAGAAAGCAGCATACGGACCAAGCGACAAAAAAAAGAGTTAGGATACGAAGTGACTACTCGCATTCTTTCCTCTACACTTGACGAAAGTATAAATCAAAACAAAAGACGAAATTTCGCAAATTTTCATATTTATAAAGTCCGCAAAGACGACGGGATTTTAAGCCACCAACGGCCAGTCCCAAAACATAAAGAATGCGACCTCCAACGGTCGCAGAATAAAACTCCTAGAAAACGGCCACACACGGCCAAAACATACGATTCACAAAAGGAAGTCAACATCGAGAAATCCAGATGCGGAAATCCCGAATGAACCTGCAGGCTGGTCCACTCCCTCGTTCACGCCTTGAGTGTTCCTACCACCCTCGGCGTTCTCATCGGCTCCGGCCTCCACCGTATCCTCGGAGACCTCGATAGGTTCCCATAATCTCCGGACTCTTTCTTCGACTGGAGGAACCAAGGACTCAGCATGAGCACACTCGGCCATGAAGTCCTTCATCTCAGCAATCTCGGAATCAAAGGAGAAATTCGGGTTCTGAGACTTGTAAAGGTTTACGACCGAGCCCCGGCACTCGCGGAAATCGCCAACAAACTCCTGAGCTTCTTTAAAACATTGAAACTCAGCAGCAAACGATTCCGCCCGTCTCGCCACCTCGGCCGCAACCATCCTCCTTCCTCTCCTTTCCCCCCGAACAAGAGCTCGAGCATGAAGCTCAGCTTGCTTTTCGTTCTGCGCCTTAACCTCTTGACGAAATCGGAAGAGCTCTCGCTCAGCTTCTTTGGTCTTTGAAGTTAGAAATCCTAGACTTGCGGAAACTTGAGTCAAGCGCATTGCCAAACACTCTTAGTCCCTGCGTAAATTCAAGATCAATAAATATACATACATGCGGATTCAAGAAAATGATTAAGAGGTTCGAAGGACAAAACCTCATTGATCCGCTGGGAACCTTCGGCAAAAACCCATTGCCTCTTCTCATCCTCCAGCGACTCGTCAGTAACAAACTCTGGAGGAAGACCTTCAAAGAAATTGTTGGGAAGTGGAAAATCGCTGGCTCCGCCTTTTTCCGTTGGAACAAAACTAGGGTTTTCCCCCAACGGTGAAGGATCTTCCGAACCTTCCCCACCATCGATTTCTTTCCCTTTACGAGATCTCTGTTTACACCTCCGAGTCGGGGCTTCGATAGCCGGTTCGGCATCATATGTCGGGACAGGGTCTCGGGACCGGTAAAGCCTTACTGCGTCTCGAATCCGTTCAAGAGTGAAGGACTTCCAGAAAAACGGTCTTTGACGAAGGAGGTCCCTCTTGACGAAAAGATCGCCATGCAAATGCGCAACAGCCCCGTTCTCTACAAAGCGAAACTTTTTCATTAAAAACTCGCACTTTCAAAATAACAAAATAGACGACGAGTTTTCATCGTATTACCTCGGTTGAAGTTCCATGCATGCAGAAATAGATGGAGGCAGCTCTCCTCGACAGAATCACCATCTATTTGAGCTCTCCTCGACAGAATCACCATCTATTCGGACAAAGAAGAAACGTTCCTGCCACAACTTAGGGTTCGAAGTAGTCCCCTGAATTATGGCCATATCCTTCTTAGGCAGCATGGAGTAGTAACCGTTGCTTCCCGTCGGCCGAGTGCTCCAAAGGCCTTCGAAATCACCAGGACTGAGATCGATCCCGAGCTCATAACTTGAGATCAGTACGCCAAGCCAACTCTCTAAGGCAGGAACGCTGAGCTGGCTGATCGAGAGTTCGAAGTGACGAAGCGCACGAACAATGGTGCCGGGGATCGGGAACCACATGCGGCAATATGTAAAGAAGGCCTCGTAACATGTAAAGAAACCTTCCGGAGGATTCCTCGCACTCTCATTACCGACAGGAATTCGGAATTTGACTCCATCAGGAATCTGGTAAAAATCTCGAAGAACCTTGAGATATTTACAAGAAACCAAGCTCGGCGTAAAAGGAGCACCAGGCTGCCTCAAAGGTCTCCTCGGAACAGGGACATCTGGCAGTGATGGGGGCGAACCCACAAGGGCTCGGTAATACGCATTCTTCGCTTCCTCCTCGACTAGCTCCTCTTGCTTCACCGTCACATGGGCAGGAGAGTCACCCAAGGATGAATGGGAAGAAGAATTTCTCTTTGAGGATCTTGAAGACATTATTCTTAAAGAGAGAGAAAGGATTCTTGAGAGAGATAAATTTTTTATGATGAAATAAGAATGAATGAGATTTCTTACTCCCTCCTTATAAAGAAGGTAAAATCACTATTTACCCCGACTTTCGGCAAACGATTACGTCTCTACACCTTCCCATAGGGCTATACCGCAAGCCAGGACCCGAAAGACATTACGATTCCTAGCTAACTGGGGGGCTAACTGTTGGGATCAAAATCGGTCAACGACGAAATTGTCACCCGAAAGTCCTCGAGAGAAAACCAAGTGACGATCAAAACCAAGAAACGGGTCGTCACTCGATGAACTAACAAGAAGGCATGAACGGGCCGTGAGCCCCGGGGATCAACGAAGGCAAACAACAGCAGGCACCAGCGGACGCAGGACACGGCACGGGCAGTAGGGCGCCTGGCACCGGCGGCAGGCTTGCCCTGTCCCGTCTGGCGCCGGCGGCAGGCCTGTCGTCTCCCGTCTGGCGCCGGCGGCAAGGGTCCTGGTTCCCATCTATGCAAATCGTCTCGTGATCTCGGGCAACGGCAGCATCTTGGTCCCTTAAAACCATGTCCGGATTGTCCGCAAACTACAATGATTCTTCCGCAAAGCCTTCTCGATTGTTTAAAAGTTCATATTTTAAACGTCTAAAGTTCGAAGCCTCATTACTCAAACCCTTGAAAACGGTTATCTCAAAATCTACGGCTAAAGATCCTTCCAAACTCGAAGATTTCCCGCGCGAACGATTAACGGGGGAAAGATCAGGCAACGGAAAACCCACGGGCGGCAAGCCGGCCTGGCGCCGGCGGCACGCGTCACGCGGGCCGGCCTGGCGCCGGCGGCACCCCGGCCTGGCGCCGGCGGCATGCGTCACGCGGGCCGGCCTGGCACTGGCGGCACCCCGGCCTGGCGCCGGCGGCACGCGTCACGCGAGCCGGCGGCACCCCGGCCTGGCGCCGGCGGCACGCGTCACGCGGGCCGGCCTGGCACCGGCGGCACCCCATCCTGGCGCCGGCGACACGCGTCACGCGAGCCGGTCTGGCGCCGGCGGCACGCGTCACGCGGGCCGGCCTGGCGCCGGCGGCACGCGTCTCGCGGGCCGGCCTGGCGCCGGTCGACGGCCCTCCTCCTGGTCTCGGTCCCATCATGCTCGGTCTGATCCCATCTTGGCTTGTTTGGATCAATCTTCATGAGTTTGGTACGATCACGGTTATTCTAAACACCAAACATCTCGACTATACGAGGAATTGGGGTTCCTTCGGAAATGCCGAAACCTTCAGAGACTATTCTTTCGAAAAACCGTAAAAACGTCTAACGGCCCGACATGGCCAAAACGGCCCACTTACGATTTTTCGAAAAAGAAGGATAGCTATGACGGTTTATCCTTATCCTCACATAAGCGATAAATGTCAAATTTCCAGAAGATAAATGTCAAGTTTTCCGAAGATAAATGTCAAGTTTCCCGATACACACGAAGATGGACGCAAATGGAAAAAGCCCGATTCAGCCCAAAAGAAGATATACCGTCTTAAGAGGAGTATATAAGGAGAGCTTTGGGCGAGGAGCAAATCATCACAAAAACTTCCAGAGCACTTAGAGCAAACTTAGGCATTATTTTCCGTTTTTACTAGCGAGCTGCGACTCAACTAGGTTAGAACTTAGGTTGCTAGACTAGCGAACTTGCCGACAGCTCTTGTAGCCAAGGCTCTTACATGTTGTTCACGCTCAAACGCGGATTCGGAAATAAGATCTTTTGCTCTATTCTTTGTTCTTACGATTTTATTTCGTTTTCATATTTTCTTTGTAGTACTGATTGTGTCGTGTGCGGCCCAGCAGATATCCGGGACCTTCAAGGAAGATCGGGTTAACTCGGTTTTCCTCCAAATCATTTATCGGAAATTGACGGTGTGAATTTTGATTTCCACAATTTTGTATTTGTAATACATATAAAATTATAAATATATATTATACATTTGTAGAAAAATAATTAATGTATTCTCTTTTTTTTTTTACAAATTTTAATCTTAACTTGTTATGTTACAAATTTGATAGAAGTTCAATAATCATTTATTTTCTTACAAATGTTATGATTAATGTATAATTTTTAGTAGCATACTAACTCATGTTGTCTATTTTATACTTTAAATTCAGATAATTTGTTTATATGATACCCAATTTCGGTGATACAATTTACGGTAAAATAAAAAAAAAATTCTCAATGTAATTGAAAATTGTTATCTTTTAAATGTTACATTATAACAATTTTGTAATACAACTATATTTACAAATATAACATTTAGTATAAACAAAAATTGAAATTGAAAATAAATATCCACGCGGTTGCACAGATTAAAGTTAGTGTAAATTAAAACTGAAATCAAAATGGCGAGCCGTGAAGAAAAAGTTGTGTTTATGTTTTATCATAAACTGAAATCAAAATGACGAGCGAGCAATGAATGTATGTAGCCTAGAAACCTTTTCAGAAATTTTTAATTTTGTTTTATCACTGCTATATTTTTTTAATATGACCATATCTTGTTTTATATAAGGAAATGTAAATGTAATGCATTAAAACTCGATTTATGTTTTTTTTTGTCAGCCGATTTATGTTATCTTGATAAACTAATCTAAAAAATAAATGAACCAAAGAAATCATACAAATATAAGAAAATACATTACATTTTGCTTGATATATAAAAATTTCGTTATATTTAATAATAATAAGTTAGTTGATAATAATTGCCAGTCGTAATGAAATACACATGGCTATAAGTTATAAACTCCTGTAAGAAATATATTAAAATAATTATTTATGATCATTAAGCTATTGTGCACAAATTATATTTAGTGGCCCTAGATATATCAAATATATATGTGGTGATTTGGACGGGCATGGTTGCATGATGTTTTGACTTCCTTCCTTGGGAAGGTGTTTTCTTCCGTGACAAGTTTGGTGTTGGTATTTAATGTTGTACGCTGATGGTGAATAGTGATGTTATCAAAAAAGTTCTGAGAGGCCCTTGAGCTTGTGCATCTAAACGAGCGTTCAGTGACCAGTGAATCGAAAGACATGACGAAGTAACCTTCGGTTGCAAGTACTGTCTGTTACCAATTACCAAAATTTTCGGAATATAAGGAAAAACTGACAAAATACAAAATTTACAGATTTTATAAAAAAGGTCCAGAGTTTTGTAAAAAAGGTCCAGAGTTTACAGATTTATAAATAACGCCCAATAATCAATACAAAATTTTGATTTTGCCCAGGGTCCAAATATACGATGTTTAGCTTTTGTTTGATTTTAAATAATCATGTATGATGTTTCATTTTTAATTGATTTTACTTATGTTTTGGTTACAAAATAGATACAAATCATGTACTTATAAATCGAAAAATTGATTTTACTTATGTTTTGGTTATAAAATAGACACAAATAAGGCATTTATAAACCGAAAAACCGATTGGGACCCAAACCTGAATCCGAATAGAACTCGAACAGATCCTAAACCGAACTTTTATATAATTCAATTGGGGTTGATTTTGATAAATCCGAAAAACCAAAACCTGATTGAACAAAATCGAAAATCGATTGGGACCCTGAATGCCCATACCTAAACCTGGGAATGGAGGAATTATTACATTTTCAACAACAAGAAAAAAATGGATGAACGTTATCTTTGAGATACACACAAATTGAATCGGTTGATTGATTTTATGTATCAGACTTTCACTCTTGTTAGCAAAACGGTCGCTTCATATATCTTATTGGTTGATAAATTCTATGTAATGAGACTTTCTTTCTTGTTAGAAATACGGTCGCTCTATGTCTTGCTGTGGTTCAAGACTGGGATATTCACCAACTAAAGTATGTTTTCCCGTAATTTAATATATATAATTAGAGACAAATTTATATAATAATTTAACTTTGTTTTCTGACAAACTTTGTATCGGTCAATAATGTTCTGCCTTCATCCATCTATCGATCTTTACATATATATATGCATACAAGTATCCTGAAAAGGATATTCTCCAAATCTTAGAAGATATATACAATATGTTAAATATAAGGATATAGAATATATCCTAATACCCCCCCCCCTTCAAGTTGGAGCATACAAGTTTGCTATGCCCAACTTGATCAAAAATGCATCAAACTCTTTCTTTCCCAAGGCCTTGGTAAGAATATCCGCCAGCTGATCCTTTGTTGCTACATGTTTTGGTTTGATAAAACCACGTACAATGTCGTCCCGAACAAAATGGCAATCTAGTTCAACATGCTTGGTCCTTTCATGAAAGACAGGGTTATAACTGATGTAGATAGCCGGTTTGCTATCACAACACAGTGACATTGGTCCATCATGAGCGTAGCCAAGCTCAAGAAGTATCATCCTCATCCAACGCAGCTCAGCAGTAACTTCAGCCATCGCCCGATATTCAGCTTCGGCAGAAGATCGCGAGACTGTATCTTGCTTCTTACTCTTCGATACAATCGGAGAAGAGCCCAACTGAAGTATCCAAGCGCTAAGTGACCTTCGTGTCAATGGGCATGCCCCCCAGTCCGAGTCGCACCAACCAGTGACATGAGTTGATGATTCAGCGCGTAACAATATTCCTTGCCTGAGAGTACCTTTCAGGTACCGCACACACTTTAAAGCTGCAAGCCAATGCTCCTGGCGTGGCTTATTCATATATTGTGATAGAGTATGAATAGCATAAGCTAAATCAGGTCTAGTCGCAGCTAGATAAATAAGCCGACCAATGAGACGTATGTATTGTTCCGGATCTGCAAGCAAAGGTCCATTGGCAACACTAAGTTTGTGGTTCTGATCAATGGGGGAGCCAGCCGGTTTACATCCCATCAGCCCTGTTTCCTCAACAATATCTGTGGCATATTTTCTTTGACACAGATAAATTCCAGCAGGACTTCTAGCAACTTCCAAACCCAAAAAGTATTTGACTGGTCCAAGATCTTTCATATGGAAGCAATGGGACAGATAATCTTTAAACGATTGAATCGCTGTAGGTGAGTTACCAGAGATTATCAGGTCATCAACATATACGAGGATCCGTAGAGAAACACCATCTTTGATGTAGACAAACAAAGAATAATCAGATCGTGTTTGTGTGAATCCATAAGCTCGTAAAGCATCCGTAAGCTTCGCAAACCAGCATCTAGGTGCTTGTTTCAATCCATACAAAGATTTTTGAAGTCTACACACTCGTGTTTCACCATCTGGACAGAACCCTTGAGGAATTTTCATATAAACTTCTTCATGTAAGTCTCCGTGCAGAAACGCATTGTGCACATCCATTTGATGGACTTCATGGTTCAATTTGGCTGCAAGGTCTAAGAACAATCGCACCGTTTTCATCTTGGCTACAGGCGCGAATGTTTCTTCATAATCCAGTCCCTCCTTTTGGTGATTCCCTAGAACCACTAACCGAGCCTTATAGCGTTCGATTGTTCCATCAGATCGATATTTGATGGTAAAGACCCACTTACAACCGAGAGCTTTCTTATTAGGAGGAAGATACTCTAGGCGCCAATTCTGGAGATCTTCAAGAGAATCATACTCTGTATGGACCGCGTTTCCCCAATTAGGATCTTGCATAGCCTCCTTGAATGACTTTGGTAGTACAGACGTAGCCATAGCCATCAAGAACTGTTGATGTTTTGGCGAGAACCTGTCACACGAGACATAATTTGCAATAGGATAGATAGTACCTGAGGATTGCTCTGGAGAGGGTGAGAGTGAGATGAGAGAGGATGAAGAAGGGGCTGAGATGGCGTCAACGACATAATCACGCAACTTAACACTCGTTTTCTTTGTACGATGGCCTCGACCAAGCAAATCTGTGCTCGAATTGTTTAACGGTTCTGCTGGTGCCATATTTTCTGGAGGCACGGATGGCGATGCTGGTGGAGCTAACGATTCTGGTCTATCTTCACTAGACGAAGAAGATTCACGAGCAACAGGTAGAGTTGGCTCATCGTCAGAGTCTGAATCAAATTCTCCTGTCGTCGGATATCTAGCTCCAACTACTGGAACTACATTCTCATGTCGAGGAGAAGGTGGTACTGAGACAGCAAAAGGAAACACTGTCTCTTGAAAGACTACGTCACGGGACGTAAACACAATTTCTCGTTCCAAGTCGAAAAGTCTCCACCCTTTCTTGCCATAGGGGTAACCTAGGAACACACATCGACGACTTCTAGATGTAAATTTGTCACCCTTGTGGTCAATATTATGAGCAAATGCCAGACACCCCATAACTCGAATATGCTTGTAACCCGGAGCGTGACCATAGAGAATTTCAAACGGGGTCTTATTCTGGAGGACAGCCGATGGGGTCCTATTAATAAGATAACCCGCAACAAGAACACATTCTCCCCAATATTCTATCGGTAGACTCGCCTGAAACCGAAGAGCTCGAGCTATATTCAAAATATGCCTGTGTTTCCGCTCCACACGGCCATTTTGTTGAGGTGTATGAACACAAGACGTCTCATGTATGATGCCTTGTTCTCTGAAAAACGTCGATAAGCACATAAATTCAGTACCATTGTCACTTCTGATCACCTTAACTTTCCGAGAAAACTGGAGATCAGTCATGGCTAGAAAGTTACGTATCTGCTGTGGGACAAATGTTTTGTCGGGTAACAAATAGAGCCACACAGCCCGAGAACAACCGTCAACAATCGTCAGAAAATACCGTGAGCCACAGAACGCAGTTGTACGATATGGTCCCCATAAATCGACATGTATCAAATCAAAAACCTCTTTTGCTTTATTAGAACTTGAAGGAAAACATTGTCGAGTTTGTTTGGCTCGAAGACACACATCACAACTGGTAAATAAATTCTCACTACTGGTACTACTAGTATTAGTATCGCCGGAAATAATCCCCGTAACATGAGATGATGGATGGCCCATCCTATTATGCCACAAAACTAATTCTGTCTGCAAGCTAGTCTTCAATGAAGTCATCGTCTCAATCCCACGAAACCGGTACAGCCCCTCTCTCTCTCGTTCACCCGCTCCAATCAGCATCCTCGTAGTTCAATCCTGCAAAATGACCAACTTATCAGTAACCTGCCCTATCAAGAAACTGTCCGTAACAAGTTGTCCAAAGGATATCAGATTAGTGTGAAAGCCATCAACATAAAAAACATTCTGCAAGCACAGCCGCGGAGTTAGTTGAATTGTGCCTTGTTTCGTTGCACAAGCATTAGAACCCGCAGGCAACTTAACCGGAAGTGGGGATATATCGCGGATATCAGTGAGTAGCTCTATGCAACCTGTCATATGGTGCATTGCACCTGTATCAAGAATCCACAATTTTTCATCAATCTTACCCCCAGAAGATGCAGATGTTTTGCCAGCATTGATCATACGCTGAACGATGTTCCACTGTTCGTCAGACAGTCCAGTTAACCCAACACGATCGCTTTCTGTAATCAGGCCACCTGAGTTCATTCCAGCTGAATTCACACTAGGTATTTGTGTGACGTTTGCTCTTGGAGTCGAGCCACCACCACGTCCACCGGAGAGGTTCTGAGTTCCTTTTCCTCCAACTCTTGGTCTCGGTTTATCAGGCCACCATTCTGGGTACCCGATGATTTTGAAACATGAGCTCACATCATGGCCTTTCTTACCGCAAGCGGTGCAGGTTCTGTTGAAGTCACGGTTACCACGAGATGGCTCCATCTGAGAAGATCCTTGTCTTGCGATGTCTTTAGTCCAGACCGTTGCAGGAGATCTCGAGCCAGTCGAAGGTGGAGTTTGAGTTTGAGTTTGAGTTGCGAAGCTCATTACCGGAGTCTCCGTAACCACATTCGAACAGATTGTCTCGTTCTGCACGATCGTCTGGTAGACACTGTCAAGATCCGAAAGTGGTGTTATTGCACATAGCTGAGACCGAATGACGCCATGAGTGGCATCATCCAAACCCGAAAGAAAATCATGTATCTTTAGAATTTCTTTCTCTTTGTCGTGAGCTTCATTGAGATTGCACTCACACTTCCCACATTCACATCTTTTTGACTCCGTACATTCTGAAATCCCATCCCAAATCTTGGTTAAACGGCCAAAATAATCATCAACACTTGAACCGTTCTGTTTGCAACTAGCCAAGGAATTTCGGAGTTGTTGAAGTCGAGCACCACTTTTAATAGAAAATCTTTTCTTGATGATGTCCCATAAGTCCCTTGCAATCTCCCGAGTCGATATAGTCGACCTAATTTTTGGCTCAATCGTTTGTTTGATCCAGCCAACGAGCAAGTGATTATTTGCCACCCAGTCTTCGAGATATGGCGAGCCTGCTTCAGGTTTGGGAATACTCCCATCAAGGAATCCAAATTTCTTGCGAGAGCTAAGAGCCATACGGAAGTTAATGGCCCATTCATCATAGTTCCCTCCGTTGAGTAGAGGTTGTGATATGACAGCACCTGGATTATCGTTTGCAGACAAATCATAAGGCGATATGGTCTTGTACTTTGGATTAGTAGCAACAATCGACATGATGGTGGTTGATTCTGTTCGTAAAGAATAACCGAGAGGTTTTTATTTAAGAAGAAAAGGGCTCTGTTTTCAGAGATGAAAAACAGAGGAAACTGAATAGAAAAACACGTAACTTGTTGGAGAAGCAAGTTTCGTGAAGAAGAGGAGAAAATTAGGTCTTTCAGATCTTAAGCTCTGATACCATGACAAACTTTGTATCGGTCAATAATGTTCTGCCTTCATCCATCTATCGATCTTTACATATATATATGCATACAAGTATCCTGAAAAGGATATTCTCCAAATCTTAGAAGATATATACAATATGTTAAATATAAGGATATCGAATATATCCTAATATTTTCTCCAACATTGAACTAGTCTTTGCACTTTTTAAGAGAGAAAACAACCAAGATACTGCAACTAAATGTGAGAGCTAAATTTCCACAATCAAAATTTGTAAGAAAAAGTATAATTTTTTTTTTGGGGGGGAGGGGGGGGGGGGGGGGGGGGGGGGGGAGGGGAAGGAATAGGATTTTCTGCAATAGCCAACAAGTATTTAGGGAAAATATATGTGACAAAAATATTTAAAAGCGAAAAAGAAACAAGTTGGCTCTTTATTCTGAATTATGCAAAAGTGTTCAAGAAACGAAACCGTATAGAAAGCTCGTATGAAATCGAGTTTACAGTAGAACAGTACGCAAGAACAGCAAAGCTTCTTAAGTTCCGCTAATCTAACCACCTAATTCTAAGGCACCTATGCGAGTCGCAGCTTATGCGTAAATAATATAAAAAACATACGTAGAGCCTAAGATTCTAAGTTGTAGAGAGTTGTTTATGTAGCTAATTTTCTGTCCTTTCTCTCTTCTGTTTCATCCCTGTTTACATACTCATTTAAGTTGGTCGTGTTGCAATTTTTCAGAAGATTCGTATCTATCCTCTTTCTATTTCCTCCAAATTTCCTTATCTCCACTATTCAATTTTATCTCTTTCGAAAATCTTCCTTTTTCTCGTTCTTTTCCTTATTCCTCTCCAAGAAAACAGACAGCTAGTGATTTGGTCTTCTTTTCAGATTAAATAGTAACATACCATTTTTGTGTTTTAGGCTGTTTCAGACTGTTTTACGATTTAAGAACTTTTACGATTTTTCTCAAGAATCTTGTTGTTTTCTTTTCATAAGTTTACGAAATAATAAATAACCGTATTTTGTCATAAATGTATTATGTGTTCACGTTTAAACGTTTTCGACTCATTGTTCGGCTAACTTTACGAAAACGAAGGATTTCTCACTTTTTTTTTTGTAAAGTCCATCAATGTTAAATTTGTTTGCGATGAAACAAAGAACGTTTTAGAAAAATACGAAGAGAGCACATTTTCCGGAGAACCAGGACATGAATATGAGTGAAGGAAACGGTGGGTGATGACTTCTTGGGAGAGAAAGTATGCGACAACTCTCTTCCTGAGAAGTGGGCGGTGACAAGTGGAGGGAGAGAGTGGAAGATGACTCATCTCCAAAAGAAGTGAGCGACGATCCTTGCTGATTGGGGAAGTGGGTGATGAGTCCTCGATGTTCGTTAATTGGGGATGACTTTTCGGGAGCTCAAAGAGATGTGACCGACAAGTAGCAAGAGAGAGAGAGGAGGAGTGAGTGGGCGACGAGGAGGAGGACAGAGAGAGCGAATGGACAAGGACTCACTCTCAACTCTTGTCCCATCTTTCCTGTACTTCATTAATAGTTTCATATGTTTTCAGACAGTTCCCCGAGAGTTGTTTTGTAAATCTCTGAACTTTCATTGACTTTACTAAAGTTATTTAATAAAACTGTTTTGTTTTACTTTTACGAAAGATGTTCCGTCAAAATTTTCCAAAGCTAATTTAATGGAAGAATGTTTCGTAAAAACTATTCTGTTTAGTTTTGCGTAAGACGTTTCATAATAACTTTCCAAAGTTAATTTTACGTAAGTTATCTCATAAAACTTTTTTTTTGTTTTACAAAAGATGTTTCTTAAAAACTTTCCGAAGTTATGTTTATGAAAGTTATATAGTAAATAATATTCTGTTTTGTTTACAAAAGATATATATTACGTAAAAACTTGCTGAAGTTAGTTTTACGCAAGTTTGTTTCGTAAAAAAATTGTTTTGTTCGATGAAAGCTATATTTCCATAAAAAAATTTCAAATTTACATTTATATAAATTTGTTTTGTAAAATTTATTATTATTTTCTTTTATCATAAACGTCTTTCTAAAAAATGTTTTTTAAAAATGATTTTTGCTTGGAGAAAAATTACTTTATTTGCTTTTTGAGGAAAAGTATATAAGTTTGTTTTAACGCATTGCTGTTAAAGTTGGCACGACATATGTGGAATTTATCTCTCAACATATCCAGCTCATCCTCGTAAATGATACTTATTCGGGGGGGTTCTAGTCGTTGATATCGATAAGATGAATTTTGAAACCAACAATGAACATTTTCTTACTTAAACAACCTACGTTTTTCGAATCTTCTAACTATACATAGTGGACTTGTCGTGTTTGTCGTAAATTAGCTTTCTTTTTTACATCAAAAAGTTATTCTACTAGTCAAACATAAGTGGTCTGAAAACTAGTCCAGAATAGAACAACCAATATATGCAGTTTTCTATGGAAAGATCTTGTAGGTCTATCTAAAGAGTTTGCAATTGCATTTTGAGTTTGAGGTATGTTGAGGATATTGAAGGAGTGAAATCTTCTTTGTAGTGCTGCTATCTCCTTCAGCTATCACTAGACGTAAACAACTGATTCCTAATGAAATCATCTATCGGCACTAGGTTGTCAGAAATCTGTGGGGAATTTCCCACAAATTCCTGTTGAAAGTCAAACTTTTTTAGTTTCCGTCGGAAATTTCCCACGGATTCCCGAATGATGTCATTTTTTGTTTTCACTGGAAATCTGCCAGGTATTTCCCACAGCTTCCCAACGGAAGTCAATTTTTGTTGTTTCCCTCAAGAATCTATCAGTAAATTCTTACGGATTGTGGTTTAGGGTCAAAATATGAAAAAACTACCGAGAATATCTTATCATGTTATCCCTTTGGTACCCAAAAGTTAGTATCATCAAACAGTATCATAAAACACTTTAAATTTTTTTTAAAAAATTCTCGACAAATTCTGTTCATCGTTTGTGCATTTACACAATATATTACCTTGAAGTTTATGATTCATTCTAGTTACCCTTAGGTGATGATATTTTGAAAAAAAAACATATTGATTGCTTACTACGTCTAAACTTATTTTTACACTTATCATATGACATATGACAAGATACTTTTTTGAGACCGTTAACCCTTAATCTATTATATTTTCAAGACTTTAATTTGACTTGCGTCATATTCCCCACTGATCCCCGATGGAAGTCAATTTTTTTTTTGTTTCTGTCGAGGATTCACCATGGATTTCCAACGGCAGTCAATTATTTTTGCTTTTGTCGAGATTCTGTCGGGCATTCCCACAGATTTCCTACGAAAATCAAAATTTTTAGTTTCGTCGAGATTTCCTCGAGAATACCCGACGAACTTTTTGCTGTTGGGAATCGACTTGTTTTCTTGTAGTGTATGTAGAAAAGGTTGGCCATGCAAGGGGTCCTTAATTATCGTGATCTATGATTTGTAGTTTGTTCTAAAATTCTGGCCATGCAAGGGGTCCTTAATTATCGTGATCTATGATTTGTAGTTTGTTCTAAAATTCTGGCTGGTTAAATGAAGTAGCATATTTTCCATTGTCGATCTAAGTGCTTCTAACTCTGAGTGATTGATGTCTGTCTTCTTATTTGGTTATGTATAACCATAAGTTGGGCTTGACCGGACATATCTTTCCAAGTCCATCTACAACCACTAAGTTGTAATGTATATATGAACCATCCACCAAACATATATTCTGCAAGCATACAGTTTGTGAGTCAATAATATCTAGTGGTTGTGTCTTTGTATTAGCTGTTGCCTTTGCCAAATACTAAGCTTGACATTCTCCATTAGTATGTCTGATCAGTTCTATTAGATCTTTATCAGTTCTCTAAATAATTTATCGTTTCGAGTTTCCTAAAAATAATATATTATCCACAGATAAAGATATCTATCCAATTATAGATCTTCAATATTACTTTTTTGTCAGAGGAAGTCTATTCTGTATATATGCCGTAATCGTAACGCATTTTGCAAAATATTTAGTTAAGTCTATCATAAGTATGATGTCGTCATAACAGACTCGCATGGCAGACCGTATATCTGTTGAGAAACTATGTCGTCATAAATATGCTTTAGTCATCGATTGCATACACGCATGTGATTGCATTTTCTGTATCTGCCAAAATCTGTCAAATCTCTCATATATCTGCTAAAATAAAATTTAAGACAATTGAAATTTCTATATAAGCGTTGATTCTTATAGTAATCTTATGGCGGCCTTGCAATAATCCGTGTGCATACGGCTTGTGATCGGTAGTGTTGGTGTTATGCGGTGAGGGAAATAACTGAAAAACTGGCCGAGTAAATCAGAAATCGAATTAACAATAATCTGAAAAATCTTAAGAGCGTATATTCAAAGATTTGATCCAACAAAATCCAAATGATTTTATTTAAGATCCATAAAGATTGTTCAAAAACCAAAAAAAAATGGTAGAAACAAGTAAATGGTGACATGGTGTGACAGAAGAAATAGAGACGAGGGTTGATCGCAGAAGAAGGTATGAACAAAACTGTAAATTTATTCTTTTATCCTATTGCTCTGACCAGTCTACTACAAAATTATCTCCAAAATCATTACCAAGAGACTACAGCCTATCTTGGACTCCATCATCTCCGAGAACCAATCGGCGTTTGGGCCAGGGTGAGATATTGCGGACAACGTCATGATCACACACGAGACGCTGCACTTCTAAAAGAGATCGGGAGCGGTTAAACTTTGCTCAATGGCGGTAAAGACGGACATGAGTAAGGCGTATGACCGTCTCGAGTGGAGCTTCATCGAAGCTGTGCTGCGAAGATTTGGCTTCAATGACATTTTTTGTCACAAAGTGATGAGCTGTATTACCTCAGTCACCTACTCGATTCTTTTCAATGGGGAAGCGCAGGGACTCATCACTCCTCAAAGGGGTATAAAGCAGGGTGACCCTTTGTCGCCGTATATCTTCATTATGTGCAGCCAAGTGTTTTCCGGACTATGCTCAGTGGCGCAAAACTGGGGAACCCTCTCAGGGGTTAGAGTGGCTCGCGGGAGCCCCCGAATAAACCATCTCCTATTCGCTGACTACACTATGTTCTGCGTGAATACAACGCAGCCAAGCATGGATGCTCTAAAGGAGATTTTGCGGAAGTATGAAGCTGCTTCCGGGCAGATGATAAGTGCTCCGAAATCATCTATAACCTTCTCAAAAAAGACTCTGCCCTAGGTGAGAGCTAGAGTTAAAAAAAAGCCTGGGTATCACGAGAGAAGGAGGAGTTGGTAAGTATCTCAGACTCCCTGAACATTTCGGGAGAAGGAAAAAAGACCTTTTTACTTCCATTGTGGATAGTGTAAGGCAGAGAGCTGCGAGTTGGAGTACAAAGAAGCTGTCTAGCGCTGGAAAGCTAGTGATGCTAAAGTCCGTACTATCGATGAAACCCTCCTATTCCATGACTTGTTTCAAGCTTCCACTTAGCCTCATCAATCGGATCCAGTCTGCACTTACTAGATTCTGGTGGGATGCAAACCCAGACGAAAAGAAAATGTGTTGGGTTGCTTGGTCGGAGTTTACAAAGGCTAAAGGAGAAGGTGGTTTAGGCTTACGTGATATTGAAATGTTCAACGTTGTGCTTTTGGCAAAACAAAGTTGGAGGATTGCCACCAAGCCAGATTGCTTACTATCCAGAGTCTTACTCGGAAAATACTGCAAGCATCAACTGTTCCTTAGTGTCTCTGCCCCATCTTCAATATCTCAAGGATAGAGAAACATCCTTTGTGGCCGGGACTTATTGCTAGCCAATACCGGTAAAGTGATAGGAAACGGTACAGACACCTGCATATGGGATGACCCATGGCTCTCTGTTGAGACCCAAACGAGACCTATGGGACCAGCTCCTCGGGAAACAAAAGATTGGAAAGTGGCGGACCTAATTTGTAGCTCATTAGGGAAGTGGGATGTCGCTAAAGTTGAAAAACGAATGCCATCTGCTGTCTCATCCCTTCGCAATATCAGACCAAGCAAAACGGGGAAACCCGACTCCCTGACATGGCTCCCAACCAAAGATGGAGAATACAGTACAAAAACGGGTTACTACACGGGTATCACGGTGAGAGACTCGCAGCTCTCTCAGTCAAGAACCCCGCAACCTTGTGAGTGGAACTCAGACATTTGGAGAGACCTTTTCTCACCAAAGCTAAGAGTATTTCTTTGGAAAATCGTCATGGGAGCTCTACCTATTGGAGAAAACTTAGAAAAGAGAAGCCTTGTGTCAAACACAACCTGTGTCCACTGTGGTAATCGCGAGACAACAACTCACCTATTCATTCACTGCCAATTTGCAAAACGCGTCTGGGATTTGTCACCTCTACTCCACACTGATCTCATAACTGAGGCGACATATTTCGGAAAGGCGATGAAGGCTACAAAAATGACTATCAATCTTCCACCTTCTGGACTGTCTTGTGATCCTCTGTTTCCTTGGATTTGCTGGACGATCTGGACTATTTGAAAACAGAGTCATCACAGCGGAGGTACTTTATCAAAAGCAGTGGGACTGGCGAGAGAATGGCAAGAAGCTCAATCTCTGTCTCAATGCCTGGTTACTACTACTACTACTACCGTACCGTCGATGATAAGAATAGCCTCTACGCTGAGTCGATCTTCACTCAACTCTGGAATAGCTGTTCACACCGATGCAGCTTGGAAGTCAGACTCAAACAAGGCAGGTTTAGGCTGGATCTTCTCCGATCCTACAGGCGTCATCATCTCAACAGACAGCAGAGCGGAGGACTACATTTCTTCAGCACTTGTAGCGGAAGGACTCGCCATTCGGGAAGTTTTATTTCAATCAAGACAGAGAGGCTACACCAACCTAACAAATAAATCGGACGCTCAGACTCTGGTCAAAGCTATCAACGACAGGATTTCTCTCAAAGAGCTGTTTGGAATCATCCATGATATTCTTAACTTGTCTCTTGAGTTTTCTATATTCTCCTTTGTTTACATTCATCGCAAGAACAACTCAGCTGCGGATGCCCTTGCTAAAGGGGCTCTGCTTGCGTCTTCTTCTTCTGCTTAGTTTCTTCTTATTAATGAAATAGCCGTTCAAAAAAAATTCTTTTATACTTTACTAAAAGAAAAAATACAAAAAGTTTATGCACTTCGAAGTTCGAACTCAAGTTGTTACAACTTACAAGTCCAAATCTCTCTTCAACCACTAGACCTAACGAAATGTATTTTTAATATCCTACACAATTCCAAACATTGATAAAATATTATAATGATTTAATCTACTTATATTTAGAAAAATAATGAATAAATGATTTAGTTACTAAATTGTTTTATTTTTTTTTCTTTTACTTTTGTAGTGATATTGTTTTTGCATTGAAAATTTATATTTTTTTTATACATAATTAATCAAAAATCTAGCTAACAATACAAATTTTACATATATGTAAATACTGAGAAAACAATGTTAAATTCAGATTTATTATGAGTTTCGAAGACTAATTGGTAGTAAGTCGATTACCCCTACGATTTATATGTTACTCATGTCGTAGTTAAACTCATGATATGAGGATTTTATATTTTCACACCCCCCTCGAGATAATGGTTTGTATAACTATTAATCTCGACAATATATATCATAGTATTTGATTCAGTTCGGTCAGACAATCGGACCATTTAGGTCAGGTCGGTTTAGGAACAATCGGGCCTCTTTCAGTGGGCCATATTGATTTCGGTTCGGCTGGACAGAATTTGTTCATACTCTAATACCATGTTAAATTTGGGTTTGTTATGAATTTTTAATTGAAACCAATTTTTAGTAGTTGAATTGGCCCCAATTTTTTATATATTACTCATGTCCCAGTTAAACGCTGGGAGCTTTATATTTTCACAAACAATTGTAAAAAGAATCATCTTAAAATGAGGAAGGAATCAGAAAACATTCAAATCATGAATATCGGTTTTTATCCAC
This sequence comes from Brassica juncea, assembly GCA_018703725.1. Taxonomy (NCBI): domain Eukaryota; kingdom Viridiplantae; phylum Streptophyta; class Magnoliopsida; order Brassicales; family Brassicaceae; genus Brassica; species Brassica juncea. Next base: position 38,447,828 of record CM031935.1, on the reverse strand, counting down.
CCCTACCCCTAGATGAGTTAATATTTTAGAGCTTATGAGTGGGAGGGACTTTAAGCATTCAACCCAAAAAAAACAATCAAATTGTTTTTGTGAGACCTTTGGTCATTGTTCGTTGTTTTGTCGATGTTGCGGTAGTTCAAAAACTAGAAGACTAACAATTGATTTATGGAAAAATTTGAACATTGGGCAACTTTAAGTTTGAAATTTGCTAGTTGGGCAACTGTAAGTTTAAATTGGCCAATTGGACAACCTAGTATGAGAGAGAATATATTGGTGACCGTTTTAGCCTTTTTGTCCAATAAACTTGAGGTTGTATACGCGGGACCACAATGTTTTTTGTCCAACGAAATCGGTGCCCATACTTCCGACATACGCGCTTGTCATTGCTGTGCACATCAGACGCTGAATTTGGGCCTTATTTAGTGGGCCAATTAGTCCAAAAACGAGGCTCATAAACATAATTTGCCCACCGCGAAACAACGGTTCCACGCTGCCAAGTTGCTGTCGAGAGCATTAATTGCGTTCATTATTAAAATAAAATTAGGGTAATTGGTCCAGATAAAGCGTGGAGCCCTTTCTCTTCAAAGAAGTAGCAGCGAGTTGCCTTTTGTTGCAGACATTGTTCGACTAGGTCTGTAAATTCGAATGCGTGGTATGACGAACCTCAAAACCTATTACGATAAAGGCAAGGGGAAGGCCAATTGTCAATCTAGTGAAGGTAATGATTTCATATGGTGGATTTCAAATGGTGACCGTACACCACAACATTTATTACAGTGTATTAATGGGGAAGATCATTTATTGCTTATTTTTTGTGTTCGGATTTATGTGTCTGTTTAAGGAATCTGTATTTATTACTTGTTTTAGGAATGTGTATTTAGTAAGTGTTTTTGCTTGTTTTTTGTAGTGTTTCAGCAGCATTCTTATGTCGTTGTTATGGCTGGTTGCTGGATTCAGTACTGCAATGGTGATTGGGATTTCAAGATTGACAAGGACAGAATGGGGAGGGCAATTGATGTTGAGTTGATAACCTCTGTTGATAAACTTAAAGAAAGAATCTTAGAGGAATACGGCCTGTTAGGAGCTCCTGTTACCGTGGACCTCTCATATTGGCTTCCTGTCGCTGTCTCTGGTGTGACGGGTGAAAGGGAGTATCCACTTCAAATTTCCACCATTGATGACTACAAAATATTCACCTCCTTCCGAATTGTGAGCAAGTTGGCGAACATTTTTTTCACATTTAGGGACAAAGTAGATGAAACAACATCCGCAGTTGTGGATGTCGTTTCTGGTAAGGAGATGAAAGGGGGGTGGAGAGGATGTGCTTGACGATGCAACTATTTTGATGTATGTTGAACAAATAGAAGCTGTTTATTCTGCGAAGGCTTTGGAATTGGCGGTGGTGGATGGAACCGCAACCGAAAATGAGAAAACGGTGCACAACAAAGATGGTGAGGTTGCGGAAGACGATGAGGAGGATGAGGAAGATTATGATTACAATGAATGGCATGATTTTGTTTCACGGAACTGTGAATGGGACGATGGGAAGGATGAGGAAGGAGGGGCTGCTGGGGGTCATTCTGGAGGACGGACCAACAAGTCAAATGTAGGTGTACGTGGTGAGGTGGCTCCAAGAAAGGCTGTGGGAGGAAAGACAGCCGATCAATCTCGTAGCAACGGCGGTGGATCATCCGGGAAGAAGCATGGTAGAGACGAACTCAAAGCAAAATCATCATTTGAAGAATACATAGACGACGGTAGAGAGTACATAGTCACGTCGAGAAGTTGTTTAGGCGGTATTGATGACGATGATTTTGTAGAACCAAATCATCCTGAAGTTGTTCTCGTTACACCGCCAAAAGAATCCAACCAGCATAGGCAGGAAGTTGATGATGACGATGATTTTGTAGAACCTTTACCTCGGAATCCTTCTGGTTCGTCAAACCCTTTCAAAATTTCACACGGTATACCGAGTCTGCGGGATGTTGTTGATGATGATGATTTTCTCGATCCAGTACCTGCGTCTGTTGCTGGTTCGTCAAACACTAGCAAATTTGCACAAGGTATACCGCATCAGCGGGAAGTTGTTGTTGACGACAATTTTGTAGAAGATGTGCCTCACGATGATTTTAAACGGGAAACTAGTACCCGAGACAGTTCTCAACCTTCAGAAGATATAGCGGGAAGTGATGATGATAATGATATTGCAGATGTTGAACCTCAGTTTGGTTGTGGAGCTGAAGGAAAGACGAAGGAGAAGAAGACATGGAACGACCCATCGTTCATGAAGTCTGTTAAAACTGTTGAGCTATATGGTTTTGAGGATGTTGAACCTCTACTTCATGACGTTCCAGTAACGACTATTCGGTGGATGATATTGACTTCAGTCTTGCAGATTGTGATATATACGTTGCACGGTTTTTCAGCAGCAAACAGGAATTCAAGATTAATTTGTCTATATTTGCCATTAAACATGTGTTCAGGTTCAGGTTTCACAAGCATGCCAGAAACTACGTCACAGCTAAATGCTTTGATAAAACATGCAAATTTTATGTGATGGCTAAGCAAATGGGTGAATCGTCAACATATCAGGTTAGGAAGGTATCGCTGGCTCACAGATGCAGATCAGATGTGAAAGCTCAGTTTAAGAAACATGCAACGTCGAAAGTAATTGCGTACTTAATGAGATCAAAATATGAAAGACTCCAGGCTGGACCGCGTGCAGCAGAATTACCAGAGGCACTTCGGACAGAGTTCTTGTTTACAGCAACATATTGGAAATGTTGGAAAGCAAAAGAGTTGGCAACAGCTGCTGCTCAAGGAACGGAAGAGAACTCCTACAAGCTTCTGCCCAAATATTTCCATGTGGTGGAGCATGCAAATCCCGGGTCAAAAACTGATATAAAAACCAAAAAAGATGAGAAGGGAAAAACAAGGTTTAAGTACGCCTTCATGGCATTAAAAGCTTGCATAGATCGTTGGAAGCATCTATGTCAGGTACTAGTGGTGGATGGGACGCACATGTTTGGCAAGTACAAAGGCTGTCTTCTAACTGCAAGTGGGCAAGATGCGAATTACCTGGTATTCCCAATTGCCTTTGCAGTTGTAGACAACAAAACTAACGAGTCATGGAGCTGGTTTTTTGAGAAGCTATTACAAATCATGGAAGATGGTCCTCATTTAACGATTGTGTCCGATAGAGCTAGCCAAATATATGTCGCTAAAGATTTATGGTATCCGCGTGCACACCATGGATGTTGCCTCGTACACTTACAGAGGAATGTCGACGGCAAATTTAAGAAAAGGAATCAAAAGCAGTTGGTAGGCAGGGCACCCGAGGCATTCAAGCAATCCCACTTTCGTAAAGTGTATGAGGAAATCAAGCTGACGAATATTCGCTTCTGGAATTATCTGGAGTTAATTGATCTAAAAAATTAGACACGGTCACATTTTGAGGGGGAGAGATACGATTTGATGTCTTCCAATATAGCAGAGTCACTAAACAAAGCACTGGTGCCTGCGCGGGACTCCCCGATAATGGCGCTTTTTGAATTCATCAGGCGGATGATAAGTTGTTGGTTTGTGAGTAGATAGCGAAATATTTCAAGAATGACCGGTGAAATCCCTCCAGCAGTTGACGTGCGATTGTCTGAGAATCTACTAGCATCAAGAGCTTATGTTGTGCTGCCTCTATCTTCTTGGGAATTTGAGGTAACGGTGAAAACAACAAGCTATGGAAGCACTGTTAATCTGGAAAAAAGAACTTGCTCATGTCTTGAATTCCAAAAAATTGGAATACCATGCCGTCATGCAATTGCGGCAACACAGTTTCGGGATTTGCAGCACTCGGAATTTGTTGGAGACGTCTACTTGAAAGCCACTTGGGATAAGAAAACGAAGGGGGTAACACTCCCGGTTCCAGATCCGAATGATGTCTTCATACCGCCAGAAGTACGTGAGCTTGTGCTGTTCCCCCCAAAGACGAAGAGACCGCCTGGACGTCCACCAACGAAACGTAAACGTGGAGCAGGAGAGATTCCGGTAAGACATTTATTGTTTCAGATAAGAACATTCTATTTGTTGATTACGGATTTTAACAGACAGCTTTCCATGATATTCAAATTTTAGGAGGGGCCGAAGAAGAAGAAAGCCAACAAGTGTAGTCGGTGTTTAACAACAGGACACAACAAAAAGTCATGTAAAGAACCGCTACCTTGATGGGGGTTGGAGTGATCCTCGAACACCGCTTATTTTCGTTGTACACCAGTTATTATCCTTGAACACCATTTATTATCTTTGAACACCACTTATTATGTTCGTACACTAAATATTATCGTCGTACACCACTTAATATCCTCGTACACCACTTATTATCCTCGTACACCACTTATCACAGTTAACTAAATTACTACACCGTTAGCCACTAAATCAGAGGGAGTCATTAAGGTTTGCACAAATGTTTTACTATGAATATAGCCGTTGGAAAGTGCTTTCGAATTGATTAGAGTCGTTGGAAGAGCTTTCAAAATGAATATAGCCGTTACGATTTTTTGCCTATTTAAGATGGAATGGCTCAGTCGTAGTCTATCCGCACCACTTCCGAGTCTTTCTTCCAAAATCATCACAAAACTCTTTGACAACAGTTTGCCTTCGAAAAATGACAGATCCTTATTATGCGGATATGAAGCAACACAAAAGAGACTATGACTGGCTCGAATGCGTCACATCTGCCCACTACTGCATACCCAAAAAGTGTGCTTGTCGTGGACCTATCACGGTGGAAACTGACGAGAGAGGAAGACACTACTAAGCCTGCAAAGTTTATGAGGTTAGATCCGAGGTTCTCCTAATATATTTCACGAATTTAGTTCGTTAAACTAACTTGTCAAATTAATGTGTTGTAGGACGATGGTTTGCACATCCGACATGGCTGCTTTTTTGCAATCGAGGAAGAGTTGAATGTGTTAAAAAAGCAATATCGTGAAGAGGTCTCGCTCCGATGCAAGCTGCAATATGAGCTTACGGTGATGTCTACGGAGATCAAAGAGCTTAAGAAACTAATTATGGAGAGTCGCTGATCTTATTTATCTTTGCAGTTAAGGAACTTGTGTTGTTTTTTTTCTTCTGTTATGTACCCACTTCATAAAAGTATCATGGTAAGGATTTCCAATTTCGAAAAAGTAGCCGTTGTTATACTGAGTCTAATTTCGAAAAAGTAGCAATATATTAATGTTCAAGTTATTATGGACCAGTCAATTTCATGGGCCTTATAGCACATTTATCGGCATATCTTAGAATTTGGTCTCGATTCATTCACTTCCACTCCTTCTTCTCTCTCTCTCTCGACAAGGCGGTATCGTGAGGGTTACTAGATCGTCGCAATCCACACTGATTTCTCGTTTAATCGAGAGCCTGACCGCCGAATCAAATCTAAAGCAGGTTCTTGTTCCTTCTCTTGCCTCCGTTTTGCTTTTTTCTGAAATAATAGTCGATCGAATCGAATCGCGGTTTAATTTTAAAAATTTCTGTGTTTATCCTTGGTACTTTATAAATGAAAGCTGCGGTTTTTCAGGTTTAGTAAAGATGGGTCAATATAGCTACAGCCAGCCATCTGTTTCAGAGGAGTATGGTGAGGAGATATCAGACTGTGGATACAGCTCAACAGAAGAGCTTATCCGTCGGGACCAAGAAGAGTTACGCATCAATTACGGTGACCCGGCTCAATACCCTCCTCAACCGGAAGTTGAGTTCGGCTTTCCACAGACCTGCTACTGTGGTGGCGTACCAAAACTAGCAACTTCGAAGACTCTTAACGATCCAGGATGATTATACTACACTTGTGAGAAAGCTAATGATGGAGAATGCCATGTTTGGAAGTGGTGGGACGTCGCGGTGATGGAGGAGATGAGAGCAAGGGATAGATACGTACTTCAACTAGCTGAAAAGGTAGACAATCTAACCTTGTTTAGTGACTTTCAGACGGAGCAGAAATTGTTGAGGCTAGAGAAGCTTGTGTGTGACTTAGGAAAGAAGAGATCATGTTTGATCAATGGGTTTGAAGTCTTTGTTGGCGTACTGATCATTGTTTTAGTTTTCATAGGTGGAGTGATCTGCTTTAAGTGATTCGAGATCATTGTTTTAGTTGTGATAGTACTGATCATTGTTTTAGTTTTCATACGCAATTACTACATTTAATTAATTATTAAGTAAAATAATCAATTCAAATTTTGAACAATTAATTAATTATGAAAAGAGTTAATGCAAGCCAGAATTTAACATCTATGGGAGATCTAAACACTTTTGACTTATATAATAAGTAAATAGCATAACAACAATTTTACTAATAGAATAAGTAAATGGCATAACATAAGATAACATTTTTAAACCAAATTCGACAAAAGCGTGATATTCTCTTTCTCATCACCAAAGCCTTGTATCGATCATAGGGTGCAGCGGGTGAAACTCACGGAAGAATAAACCAACCTCTTTGATCCAAAAGCAACTTTTGTGAAGGGGTGCGTAAAGACCCTAACAACATAACTGTTGTTGTCCTCTCCTCGTTGAAATCTAACCCTAAACCTAAACCCTAAACCTAAACCCTAAACCCTAAACCCTAAATCCTAAACCCTAAACCCTAATTACCAATTGTATCAAATTGTAGACAACTTCGTAGAAAATTGCAGCGAATTGTAGGAGATTGTAGAAAAGTGTAACAAGAAGAGAATAGTAGAAAATTGTAGTCAAACTGTAGAAAATTGTATAAAATTGTAAAACCTGAGGCAAAGAGTAGTAGAAAATTGTAGTCAAATTGTACTAAAATGTCACACACTGTTAGTCGGATTCTTCACTGGACTCAAAACACGATAAGTGGTTATTCAGGAGATATTCCTGATAGTCTCTAAGATCTACAGCACTGTCTGACTCCGACTCAGACTCATTAAACGTATTTGGAGTAGACCCCTCGCCATCGTCAGTCTCATCTTTATCACCATAAGGCTCTTCGTCCGGTTGCTCATCTTCCGGGTGCATCTCAGTTCGAGGCTTCTTCTTCGGGCGTTTTTCTGATTCATCAGATTCATTCGAAGAATCTGATGAAGACGACCTAGCACCTTCTTCTATGTCTAATGCTGCCTGCATTATGTCCTCGATGGTCGAGAACTCCGTTGATCCGAGCGCAACCCGTATGTCCTCCTTTAAGCCATCTCGATACGTTTTCACCAACATTCCTTGGTCATGTTTAACAAGAAGACCCGCTGCTAGAAACGATGTATTGTATTCTCTAACAGAAGAATCACCTTGCTTCATTTTGGATGTATCTTTATCACCATAAGGCTCTTCGTCCGGTTGTTTATCTTCCGGTTGCATCTCAGTTCGAGGCTTCTTCTTCGGGCGTTTTTTTGATTCATCAGATTCATTCGAAGAATCTGATGAAGACGACCTAGCACCTTCTTCTATGTCTAATGCTGCCTGCATTATGTCCTCGATGGTCGAGAACTCCGTTGATCCGAGCGCAACCCGTATGTCCTCCTTTAAGCCATCTCGATACATTTTCACAAACATTCCTTGGTCATGATTGTCAAGAAGACCCGCTGCGAGAAACGATGTATTGTATTCTCTAACCGAAGAATCACCTTGCTTCATTTTGGATGTATTGGAATGATTTATCCGCATTTGTTTTCTGTGTTATAATGATACTTTTATAGGGTCATTTTGTAACTGTTGAAAACTGTCGGCGTAATTGTGGTAACTGTTCAGAACTGACGGCTGGAATTTGGCGGCGGTGTACAACTCAACTTGTACACCTACCTCTGTACACCACAAATTTTATGTACACCGCTAATCTTGTTTTAACGAAGTCGTGTTTGGTTGTTTTCCTTCTGTCCAATAAAAGTATGATCAAGTTGTGTTTTAGATCTAAATCCCTATGTTTTATCGGAATCGTTCTTCTTTTAATAATAATAAAGATTGTGTTATGATTTAATGTCTTCTTAAGCTTCGATTATCTTCTTTTAATATATTAATAATAAAGTGAAAATGGGCCAGTAGTTGTGATGGGCCTTCAACAGTGGGCACGCACTTATTACTATATCACCATTTTCATCTTAATTTTGGCTATAACTTCAAACTGACAATGAGAAGACGTGATCTTTATCATCTTGTTAAGTAATGATGACTAAACTTACCGTCTCAACTTAAATTTTTCTTAAATGTATTCGGCCCTCTCTCTCTTGTTTGGTGTACGGTGAGAAGCAACTTTAATTAAATGCAACATCTGTTTCCAAGAAAATTACCTCATCTATATATCACTGATCTTCACTGTTGAAAAAACATAAAATCAATTTTAGCCTTTCCCCTTTCCATATTTTTCTTTAACCCCTGTGAAAGATGGTCGCAAATATCAAGCAGGAAACAATGACCGTGGCTGAATACGAAGATTTTTTCTACTCGCATGAGTTCGTTCGGCCACAAAACGACGAGCAGTACTTGATCAGTATTGCCAAGGCCAGATTGAATGAAGAGATAAGAGAAGGTTTGGAAACACCAAAATTTCCAACTCTTGAAGCCCTTTTTGAAGAGGTAATGGAAGTCGAAGAGATTCTCGTGATGGACAAAACACCTCCTAGCAGCCCTATCAAACGCCCTGGGAACAAACGCACTCAGAACAGCCATGACAACCGCCCTCGCAAACGCCCTCGTTACAGCCGTGAGGAGGAGGAAGATGAGGAAGAGGAGAAGGAGGAGGAGGAGGAGGAGGAGGAAGGAGACATGAGTGACGATACGCTTTCATCTGGGGAGTTCAGGATGTACGAGTACCCAGATGAGGAGTCGGAATCCGACGACGATCTGGACACCGGCTCCGACTCCGGCTCGGACGCTTAACCCTCCCACCCGCTATTTTAATGTTTAATGTCTACTTTAGTAATGTTTAATTTATCTAATTTATTATGTTTAATACGAAGACTTTATTATGTTTAATATGTTATGAATCCGATGTTTAATATGATTATCATTTCGACCTTTAAAATGTCAACTTTATTATCATATTATCCACCATGGTGTTCAGATTACTATGTACACCGTTCTTAAAAACATTTTTAAAAATTCACAAAAAAAATTGTACAAATATCTATGGCAAAAATAAGACTTCAATTTACACAATATAATGGAAATATTTTGTCCCACATTAAATATAAAAAGATAAATAAAGGTGTACATCATATTATCCACCATGGTGTACAGATTACTATGTACACCGTTATTATAAAAAATTTTAGTAATGGACCAAAATTCATTGGACATATATCTATGCCAAAAAATGTCTTCAATTTACAAAAATGATAAAAATATAAATATAGATTTAGGTGTACACCATATTAAATATAGAAAGATAAATGTGAATTATTTAGCCACAGTAAATATAATAACATTAAAAGATAATAAGATAAATATTGGGCAACACGATATTTTTGGGCAAATGTCTTCAACCATTGGGCCGTAGTAAATATAAAAAGATAAATTTAGGTGTACACAATATTATCCACTCTAGTATACATATTACTATGTATACCTTTCAAAGATGTCTTCAATGAATAATTGAATATTTGAAGATGGTCATATTATGGCCCTAAGATGAAATTGAAGGCTAACATAAGATGACACTGAAGGCTAACAGTAGATGAGATTGAAGGCTAACATAAGATAACATTGAAGGCTAATCTAAGATGACATTGAAGGCTAACATAACATAAGTTAAAATTGACGAACATCATAAGATCACATTAAAGCACGTGAGAAATGTTGCAGCAGATCCAAAAGAGTCTGCATTTTTTGCAAGAACCTTCAAAATCTACTGTAATCATGGCCATAAAGGCACTTTGGTGAAGATATTATCCCATCGTCAGGAAACTTGAAGGACTCACCATATTCGTTGAGGTATGGCGCTCCAAACGATACCAATCACCACTCATGGTCACTTCCCATTTCGTATGTCGCGTCCGACCCAAGGTCATGGTGATACGCAGCGAACTCCTGAAACACTTTGCTGGCTTCCTTCGCGTTGCCAAGACAAACGTTGAATATGCCCACAGCTAAGGTTGATAGTCCATTGATAGGCACATTTGGTTCCATGATTTGAATACTCTCCTCAAGTCCTATTCTGGAGGCTGCATGGATACCTTCATAGTAGATTGCATTTATGTTCCCAGCATCGACGCACTTGAACAAGAAAGGGCAAAATTGACCACCCTGGCTGATTTGACAGGTAACAAAGGTAACCATCTCAGTAACATTCCAAATCTTTAAGACCGACGGCTCATGGACAAGTGTGTAACCGCGTTTGCCAGCATGCAAGAAAGCAGCGAGGTTGTAAAATGATTCCTCGGAGAGTAACTCAATGATTTTACACATAATTTCGTCGGGGAGATTTGAGAGTGGTTGAGCTGCCATACTATTTTTGAGAGTGGCTATTGAGTTTAGTAGATAGTACAGTTATAATTCCACCTAATATAGAAGATATTAGTAAAGAAGGAAAGAAGGTGTTAATTGCAGAAGTAATTGTTCCATCAAACATTTTTAACCTAACACCCTCACTGTAACAGTTAATGCAAACAACAATTTAACATCTATGGGAGATCTGAACACTTTAAATGTCTACTTTTAAAACAATTTTGACAAATATAACAAGTTAATAGAATAACAACAAATTTGACTAAAAGAATAAGTAAATGGCATAACATAACTTCACAGTTGTCGGGTATAAAGACGCTATCAATGTTCGCATCTAACCCTAAACCCTAAACCCTAATACATCAAACCCTATACCCTAAAATTAACCCTAAAACCTATACATTAACTGTATAAAATTGTATAAAATGTATAAAACTGTATAAAATTGTAGAAAGTTGTAGACAAGCGTACACCATAATCCGTATATCATTTTCTGTACACCACTAATCTTGTTTTAACTTAAGGAAACACCATAATCCGTATACCATAATCATTTTTGAAACTTAGGAAAAAACTTAAGGAAACACCATAATCCGTTAAGGAAGCACCATAAACCTAGATCAAGTTCCCAAACATTTAGATTAAGTCATCAAAATACAAGGTTCTCTCGCTAGACTTCATTCACAAACATGGTTGAAAACTTCGGCAGAGCCAATGAATTCTTCATACGTGTCCATGGCGTACTTCTCACGGAATCTATCCACCATATCGTCAGTGATCTGCGCCATGTCATCGTAGGTACAACCCGCTGCATGCATTTCCAGGAATTTAACCGCACAAGGGCCACAGTCACCGAATCTTTCATTAAAATAGATATTTCCCGGGCGATCCCAAGTAAATGAACAACCCTCTTCAGGTGGAGGCCACACGGAAGGAGGAAGATAAGCAGCTAAAACATACGGCAGTGACCGAAGTAGAGGAGTCATGTGCTGCAAAACTACTTTATCACTCTCGTTATGCGGTATGTTGCAGTCAAGGATCTCGACACGTTTGGAATGCAGCTTGATTACAAGGCCCACCCAGTGATCTTTTCCCGAGAGCATTGGGACGTATACCCTGTCTATATGACGCAATAACTCCATCTTCAAATTCCTACGCCGGGTTCTTCAGGTTACAAAGCTTCTCGCAGCACCACCCCAATCGAACTTCTGCTTGTCTGTCACTTCCTCGAACTGTGGGTACATAGACAGTATGCACGATAGAGGGAAGTAGTCCATAAGTGCGAACCGCTTACCCAGGTACGTCTCTCTGTGTCGTCGCCACAGCATATTCATAAGAACATGAATGTGCTACATAAGATGTCCAAACAGTCTAACATTAGATCACCACAAAAACTGTCTTAACAAAATAGTTTACTCGTCCATATGGATACCTCGGTGCTGAACTAATTGGTTGGTCTTGCCAAGGACAGGAAGAACTGATTTGAGACTATACCCCCAATAATAATTGAAAATTCCCTACAATAAAACAGTTGGTTAGCAATGTTAATTAAACAAAAACTCCAACCACATACCTTCTTTCAAGTATACTTACTGATTGGGGTTCTCTTGAAGAATCTTCCGGAACTGTTTAAACGTCTTCACATCCACCTCTGCCAACGGCGTATACTCCGGTTTTCTGCAGCTATGGAATAGCTCTTTCAATCTCCTGTCTGGGGTGTACACTCCTCCAATCTTGGTTGACCTTTTCCGAATACGCTTCCCTCTGCCCTGCTCTACTTTGTTTGAGCTTGTCATTATACTTTTTCCTTCACCTGCTTGGATTGTTGCTGACCTTGTCTGGTAACGTCGTTTTCCAACCTTTGCAACATCTGGTGTACGAAAATCAGACAATATATCATGCTCTGGTGGGGGTCTTGTAGTCTTCAGAATTTGTAGGTGATGCTTCTTTTTTCTCAGGGATTGGTGGATGAGGTGTCGGATTTCCAACGTTATGTGACTTATGACAGACCTGTTGATAACAAACACTGTCAAGAGCTAAGCGTTCACCACGGTTTTAAATTTTTAATCAAACAAACAACCTCGGATGGAAGGACGTAAGCTGTAGGTTTCCCATACAAGACCATTGCCATACTGTCGTTTTCCGATTGCCCAACTTCCTCTGCCTCCTTCTCCACCCCTCCCTCAACCGTTTCCTCGAATTCTTCAATCTCCTCTACAAAATAACCACCCATGGTTTCAAATAAATTTAAGCCAGCCGTCGGAACCTCTTCAACATCGGGGAACTTATGACGTTCCTGGCACATTAGAAATACAGTCGTTACTATTCTACATTCCTTAATAACAGAACAAGATGACTGTACACCTAACATTTTATACATATACAGTGGCTGTCCGCCTATCATAAACTTCTATACACCTGCAATGTAAAGGTTCAATGTCTGTACACCTATCATTTTTACGTCTTACCTCTTGGGCATCGGACATCGTTGGTACTGCTGACTGACTTTCAAATGATGTTGGATCTTTTGAAAGAACTAGTTCATCAGGGGGAGGAGTTGAACCACCCTCTGCTATGTTGGGCAGATTGTAGGCGTTGTCTGGCTGAGCTACCTCACGGGAGTTGTCATTATTGGATATTTCTTGGTTGTCCACCCGAACACTTGCATCACTCTGGTCAACCCCACCAGAACCAACTACTTTCCGTTTTTCTTTCTCAGGACCCCCAGCTTCGTTTCCACCTGCTTCGGATTGTCCAACTAGGTGTGTACCTCTTCGACCTCTTGCATTGGAACAACTTTCATTGGGGTGTGTCCAACCATAGATTTCTTCGCGCAATACACCAAGTTGTGCACTAAGCTCACGACGGAACCAACTTTTCACCTCTTCACTGATTCCCCCACTCTCTGACAATTCAGGCTCTTTGCCAACACCTCGTCGGGGACGAGATGGACCACACTACGGTTTATTTGAACACCCAACTTCTTCGCTTCGTTTGCGAAATCGCCGCTTAGGTAGTGGGCACACTTCGGGATCACCAAGGCTTGTCACTTTCGTACTAACACTGAGAGGTGGGAGGGAAGCATCACCACCAATGAAATCACTCCCTTTAAATTTTCTGCCTCCCTGCATAAGCTCAACTAACTTCTGTACTTTGGGGTCTTCATTATCATCCTCCCACTGTAAATCACCACCTTCTTCGGGTAATGAAAACGACACAGCAACCTAATCAAAACAGAAAATACAAGGTACAGATCACGTCTTCAGTTTCCCAATTTTACATTGTAGATAAATATTAGACGTTGATCGTACCTCCGGAACGGCTTCAACTTCAATGACGTCTTCGAATGTTAAAAGTGTATTTCGTGAGTCACATCCGTCAGGTTCTTCCAAGAAATTTTCCATCTTAGCAGGCTCAGGGATTTTTTCAATAAGTGCCGGGATTGCTTTGAAAGCTATGAGATGCAGAGCCAAAGGGAATCCATAATATGCTGCGGTTTGCTGTTGCAGACGTAAACGCATGCTCTTAAGGGACTCTGCTTGAGTTACAGCAGGAGGCGGTAGCAATCTAGACAGTGTACCAAGAAATGCTTCTCTCCCCCAACTATATTGAAGAAACGCTTCGGTGTCTTCTAGCATTTCTACATATGACGCCGTTAAACGCAGATGTTTGTGGCCACAAACAATAAGTCCATCCACAAGAGAAATCAGAGCCAGTGGCAAACGCTTCCACACAGGTAGCATCTCATCTGCGAGCATTCCAAGAACTTCAGGTACACGGACATCAAGATCTTCTATTTCAAAAAGTTTTCTTCACATTCGGCCAACCCCTCCTTCATCTTCAGAAGCAGCAAGGGGTAAAGGTCCGGTCCTCGCCTTTTGTGGAACAAATGGGTCGCACTTTAGGCTTGTTATGTCACGAGTCAGGGAAAATCGGAGGGGGTTATCTGCAAACAAGAACCAAAGTTCATATTTGCGCAACGTTACTAGCTGGCGACTCAGGAGAGAATGCACGAGTTTCGCAGAGTTTAAACACCGGGCCACTGGTAAGTGGAACAAAGGACTAAACTGACTCTCCAGCAAACACTGCAGCTTAGGCGTTCTAGCCAGGGACTTCACTATCGACCCAATTACGTTTGCTTTTGAATAGATGTTCAGCCGGGGTTTATCTGGATAGAGGTTAGGTGCAAAAAGTCTTTCCGGCAGCAGATATGGAGGTGAATTCGTCGTTTCAACAAACTCTGCATCTGAAGTGGAGATTCCTTCACCTGAGTTTTGTGGACTACTGCTCGATTCTGTTATCAAATAATTCAAGGGATTTCATAATTCAATGCCATTATTCAAATAAGGTCCTAAATAAGGTACTCGGGTCGGTTCTACAAATCGGAGTCGAGGGATTTACCTGCATATCGCGGCGGCGGTTTCGTAGTATTTCTACTGTTACGGAGTTTCGGCGGTTTCGCCGGTTTGGATTGACTCCTCGTCACCCTTCCCCCCTGGGTAAATTGCGACTGAGAATCCATGTTTTTCAAATTTGCTAGTTGGACTATTTCGAACCCAGAATTCGCCGTCTATCTCAGTCTCCGATTTGAATACTATTGTAAAATATTGAAAAAGGCTTTGGGGGTTTAAAACTGAATTTTGAATTAATTGTGTGGATCTATGTCGTTTACTCGAGCTGATTAGGCAAATCGACACTTTTTTACAAATTGTTTTCCACATATATGTCCGATATATATTTGTTCATTTTTCCTCGAAAAATTAAAGGAAAATGGCAGAGGCGTAAATAATAAAGCTGTGAATGAAATACTCAAATTCCATCGAATTTAGTCAAAAACTATCATATATATCTAAAATTTACAAAATAACTTAAAATAAACTATTAATAGTTAAAATAGAATATTTTTAATTCTATATTTTACATTTCAAACTTCATATTACTTAAAAATATTACAAAATAATAACAAAGATTGTTAATAAAAAGATTTTTAAGTCGGGTTTGAATCGGTTCTTATCGGGTCGGGTCTATTCGGATCGGGTTCTTTTCGGGTCCGGATCTATTCGGGTCGGTTCTTTTCGGGTACGGGTCTATTCGGGTAGAAAAATTTTAGACCCAATAGGTACTTGTAAATTTTCGGTTCGGTTTCGGGTCGGGTATTTTCGGGTCGGTTCTGGTTCAGGTTTTCGAGTCCAGATTAAAATGCCCAAGCCTAGTTCTGTACGAGATTGCGATTTATTTTCAGAAATACATTTTGATCCTCATAGTTATAAAGTGTATACTATTCTACTTCTGCTATCCAAAGTTCCAACATGCGGTCTTTTGTCTACATACAGACATGCAGATAGTTGTTAATAATATATAATTGTTGTAAAGAAATAATATACAATAAAAGATGGACTTGTTAAACGTTTTAACTTCTACTTTGACACATACGAAACACAAATGTATATTAATAACTTGACTTGACCACGTCAAACATGCCATACTCTCTATATATGTCAAACAAAAAATCATAAAATTAAACTGGAAACGTGAATATTTTTTATTTTATTTATAGAATTTGATAAAAATATTTCAAAAATCGAAAAACTGTTTTTATATATTTTTGCGAAAATCATCAAAATATAATTAGAAAACGATTTTAAAATAATTTTTTTCAAATTTGAAAAGTATAGAACTTAAATACTTACCCATGGGTTCACTAATCCATAGGGGTTTTTTTGTTTAGTTTTGAAATGAGGGAAAAATTTGATTTGGGAGTTTGGATTTTGATTAAAAAAAAAAGAATTATGAAAATGGGGTATAAGAGACTAGTAAGGGACAGGAGGTGTTGACTCGAACAAGGTTAGCATAGTCATCAAACAGAAATAATTAATAAATTTGGAAACTTTTAAAGAGTCACATCACTAAATAACTTAATAATACAACGTGGTTGCCGTTGTCGTAATATCACGTTTCATCGATCCTTTTACCAAGATAGAAAAGTTCTGTACGAGATTGCGATTTATTTTCAGAAATACAATTTGATCCTCATAGTTATAAAGTGTATACTATTCTACTTCTGCTATCCAAAATTCCAACATGCGGTCTTTTGTCTACATACAGACATGCAGATAGTTGTTAATAATGTATAATTGTTGTAAAGAAATAATATACAATAAAAGATGGACTTGTTAAACGTTTTAACTGCTACTTTGACACATACGAAACACAAATGTATATTAATAACTTGACTTGACCACGTCAAACATGCCATACTCTCTTGTCCTATAAATAATAAGCATTAATCCTTCAGAAACAACACACAAAATAGCAAATCTTTAAGCACCTTGGTATAACCTTCTGTCTGAAATGAAGGTTTCTCAGTATATCATCACTATTATCACTTTAGCATTGGTCATGCCCTTTGGCAATGCTTATGATCCAAGTCCTCTCCAAGACTTCTGTGTGGCTGTTAATAACCTCAACAATGGTGGTACGAATAGAATCTGATTTCCTTAGTCTACTTACTCTTTTCATTTAATACGATTGAATCAAATATATATATATATATATATATATATATATATATATACACTTTTTGATTTTTTTTTGAACCACTTACTTTAATATTTGACTTGATTGTTCTATATATGTGTAGTTTTTGTGAATGGTAAATTCTGTAAGGATCCGAAGCAAGCGAAGGCAGAAGATTTTTTCTACTCAGGCCTCAACATGGCTGGAAACACCGATAATAAAGTCAAATCCAACGTAACAACAGTGAATGTTGATCAGATTCCAGGGCTAAACACTATGGGAATATCCTTAGTTCGCATAGACTATGCGCCATATGGCCAAAACCCACCTCACACGCACCCACGTGGCACTGAGATCCTTGTCCTAATCGAGGGAACATTATATGTCGGTTTTGTCTCTTCCAATCAAGACAATAACCGTTTATTCACCAAAATTTTGCACCCCGGGGATGTTTTCGTGTTCCCAATAGGAATGATCCATTTTCAAGTGAACGTCGGAAAAACTCCTGCGGTGGCCTTTGCAGGATTAAGTAGCCAGAACGCTGGTGTCATCACTATCGCAGATACTGTGTTTGGATCGAACCCTCCAATTAATCCAGAAGTTCTGGCTCAAGCGTTCCAGTTGGATGTCAATGTTGTCAAAGACCTTGAGGCCAAGTTTAAGAACTGAATTTAAGTCATTAAGAGCGTATCGATGTAACACTCAAAACAATAATGTAATACGGATTAAACGTTATACTACTTAATAAAATAAAATATGGTGTTGTTCACCTAATTTGATACTGTATTTTAATATTAATTTACTATTCCTATGCTATTTAAGAATAACATCATCTAAATATATGTATAGTAAATTGGTGAGTTAATTAAATCTTTACTAGAGTAGATTTTAA
Organism: Brassica juncea; assembly: GCA_018703725.1. NCBI lineage: Eukaryota > Viridiplantae > Streptophyta > Magnoliopsida > Brassicales > Brassicaceae > Brassica > Brassica juncea. Next base: position 38,429,974 of record CM031935.1, on the reverse strand, counting down.
CTTCCATTGCCATAATTTCAAAAGAACATAGTAAAATAAGAGAGCTTTACAAGTTGACATATTCTGGAAGTGATGTCTTACAATTTGAAATACTTCAAGCTGGAGGTATACTTTGTGCAGTAAAAAGGTGCGTAAAATGTCTTTTATAACCCTCGTTAGATCTCATTCACATGATCAAAGACGGTTAGCTAGAATTATGGTCAAGGTATTTGGGAAGTTATGAATAGATGAAGTGTGGTTAGTATATTTTTTCATGTAGTAACCATCATGAAATTGATTTCAAATCGTGGACTATACATAATTTTGCTTACAACCTTAATACCACACTCGTTCATAACAATGCCATTACCAAAGAGGAATGTCTTTGCTTGGTGTTCTTGTTTTGTTGAGCTTGTTAATTTGATGGATTTCTCTATGTGTTCTCAGTGAAAGACTCCATGGGTGATACCAACGGTGAAGAGACACCCTCGTGTTCACCACTCTCGGGCGATCGCACTACGAATTAGACATATTCTCCCTCCCGACAAACCACCCACCGTCAATCTCGAGAAAGATCCAAATCACCTATGGCGAATCTGTAAACTTCAATTGCTACTTCTTGTCTCCTTCCTAGATCTGGGGTGTGGCCGAAGATGTGGTTTTGGTGAATGTGGTAGGTAAAGCTTTGGACTGGCTGAGGAGGAGGGGTGTGTGGTAGAGGAGACATAGGCGTAGAAGATGTCGGTGCTGAACAAAGAAGATGGTGAACTGGTTGTGTTCAACGGAGACGCAAGAAGATGTTTTTGGGTCGAGTTAGGGTTTAAGTAGACAGTAATTGAACACACATAAAAGTAGGATAAGGGTTTCTTCGTGAGAAGAGTAACTGAGATGAAAGGTTCAATTAAGTTTTATTCGACGACTAGTGTGCATAAAGAGACGGGATAAGGTTTTCAATTGTTTTTGTGAGAAGGAGAACTGAGATGAAGGGGCCTAATTAAGATTTGTCACTTAACTCATATAGATTTAGTTAAAGGTTATTTTAGATAAATCATAAGCAAGGAAGTACATCATCTGCTGAAAGTATGTCATTAAGATAAGTGACATAATAGAAGTATTCTAGAATGTAATTTTCTCGTAAGATAAACGATAAATCTCACTCATACTAGAAAAAGATAACTATAGGTCTCGAGTAAAGGTTAAATGAATTGTTTCCATTTGAACAAACCACGTAATTGGATGACTCTTTGAATTTATAAATCCAATAGAACAAATGTGACCCAAACATATTTGGAAGCTCTTGAAGACTACCATGGAATGATTAAATGATATATATGATCAAAACCTAAAGTGCATAATCGTTTACTACTACATCGGCCTGCTTCAATGCCAAAACACTTGAAAACTTGGAATAAGTTCCGAATTAAACTCTATGGCCATCGTCCAATTACCTTTTCATAAAAGCCCAAACAAAAAAACCGGCACATCTTTAAGCATGATTCTAATATTGCATGACCTTAACGCCTACACGAAATTGGCATGGTCTAACCCTCAACCTGCAATTCTCTCGTCTATATGGCTAAACACAGCCTTCATGCCAAGACAAAATACTTTGGCAATAAAAAAAACACATATGAAACATCCGTGCTTATTGATATGCTTAAATTTACCCTAAGAGAAACTCAGCAATTTCAAAGCGTCTGTTCTAATGCTTAGGGATCAAATCACTCAATAAACTTTGGTTATCAGATTAAGCTAGATCAATTTAAATCATTAATTTAAATCAATAAAAACAGTAAATAAAAGCGGTTGTAAGTGATGAAATAAAGCTCTAAAACGAGGGAAATCAACCAGAAAATCAGAATTATAGTTAAACAATGATCAGGGTTTATGAAGTACAATTCTAGAACTTAAACCATAGCAGTTAATCAATCAGCTTTCGCTGCAGAAACTATCTATGTCTCAATCATAGAATCCCAAATTTATTTCTGAATTCAAAAAATATATATGTTCACTAAATTTCTAAACAAAATTTCTTTGTTATACCTATCTAGCTCATCAGAATTAATCCATGCAATCAATAATGCTCAATTTCACTTCTACTAATAATCCTATGATCAAGATTTCAGGTTTTCAATCCAAATTAAGCATTAAAATTAATCAAGATGAATAATAAAATATAAACCCTAACAATTCATTCTGACAATTTATCAATCCATTGAAAACCCATAAATCTAATAGATTGTTTACTCAGACATGATCAAGGAAGACATAATCAAAGTCCGAATAAATTGCATAACTAAAATAAAGTAAGAGATACATGAATTTAAAATCTTCTATTTAAAGGAGTTCTGACTTGTCTCTTTAAATCTAAAAATAAAGCATAGTCCAACCAATGGCTTATTAGAATATATAAGACTAAAACATGTTTCATACTCGTTTACTAGAAACTTGTGTGCCCTTTAGCAATATTTGGATACTTCATAAATAAACGTCGGTTTCTTTGGAAAGGGTGAGTATCGACCGATACACTCCATCGTGTCGATCAACAACATGCAGAGATCACGACTCCAACTTGATGTTTTCATCTTTACTTTTCTTGATCATCCAACTGCTCTAAAATCTCTCAAGAACTCCAAAACGTACATAGATCTGTAAAGACTAAAATAGACTCCACACATATGATATAGACTCCAAATAAGAACTTGTATTATGTCAAAACCAATAAAAACCATGATATATAAACTTCCCCACACTCATCCTTTGATTTCCATCAAGCAAAACAAAGTCTAGAGTTGTAAAAGAGGTTTGAAAACGCAGCAACTCACAAATTCTTTAGAGCGCCCACTTTCACCATTAAGAAGCAACCAAACCATTTCCTCCCCACAGCTCATAAGAAGCATCCAAATTCACCACCACTGACCTCATATAACAGCCTTATGTGCCAGTCTCATAAGGAAATATCGATTAAATGACACATGGAATCTTACCCATTCAGGGTTTTGATCACAGAGAATTTTAGTATGGTTCCTTTCTCTCACTATTCTCACTTTCCTCATTTTGTTTCTTTTTTTTTTTTTTTTGAATTCTATGGAAAGTGTAGGAGAAACATGGGCAAATGAAATTTTCTACCCCTGCTTCCAGCTCTGTGTGATCATTCCACTCTAAGTAAAATAATGGTGTTATAGAAAATTTTCCTACCCCTTTATCCAAAGGAAATCATCTCAACATTTTCTTTTCGTTTGAAGTTGATTAATGTTGGAGGCCAGTTTTTGATCCTTCAAACATTCTCACAAACATGGATGTTATTGGCAGATCAATCCACTTTGACTTTTACATCTAATACATCAACAGTCAATAACTCAAATAATGGTGATAGGAAAATAGTTAGGTGATAAGTTCCAAGAAATATCTCATAGTTCCCAACTGACTCTATTTTGATTCAATAAAACAACACAACTGACACACAAAACAAAACACAATGTCAGTGAATACCTCCTCCAAACTTACACAACATTGTCCCTAGTGTCATAAAATTTGAGTTTGGCAAAAAGAAACAAAGAAAAATGAATAAAAACTAAGAAAGTAGAGTATGTACTTGAGAACTGAGATGAGTGTCGACCGACACTTATGGGTATCGATCATCATTCCAAGGGTGGGTGGTAGTCGACTGACACTAAGATGGTGTCGACCAACACTGGGTACTTTACGACATCAAACTATTTAAAAAAAACATGGAAAAACTTACCACTAGGTTGCCTCTCACCAAGCGCTTGTTTATAGTCATTAGTTCAACTTTAGAGACCAAATTTAGTCCATATGAGATTGGGAACTTTCTCCAAAACAATTCTAAATGTCCAATAGCTTCACATGATCCTTTCCTTTGTGTTTCAGCTCTGAAGTAAAAAACAGCTAACTTTCGTGAATGGTTGTGAAAAGCCTCTATTGTGCACCTTGTACTCAGTGACACCATATGAGAAGAGCCAATGTCAAATGAGGATCGTCCTTGATCCTTCTTCTATTCATATTCTTCTTTTTCTCTCCCACAAACTTATGTGATTGTATCCCAATGTTTCCATTCATGACGTCTTTGACATTGTTCTTATCACTTGAGTCTATCTGAGAAACAGTTACATGCAAAGGTTCATCAGTATCTCAATGTAAGTAGCTAGATGAATACCTATTTGTGCTGGCACAACTTTGTACACTACAAAAAAAAGTCTACATTGATAGCAGATTGTTATAGCACGTTTTACTGAACTGGTATCATAGTTGACTTAGAAATTTCCGTATTATATAATAGCGTTAGATAAACGCTATGATAGAGTAGAACCTAAAATAACACATAAATAAAGCTATTTTGAAAATTAAATGAGAGGGAAGATAAAATCACTAATTCCCAAAACACTAAGCGGGAAATTATACTTAAGCGTCAAAAACATAATCTAAGCGGCTTCAAGAATGCTATAATAGTATTTTTCTAACGCTAAGAAAAAATCTGAACCCTTAAACCCTAGACATGATTTTAAACCCTAAACTCTAAAGAGAACCCTTAAAATTCTAACTTTCATATTATAACTTCAAATGTTAAAATTAAACTTAAAATTTAATCTTTTTAATCTTAAACTACAATTTCCTAAACACAAATCTTTAATCTTAATCAAACCCAAAATAAAGTGGGTAAGTTGAAACCTTAAACCTATTTTTAAACCCTAAACTCTAAACATAAACTTTAAAACTCTATTTTTAGAGTTTTAAAGTTTATGTTTAGAGTTTAGGGTTTAAAAATAGGTTTCGAGTTTCAAATATAAACTCAAAATAAAATATTTTCAAAAAATCAATCTAAAATCTGAAATCAATATCCCAAACATTTAACCCTCAAACACTATACTCAAATCTTTATTCTAAACTTCAATCTTTAAATCTAAACTTTAAATAAAACCTTTTTAAACTTAATACATTAAATCTTGAATTATAAATCATATAAACATTAAATTTATTTACATATGTACTTTACATAAATGCATATTTATAAAATTTCTTATAAAAATAAAACCTAATCAATTTATTAAATTTATATATCATTAACTTTATAAATATAAATGTTAATTTAATAATTATTATAAAAATAAAAGTACTTACACAATTTAAATATATATCTAAACAACTATTAAATAAAGCAGTTTTTGATTGATTATTTTTGACCATTGATGTTTCTAATCCAATGGCTATAAATCATCTTTTATTAATCACTAGGGTAAACCCGCCCTTCGGGCGGGCGTGTGAATAAACCAATGAAAAAATATATTAAAATTTTAATTTACTTTAACTAAAAAATTGCATTAGATTCATAATTATTCTACAAAAATTTTATCTTATTTACTATTCATTTTAGAAAATTTAATGACATATTCAATATAGCGTCAATAAAATCCCACAATTATATATGTTTTTCTTTTATTTTCGCATATTTTAACAAAACAATTATTACTTTTATCTTATTTACACTACATATTAATCTCAGATCTCAAACTTTATATTAAACACATCTTGTACTTTAGCATGAATTTGTTAGTAGAAGGTGGTTTATATATTGAAGCTGGTTTAAAAATGATTTACAATTTTATTTTTATAATACAAATCTTGAGTTAAGTGTTTTTATATTTAAGTTGGATGTTTGGAACCTTGATTGAAGTATTTGGCCATATATAGGTTGGTTACATTCTGTAACGTAGTGTGTATAGATGTAGATTATATATAAATGCTGTCACGATATCAAACGTGAATAAGAGGATTCTCCTTTACAATTGCTAAGTGTTCTTGACATATTTGCAGAGCTCTCAACATTTATTGAAAAACAAAGAGAAAGACATCATAAAAATTTTGAGATTGATAAAAATAATCTGGTCTGAGAGTTGGATTAATGATAAAGACACTGTGTAGTTCCAGATGCCACTTGAGAGACCATCCCTGATTCTCCATGATGGAGCCTCCATCGTTAACAAAAACATCAAGCCCCTCCCCTGTTCATTTTAATATAAATTGATGACTGCAACTGATCCATTGATGCATTTTTCTGCATTGAATTTTCCCTCTTAATTCATCCTCTTTAATACTTTTTCAAGAGATTCAACTGTTTCTAAAGGGCATCACTAAGCTGCCATTAGAATCATCTCAGGAACTGGTTCCTTCTTATCAAGGCTTCTGATGAAGGAAAAAAAAATCTGATAAAGTGCCTCTTATTTAACCTCCACAATCAACAGAGTTCTCATAAAAAATCAAAAGAACTGGTGCATTCTTCAGGATCTCTTCTGAAATAGATCAATGAATAAAACACGCTCCATCCACTATGAAGCAAACGGCTTCTTGGTTCACTTGCCAATATCAAAATCAGAATCAAAAACATCAACCATCATAGAACGCTTATGACATAAAAAAATATACAGAACATAAATAAAGAAAGATACTCAATAATTTGTTTCCTATACCATGGAAATATGTATGGAACGTCACTCATTGGCAAGAAAAATCTTTGCAACCAACTCTTAATAGGAAGATTGACCCGAGATCCTGAAAAAAGAATCAAAAGGATGAACTAAAGACAATCTTAGAACAAAATTTGGGAAAATAAGTTTTGGTTTATATAAACACCAATCTAAACACATAAAACCAAACATGTGACTTTTGTCTGAAAGATCAAGGTTTTGCAGAAGGAGTGCACCTGGAATCTTGGGGGAGGAGGAGGCGCCTCTTTCTCAACTGCATTCTGGTCCTGCTGCGAGAGAAACAGAAACAGATATCAGCTTCTTGAAGAATAAGATCGTCATCTTATACTTGGCTAATACAAAAGAATTGGAAACAAATTCTATAAAATTGTTCTCGTCCGTGTCTGACTCTGCATATTAAATCATAGAACAAATCTATTGTTAGCTGACAATCCAAGACTTCTACAACAAAACTTTTCAAGGAAGTGAGAGAAGTATACCTTTAAATATACATTAATAACTGGACAAAGAAGCTTGATGAAAGATCATAGAGGACATATGTTGTTGAGTTGTTTTGTTGATTGGTTGTCGTTGACGTGACCTAATCATCAAAGAACGATAAAATTAAACAAAATAAATAACGCCTTGCAGAAGACATATATTTTCTTTACTGTCTTCAAGAGTTGAGAGGATGAAGTTCTAGGGGAAAAAGGTTACCTTTTAGAGGAGCAGAGACACCGCCTTGGAAAGGAATAAGCCACATTCAAGCGTGCTCGAAAGGGGTGATGGAGTTAAGGAATATAATAAAGGCGATGAATCAATAACTTGTAATGTTTCCGTTAATTAGCAGAGAAGACAAAACGTCGCCGATTGAAGATTCACAAAGCGATTCCTCACGTGGATTGAAATCTGGAAACTCCATGGCTGGTTTTAGAGTACTAAGGAGAAGACTCTTGGATTCAAGGACTGAAGAAGAACACGAACCCTAAAACTCAGTTTGTTGGTCTCGCTGTCTTTTGGTATTAGAGTTTCCGCAGGGCGAAGGGGTCTTTGGGCCTGCTAAACATAACGCAACATCGAGCCCAATCAAAGCCCGGATGATAGAGAAATGAAGATACGATAAGTTTCATTCAGCAGGAGACATAATTGTTGTGCTGAGTCACAGTTGATGATGTGGCTGCAGATGTGGCATAGCTGGGAGGGATCCAAACTCATCTTTATATATAAAGATCCTCCTTGTTTTTCATTGGCCAAATCCTTATGCACAAGGATAACATTTTTATCCATTAGATGAGATCTAATCCGACGGCCCATATTTGTTATTCATCCATTGCAGATCTCTCCTTTTTTCTGTCAATCTATCGTTCTCTTTTTTTCAACAATTCATCTAGCCGGAACTCTCTCTCCCCCTCTCTTTTTCTCTGTCACTCTCTATCTCTGTTTCTTTCGGTCTTTGATATTCTCTCTGTCTCGCTCTCTAGTCTCTGTTTTGTTATCTCTATTTCTCTCTCTATCTCTGTTGAATCTGTTTTTTTGTTCTTGGCAGCTTCCATTCACGGTGTACCGAAGACCACAGCTTGGATCCGAGAACACGACCGAGCTAAGCATGACGTCCTTGGCAGGGCTAGACGACGCGGAGATGAGTTGCAGACTTGTGCTCGAGGTTGAATCCGCGAGGAAGAAGGAGTCAGAGTTCTCGAGGATGTTCAAAGCAGTTCACGGTGGTGACATATTGAGGAAGCTGGAAGTGGTGAAGTAAGATGAAGAAGATTCAGGTGGTGAAGGAAGATGGAAGGAAAATGAAGAACCTTAATGGACATGGTTGAAGGCCCTGAGTTAGAAAGATAGGGATTCTTTTTTTTTAGGTTTAGTTTTTTTTTTTTGGTTTAGTGTAAACCGAGTTAGTGGTTTGACTTTATTTTTAGTTTCTGGCTTAATTTTGTAAACCGCAATGTATTTGTAAACCAGTTTTAATTATAAATAAAATTTATTTTATTTTAAATTATAAAACAATTTTGATTTATTTCCAATTATTTTTTTTTTTTTTAAAATATAATTATTTTTGGTTTATTGTATATCATAACACAAAAATTGTGTTAGAGTTAACTTAATAATATCATCCAAGTATTGCTATCGTATCTGCACATCTCGTAGCATAAAAAAATGCTATTGTAGAGGGGGTATCTATGATGGCCGCATACATAGCATTTATGAATTCCCTATGAAACCCCTATTATAGCATATTTTCTGTGCTAAGAATGCACATATTTCTTGTAGTGGTAGAAAACATTCTCATCTCCAACACATGAAAATCAACAGGGACACTACAGTTCTTAATTTTCACTTCTAGAATGCTGATGACACCAAAGTTTAACCTTAAGGGCTTCTATGGTAATACTAAGCTTATCAGAAATGATCCTAGACATGATACTGACTGCAGAACCTGTATTACAAAGTGCATCATGCAATTCAATTTCTGATATATCGCAGGAACCAACAAAATTCCCAGGATAATTTGTCAGTTTCTTGACACCTTTAGATGCACTTATAGATTCTTCATACAATGCTTTGATCTCCTCCATAGATTCTTTGGAGTTCTTGAAAATCTAGCTGAAACGAAATCGATCACAAGTATCTTTACAGGAGACAACTTTAAGGATTCTCATCAATCTCTTATGAAATCCATTCAACTCTTTTGCATTGGTAGGTGTTTTAAGATTATTGTAGAATCTTCCCTTAATCGGTCTTGGCAAGATCATACAGACAGGTAATGCACCTATCCATAAGTGACGACCAACACTGGATGAGTGTTGATCGACACTAGCCTTTGATGAATTCTCTGGATATTTCCCTCGGATCTTTTCCCGAGGAGTGTCGATTGACACAAGAGGGGTGTCAACTCTTTGGCGTGGAGAGGGAAATTTGTGGTCGTATTCTATCCTTCAAAACTTGAAGATCTAGGGAATTGAGAGGTTGTCGACCGACACCACCATTGGATATTTTTTATATATATTTAATAAATAATTAACTAATTATATATATAAACATACCGTATAATTTTCTTTAGAGTGAATTAGTAAAATGAGACACTCTCAACTTTTATTTGTTCCACTAGGACTTTTGATATTTTACGCCACTTTTGGACATGTTTTACCTTTTTTAGTGGAAAATAGTATTTTAAGTTTTCAAAAATTTCAAAAAATACGAAAAAACAATTTGGAACATAAGTAAGACTATCTGGATATTTTTTTTAAATAAATTTATGTATATCATATTTTATTTTATGTCATACTTAAGCATATAATACTCATTCTGCCAGTCTAGTTTAGAACTCGTATACAAAGTACATTACAATGATCTGCTATAGGAAAAGAAGTAATACACGTGTCAGCCGAGGAGGAGGTTGTTATGAGGGGACACGTGTTAAGCAATGAGAGGAACGGAAGAAGTTTGTTACGATTTGAGAAACAGAGTAGCTTAAAGAGGAAGTTAACTCCATTTTTACATTCATTCGAAAAACTTGTATTGTGATTCTCTTAGATCTTTTCTGAATTTGTTCATCTTGGCACGCTTTTGAGTTGTTTCTTCATTGTAAACTCTTGGCTGTTAAGAGAGATCTTTTGTTGTATAACATTGGATTTCATCGTTATCGAAGTGGAGTTTTATTGTATCAAAGGTATCAGAATCTTTTCCAAGTCGTTCTCAAGCTTTGCGGAAGGAGAAGGAGATCATGACGCGTGATAACAACGATTCGATTGGAAATCATATTCAAGCTCTTGAAAAAGCTGTCCAGGAGCAGAATGCGAAGATCGATAAAAACATTGCTGATATGTTCGAAGCGATTCGTCTGTTTTTATCGGGATCGGGGAATGGTGATCGGAATCATGTGGCGCAGTCACCGGGAGTATCAGCGATACCGGAGACTCATCGGAATCAAACCGATGTGAATCATCAGAATCGATATGGAATGCAATCGTACTACACTGGTCTTACAAGATTAGCAAGAGTGGATTTTCCCAGATTCGATGGTGAAAACGTCAAGGACTGGTTATTCAAGGTGGAGGAGTTCTTTTCAATTGACAACACACAACCGGATCTGAAGGTACGATTAGCATCGATTCACTTTACTGGCTTAGCAGCGACTTGGCACCAAGCTATAGCTCAATCAGAACAAGATAATTATGTTATTGGTGATTGGGAACACTATAAGTTCTTGTTACAAGAAAAAATCGAAGAAGTGTTGGATGATCCAGTTGCAGATTTAAAGCAATTGCAGGAGACAAAAGGTATCAGTGAGTATCATGCAAAGTTCAAAGTCAATCGAACCAGTGTGAAGATGACTGAGAGCTACCTAGTGAGTGCTTATTTGGCTGGTTTGAGAACTGATGCGCAGATGCATATTCGCATGTTTCAACCCAAATCAACCAGAGAATGTCTGATTTTAGGGAGACTTTATGAAAAAGCTCATCCCCGCAAAGCAACATCTCAGGCTTGGGTTCAGAACAAGGGGAATACTACGCATTCTTCGTCAAAAGGGATCATTCCTTTTCGTCAAAACGAGCTAAAGAAGAACACTAATCAGTTGGAGGATAAACCTAAAGAAGTGTTGAAAGTACCTCAGAAGTTCTTATCCAATGAGGAAATGAGTGAACGAAGAGCTAAGGGGCTATGCTATTATTGTGATGAGAAGTACACACCGGGTCATTACCTCAAACATAAGAAGACTCAGCTGTATTTGTAAGAGGCGGGGTACAGAGGAATTTTTCGAAGCAGAGTGCGGTAACAGTGAAGAAATTGAGGGTGATATTGCTCAAATCTCAGTTAGTGTTGTGGCAGGAATTACTAAGAATTATAGAACTATGAAAGTTCGGGGAATGCACGGGAAGAAAGTGTTATATATACTCATTGACTCTGGATCTACTCATAACTTTCTAGATCCTGTTATGGCAGAGAAGTTAGGGTGTTCGATCAAAACACCAAGAATGACTAAAGTAGCAGTGGCTGATGGAGGGAAACTGAGAGTACAAGGAAGGGTTGAGGCGTTTAAATGGCAGTTTCAAAATGCCACCTTTCAACAGGATATGATGTTGATTTCTTTGGGAAACTGTGATATGGTGCTTGGAGTCCAATGGCTATCGACACTTGGTCCTATAACTTGGGACTTTCTGCAAGTGACGATGCAGTTTAAACTTGATAGGAAGAGAGTGGTGTTTCACGGTATTAAGGAGGGTTGTGTTAAAGAAGTGAAGGCTGTGAGAGTAAAGAAGATGCAATGTGATCAAGCTCAAATATATATGATCTACATTCACAAATAAGAGCAGACGGAGAGGGCTTCACTCTACTCGATTGAGGACTCTACAAAGAATCATAAGTGTCCTAGCTTGGACAAGTTGATTGAAAAGTATGCAGATTTTTTTGAAGAACCTACGATGCTTCCTCCGAGTAGAGGGCAACATGATCACAAGATTCCTTTATTGGAAGGGTCGAATCCATTCAATCAACGCCCATACCGATATGCTGTATATCAAAAAACAGAGATTGATAAAATGGTGCAGAATTTATTGGATGCAGACACCATTCAGACAAGCTCGAGTTCGTATGCTTCACCAGTTGTCTTAGTCAAGAAAAGGATGGATCATGGAGGCTCTGTGTTGACTATCGAAACCTCAATACAATGACTGTCAAGGATCGTTTTCCTGTACCACTGATTGAGGATCTTATGGACGAGTTAGGCGGCTCTAAAGTCTATTCTAAGATCGATTTGAGAGCTGGTTACCATTAAGTAAGAATGGATCCTTCGGACATTCACAAGAAAGCTTTTAAAACTCATAGTGGACATTATGAGTACTTGGTGATGCCATTTGGATTGACAAATGCTCTGGCTACATTTCAACACTTGATGAACTCTGTTTTCAAAGAATTTCTAAGGAATTTTGTGTTGATCTTTTTCGATGATATACTGGTGTATAACAACTCATTGGAGCTACACAGTTATCACTTGGAGCAAGTATTTGCAGTAATGAGGAAGAACAGCTTGTATGCGAAGAGAAGCAAATGTGATTTCGCTACTGAGAAGGTTGAATACCTTGGCCATTTCATTGAAGAAAAAGGAGTATCAATTGATCCAAGTAAAGTGCAAGCAGTTCGAGATTGGCCTATACCAGAGACGCTTAAACACGGATTCCTTGGGCTAGCGGGTTATTACAGACGGTTTGTGAAAGGGTTTGGAGGCATTACTAGACCTCTCACAGCTTTGACCAAAAAGGATTCTTTTGCTTTGTCTTCGGAGGCACAGATTGCATTTGAAGAGTTGAAATCTGCACTGTGTGAAGCTCCTGTATTAGCTCTTCCGGCATTTGACAAGCAATTTGTAGTGGAGACATACGCTTGTGGAAGTGGGATAGGTGTGGTATTGATGCAAGAGGGTCACCCACTTGCGTACATTAGCAGACATTTGAAGGGAAAGCAAGTACATCTATCAATATATGAGAAGGAGTTGCTTGCAGTTGTGTTTGCAGTACAAAAGTGGAGACATTACCTTTTGAATGCTCATTTCATCATTCCCACTGATCAAAGAAGCCTAAAGTACCTGCTGGAATAGAGGTTAAACACTCACATACAACAGCAATGGCTTCCGAAGCTATTGGAATTCAGCTATGAAATCCAATATAGACAAGGCAAAGATAATTTGGCAGCGGATGCTTTGTCACGAGTAGAAGGCTCAGAAGTGTTGAGTATGGCTTTATCTGTTGAGGATTGTGACTTGCTTAAACAGATACAGAGTAGTTATGAGAAGGATCCGCTGACAAAGAGCCTTATTGAGGAGTTGGAGAAGAAACCTGATGCTCGTAAACATTTCTCGTGGGTTCAAAGGAATTTAAGAAGGAAGAGTAAACTGGTGATTCCTTGTGTAGCTGAGCTGCGAGAAACAATATTAAAGTGGCTTCATGGCTCTGGTACAAGTGGTCATTCGGGTCGTGATGCGACTCATCAACGAGTTAAAAGCCTCTTTTACTGGAAAGGGATGAGCAAGGATATTCAAGCTTATATCAGAAGCTGTGTGGTATGTCAACAATGCAAGCATGAAACCTTTGCATCTCCTGGATTGATACAACCATTACCAATTCCAACGACGGTTTGGACTGATATTTCTATGGATTTTATCGACGGTCTCCCTAAATCTTTTGGAAAATTGGTTATCCGTGTGGTGGTTGACAGGTTAAGCAAGGCCGCTCACTTTCTCGCCTTACAACACCCTTATACAGCTGCATCAGTTGCTCAAACCTTCCTAGATAATATCTTTCGTCTCCATGGCTTTCCTCAGACGATTGTAAGTGATTGTGACTCTGTTTTTCTCAGTGAATTCTGGAGAAAACTGTTCTCGCTTCAGGCTGTGGCTCTTAATTACTCATCAGCCTATCACCCATAGAGCAACGGGCAGACGGAGGTTGTCAACAAGTGTCTCGAGACGTACTTGCGATGTATGTCAAGTGAGAGACCTCACCTTTGGAGCAAATGGTTACCTTTAGCTAAATACTGGTATATCACTACGTTTCATTCAGCTACAAGGATTACACCATTTGAAGTCGTTTATGGTCATGCTCCACCTCTGCATCTTCCGTATATACCTGGTGAATCTAAGGTTGCTGTTGTGGCAAAGTCGTTGCAGGAACGAGAAGATATGATCCTCATGTTACAATTTCATCTATTACGTGCACAGCATCGAATGAGACAGAATGAGGATCTTCATCGTACTGAGCGTTCCTTTGACATTGGTGATTTCGTATATGTCAAGCTCCAACCTTATCGTCAGCAATCTGCAGTGGTCCGGTCTAACAATAAGCTTTCTCCTAAGTATTTTGGTCCTTACCGTATCATTGATCGCTGTGGGAAAGTGGCATATAAACTAGAGTTACCTGCATCTTCTCTCATCCATCCAGTATTCCACGTATCTCAGCTGAAAGTGTTGGTGGGCAATGTTCCTACAACTCGACACTTACAGACAGTCGTTTCAGATGTCGTGATCAAGGAACCTTTCAAGATACTGGAGAGGAAGATGGTTAAGCGACAAGGGAAAGCAGCGACGCAGGTCTTGTTCCAATGGACTAATCAGGGAGAGGAGGTGGCTACTTGGGAATTCTTATTTGATTTGCAACGGAAGTTTCCATCGTTTGAACCTTGTGGTCAAGGTTCTTCAAACAGGGGAGATTTGCTATAGGAAAAGAAGTAATACACGTGTCAGCCGAGGAGGAGGTTGTTACGAGGGGACATGTGTTAAGCAATGAGAGGAACGGAAGAAGTTTGTTACGATTTGAGAAACAGAGTAGCTTAAAGAGGAAGTTAACTCCATTTTTACATTCATTCGAAAAACTTGTATTGAGATTCTCTTAGATCTTTTCTGGATTTGTTCATCTTGGCACGCTTTTGAGTTTTTTCTTCATTGTAAACTCTTGGCTGTTAAGACAGATCTTTTGTTGTATAACATTGGATTTCATCATTATCGAAGTAGAGTTTTACTTTATCATGATCTAACTTGGATATAAAACATAAAAAAAAAAAAAAAATTCTTATTTACTCTACTCTTGCTAGAATTTGTTATGTTTCATTAAGGCTTTGATTGGTGACATGTATTAGACTTGATTAAGTTTGATTTATGATTGTAACTCAAAAATGTTACCAATCATGCATTAAATTTATCTTTTTGATTTTAAGTTCGATTTAGCATGTGTTGTCATTGAGTTAGCATTTTGACTTAGATCCTTTATAAAATTGCTAAATCAAAACTTAAACCAACATCAACCAAAATTCCATGTATTAGAAGTTGATTTACAGATTTAGCTAGTTTTTCTGTTTAAAAAATAAAAACAAAAATAGTGATTTTTGAAAACTACCGTGTGTCATTGCTCTACCTATTTTTGTGCTAGTCAAAGATTTTCATAATCTTTCTTGTTTCTATTTTTTGAATTTATTCAAACTTTTAACTAATTATCATACAAAATCTTAAGTTTTAATTTTCTTTAATAATTAAAAAAATACCAATCACGAAATTCTATATATATGACCCTAAGTTAGTGTGGAATCAAGTCACTTTCAAAACCCAAAAACTTAAGGTCTGTCTTCTGTTTTTCTATGATCTTCTTCTTCTTTACTTCCAAAAAAATATATTTAATTTTTCTTACTCGAAGAATCCAATGCTTTTTGTTCAGTATTTCTATCTTCTTCTTCTTTACGTGAAAATTATATTAGCTGTATAGATTGTTTTAAAATAATAGAGTACCTTTTTATGTTTATTAATTTTGTTTACTTTTTTTTTGGATGAAGATGTCTAATAATGAAAATGTTGATGATGCTGGTGCTGGTGCTGATGATGGCGGTGGAACTACACGTCGTAAGGTAAATTTTATAATTGATATGTTACATTTTAACTTATATGAAGTTTAGTATTTTAATTATTTTAACATAACTATAGAAACAAAAACAAATTATATGGGAAGATGAGCATATTGGGATATATTTGGAGCTTCTCGATATTGAGTTGGCTAAAATTAGATACAGACAAAAGTTACCGAAAGAAGTAGGGAGAGAGCGTATTTGTAAAGAGTTTTTTGAGAAAACTGGTATAAACCTTTCTTGGGAGTCTTTCAAAAGCAAATACGATACATTGAGAAATATGTATGGATCGTATAAAAGGCTCAAGAATTTTACCGGAGTTTCAGCAGACGATAATACGGGTTTGATTGAGATGGATTCTGAATGGTGGGACGATCGCGAAAAGGTACGTTGGTGTATATACTTGTTATTTAAAAAATCAAGTAACAAACCTGGTAGCTGATTTTATGTTATATTCTGTTTTTGTGTTGTGCAGGAAATTCAATATGCAAAAAAGATCCGTGAAAATGGGATTCCACACATGGAACTTATGAGGCGCATATTTGGACGTCAAGGCAGTAAACCAGAAGCTATGTACTCAACTCATGTGCAAGATGCTGAACAAAATGAGCGACAGGACAAATCTGTTCCAGAAACTCAAGACAACGATGGAGACCATACAACTGATGGGCATCACCACCCACAAAGCATTTCAATAGACTCTCCTCCAAGGTCACCTATTGGTCCATCAAAGCGGTCAAACAGAAAACAGACACGTGCTGCTCCATACGAAACTAGTCGAGGGAAAGACGTTGCACTGAGCCGGGAGAAGAACATCCCACGAAGAAGAAAGTCATTTGAAAAGGAGATAAATGAACAGTTCAAAGAAATGATGGAGTTACGGCGTTCTCAAGTAGCAGAAGCAAAAGAGCGCAGAGAAAAAAATGAAGCTCAGCCATTTAAAGAGGCATATGAAGTCCTGAAATCAATTCAGGGTCTAACAAGGTGGACAGATTTTTGGTGGGCTTGCGTCAAAGTACTAAAGGAAGATCCGTTTGCCCGAGAAATGATTGTCTACAATGAAAGTGATCATGATAGGATTACATTTTTGGAGGGTTATACAGGATATGATCGTCACGGAAATTTCTCCGGAGAACGTTTCAAGGCTTTGCAACGTTGCCATGGTGATCCTTCAAGTGCCAACCCAGAGCAAAACATCACAAGAACAACTATGGAGAGTCATAGCGAATTTGCTGTCCCATCTCGTTCAGAACTAATGTCATTGTTTGAAGAAGTAGGATACAAACGTGGATATGGGAAAATGGGTGATGGGGGGGGAATCGAGTGAGACAAGAATTAATCTTGATGATTAACATTTTATTTTCTTATTTCTTTTTAATTAGAATAAAGTAATTTCTGTTTTATTTTTAGAGTTAATAAATTATCCTTTTAATATCTTTTATGATAGTTAACATTATTCTAATTATTTTTAATTTTTTATATTTTTTCCAGGTCATACGATTAAATGAATTATATTCTCGAGGTTTAGAAAATCTTACTGATGAAGAACTGCTCGAACTATGTGATCTGGAAGATGAAGAGTATATAGATATGTTTCTACAACCTATGATGGAGTACTACAAGCGTCATTTTTCCAAGAGACCAATGGTATTAGAACGGGGACTGGGTTGGCGAAATCTCAAGACTCAGATTCGTAATAGTCCAAACCACTGTATGAACATGTTAAGGATGCATCCAGAAGCCTTTCAATACCTATGCACAACATTGGAGCAACGTTACAACCTAAAGAGTACTGATAATATCAGTGTTGTTGAGATGGTGGCAATATTTCTCGTTACATGCGCCCAAAATGATTCGCAACGGTACGTTGGATTGTCTTTTGGTCGTTCTCAAGAGACTGTCTATCGAAAGTTTCATCAAGTGTTGGATGCAGTGGAGAGTCTTGCATGTGAGTATTTAAAGACACCAACGATGGCATCACTCCAGCTTTATCCGCGTAAGTTACGAGAAAACTCAAATTATTGGCCTTTTTTTAGTGGATTTATTGGGGCACTAGATGGAACACATGTCAGAGTTAAGGTTGGAGGTAGTGATGCAGTTGGATACTGGGATAGGCATGGACAAACAAGTTTAAACATATTGGGAATATGTGATATAAACATGATCTTCACTTATGCCTGGCTAGGTGCATCTGGGTCTACACATGATTCATTGGTATTGCAGTATGCAATAGATGGAGACCCTATATTCCCCAAACCTCCTCCAGGCAAATACTATCTTGTTGATTCTGGATATGCCAATAGACGAGGATTTCTAGCCCCATACAGAGGAAGCAGTAGAGAAAATATCAGATATCATCTTTCAGAATTTGACGACGGTCCTCCTAGGAACAAGAAGGAATTGTTCAATAAATGGCATGCATCACTTCGCTCAGTCATCGAAAGAACATTTGGAGTTTGGAAAAAGAAATGGACAATCCTTGATAACTTGCCTCGCTATGACGTCAAGACCCAAAATAGAATTGTGCATGCAACAATGGTTCTTCACAATTTTATCAGGCTTCACAAAATTCCAGATGCTGATTTTGAAGATAGAGATAGCAGTGGTCAAGAACAACAAAGACGACGGATTGAAGAAGAAGAGCTTAGTAGACTTGAAGAGGAAGAAATAACATCGGAGGGTCAATACATGAACAACGTAAGAGATGAGATTGCAAACATGATTTGGAATGAACATTTATAATTTTTTTATTGTATTGGATTTTTTTTTAATTTAAGGGTCAAGTTATTATTATTATTTCATTTACTTTATTTTATTATTGATATTCAAATAAATATTATTTTTAGATTATAATATTTAGAAAATAATGTATATTGAATTTTATTTTCAAATTTAATACTTGTTTAAAATATTTTTAAATATCTTAATGATTTATTTGTTTTTAATAAATATTTTACTTATTTATATGTTTATATATTCATTTATTTTAATTAAAAAATTCATAATGCAACTTATACATCAAAAAGGTTACCAGTCAATAGTTTTAAACAAATGTTAACTCTTATTTTTACTGCAAACTTACCACATAAACTTACCGTTTTTACCACATAATTTTTACTGCAAGTTACATCGACTTACAAATCATACTGCAAATCATGCTGCAAATCGTATGTCACCAGTCGGAGCCTAAAGCCGGATAATGGTTGTCTACATCTACCTTGAATACGTGTTATAAAGTTTACTATATGGTCTAACTTAGTTTTTTTTATATATTTCTTAACCTATTCTAGCTAAATCTTAGGGTCTGCTTGAGAAAAAATGTATATTCCACTTATTAGTCATTGTTCTAGTCAATGTAATTTATGTATTCCTACTAAATAACAAAAAATGGAAGTTACTATATTTCAGTTATTATTTTTCCTAAATCTACCATAAATCTACAGTAAATCTAGCACAATATCTTTTCTCCCACGTTTTTCTCTCCCACTATGTTTGAACTAATTAAAATTAGAGAAAAGTTTTATGTATTCCTCCTGAATAACAAAAAATGGAAGTTACTATATTTCGGTTATTATCTTTCCTAAATCTACATTAAGTAAATCTAACACAATATCTTTTCTCCCGTTTTTCTCTTCCACTATGTTTGAACTTTGAACTAATTAAAATTCGAGCAAAGGTTAAAAAGTGCAGCACTGTCGTTTGAACCCACCACCATCAACAACTTCCCAAGGCATTTAAACACTAGGACAAAAACGATTTTTGCTATCTCCAACCCAGATTTTAAATATAACTATTGGCTAAATATGTTTGTGTTTCTTGTTAAGATTGTTAATTTATGTGATATCAAAATTGTTAAGAAGCTTGGTAGGACTGTTGATTATACACACAGTAAAAGGTTTGGTCTTTGATAAGAAGGTAAGCCATGCTGCTGGTGGACCTACTTGGATGGAGAATGCTAAGATAGATGTGTTTCAGTTTCAGATCTCACCTCCAAAGACTGACACTGAGAAGAGTATTGCTTTGTTTGTTGTTACGTTCACCAGAGACTTCAATTGCTGAGACTCAAATGTTACATATTTGTTGTATACAAGCTTAATATAGTACACAGTTGCATGAGCATTAGATTCACCAGCTATTGGTCTGACAACAACCAGATCAAACTAGAACAAGACACTGTCTCCAAGACTTTTTCTTGTCAGCTACAAGCTTCACGTGACTATCAACATGTCATTCAGTCACACACATGACACAACAACACACAAAAGTACCATGAAAACAACAAACAAGTTCGTAATATGTACTTTAAACCAACAAAGTCATCTTTTCGTTTTGGATCCCACAGGTCATTACTTCCACTACCGTTAGCCCAAACATGCTTCCCTCAAGCTTGTAATTATTCATAAGACCATGCGTCTTCTCAATCTCTGAGATTTCTTCTTTCTTTGGACTTGTTCCAATCGATGTTACCAGGTATTACAACCACAATCACCAGCTCCCTCAGATTTTTGTTCTTACATGTCAACTAAAACCGAGATGTACATTTACAAAGAAAAAAACTAAAACCGAGATGTTCTTAATTTTTCCAGCCTCCCCATAAAAAAGAGTATTGGCTTTGTGACACCCCGACCCAGCGTATCTGAAATGGTCGGCGATATCAGGACACTTGTTTTCAGCCACAAGGGCCGAAACAATATGTCCTTAGGATCCCCAGACGTCTTTGACAAAAATCCACCAACATGAATCGAACCTGAAATGGAAAGGGTGGAGGAGGGGTGAGAATTTCGACAAAATCTCAGTGAGGAAAGTTTAGGAACCATGAAATCATCACCTAACATTCACCACACAACATAGCAAAATCTCTGCCTATAACATCCAGTAAACACAAGAGCAATCAACAAGAAACAAGGATAATTCCCCAACGATGCCAACATGAGATCACACCACCTTGATCAGTCCCCGCACTTCTCATGTTGCCGCGTGAAACCTCACCACCTTGATCGGTCCTCGTGAGTTCCACGCTTTCACGCCATTACGCCACCTCGTTCGGTTCCCGCGTAATCGACGCCACCACATTCACATGACCATGCCACTTTCTTCGGTCCCTGCGCGATCCATGCTACAATATTCACATGATCGCGTCATCTCGTTCGGTCCCTGCGTGATCCATGCTTACATTCTCATTTCACATGTGATGAACTATTCCAATAGACCAATAAATTTAGAAAAAAACCACGATAATGCATCTAAATGTGAGAGCTAAATATCCACAATCAAAATTTGAAAAAAAAAGTAAAATTTTTTTTTTGGGAGGGGGGGGGGGGAGGAATAGGATTTTCTGCAATAGCCAACAACAAGTATTTAGGGAAATTATATGTGACAAGAATATTTAAAAGCGAAAAAGAAACAAGTTGGCTCTTTATTCTGAATTACGCAAACGAAACCGTATAGAAAGCTCGTCTGAAATTGAGTCTACAGTAGAACTGTAAGCAAAAACAGCAAAGCTTCTTAAGTTCAGCTAATCTAACCACCTAATTCTAAGGCACCTATGCGAGTCGCAGCTCATGCGTAAATAATATAAAAAACATACGTAAAGCCTAAGATTCTAAGTTGTAGAGAGTTATTTATGTAGCTAATTTTCTGTCCTTTCTCTCTTCTGTTTCATCCCTGTTTACGTACTCATTTAAGTTGGCCGTGTTGCAATTTTTCAGAAGATTCGTATCTATCCTCTTTCTATTTCCTCCAAATTTTCTTATCTCCACGATTCAATTTTATCTCTTTCGAAAATCTTCTTTTTTCTCGTTCTTTTCTTTATTCCTCTCCAAGAAAACAGACAGCTAGTGATTTGGTTTTCTTTTCAGATCAAATAGTAACATACCATTTTTGTGTTTTAGGCTGTTTTAAACTGTTCTACGATTTAAGAACTTTTACGATTTTTCTCAAGAATCTTGTTTTTTTTCTTTCATAAGTTTACGAAATAATAAAATAACCGTATGTAGTCATAAATGTATTATGTGTTCACGTTTAAACGTTTTCGACTCATTGTTCGGGTAACTTTACGAAAACGAAGGATTTCTCACTTTTTTTTTGTAAAGTCAATCAATGTTAAATTTGTTTGCGATGAAACAAAGAACGTTTTAGAAAAATACGTAGAGAGCACATTGTCTTTGCGATGAAACAAAGAACGTTTTAGAAAAATACGAAGAGAGAATATGAGTGAAGGAAAGGGTGGGTGATGACTTCTTGGGAGAGAAAGTATGCGACAACTCTCTTCCTGAGAAGTGGGCAGTGACAAGTGGAGGGAGAAAGTGGAAGATGACTCATCTCCAAAAGAAGTGAGACACGATTCTTGCTGATTGGGGAAGTGGGTGATGAGTCCTCGATGTTCGTTAAATGGGAGATGACTTTTCGGGAGCTCAAAGAGATGTGAGCGATGAGTAGCAAGAGAGAGAGAGGGAGTGAGTGGGCGACGAGGAGGAGGACAGAGAGAGCGAATGGAAAAGGACTCACTCTTAACTCTTGTCCCATCTTTCCTGTACTTCATTAATAGTTTCTTATGTTTTCAGACAGTTCCCCGAGAGTTGTTTTGTAAATCTTTGAACTTTCATTGACTTTACTAAAGTTATTTCATAAAACTGTTTTGTTTTGCTTTTACGAAAGATGTTCCGTCAAAAATTTCCAAAGCTAATTTAATGGAAGATTGTTTCGTAAAAACAATTTTGTTTAGTTTTGCGTAAGACGTTTCATAATAACTTTCCAAAGTTAGTTTTACGTAAGTTATCTCATAAAACTTTTTTTTTTTGTTTTACGAAAGATATTTATTAAAAACTTTCCGAAGTTATATTTATGAAAGTTATATAGTAAAAAATATTCTGTTTTGTTTACGAAAGATATTCCGTAAAAACTTTCTGAAGTTAGTTCTACGCAAGTTTGTTTCGTAAAAAAATTGTTTTGTTCGATGAAAGCTATATTTCCATAAAAAAAAATTCAAATTTACATTTACATAAATTTGTTTCGTAAAATTTATTTTTTTTTTCTTTTATCATAAAAGTCTTTCTAAAATTTTTTTTTAATGATTTTTGCTTGGAGAAAAAATACTTTATTTGCTTTTTGAGGAAAAGTATATAAGTTTGTTTTAACGCATTGCAGCTAAAATTGGCACGGCATATGTGGAATTTATCTCTCAACATATCCAGCAATTTTGTTTTGCCAAAAGCGCAACGTTGAACATTTCAATAACACGTAAGCCTAAACCACCTTCTCCTTTAGCCTTTGTCAACTCCGACCAAGCAATCCAACACATTTTGTTTTCGTCTGGGTTTGCATCCCACCAGAATCTAGTAAGTGCAGACTGGATCTTCTCCGATCCCACAGGCGTCATCATCTCAACGGACAGCAGAACGGAGGACTACATTTGTTCAGCACTTGTAGCGGAAGGACTCGCCATTCGGGAAGATTTATTTCAATCAAGACAGAGAGGCTACACCAACCTAACAAATAAATCGGACGCTCAGACTCTGGTCAGAGATATCAACGACAGGATTTCTCTCAAAGAGCTGTTTGGAATCATCCATGATATTCTTAACTTGTCTATTGAGTTTTCTGTAATCTCCTTTGTTTACATTCATCACAAGAACAACTCAGCTGCGAATGCCCTTGCTAAAGGGGCTCTGCTTGCGTCTTCTTCTTCTGCTTAGTTTCTTCTTATTAATGAAATAGCCGTAAAAAAAAATTCTTTTATCCTTTATTAAAAGAAAAAATACAAAAAGTTTATTCACTTCGAAGTTCAAACTCAAGTTGTTACAACTTACAAGTCCAAATCTCTCTTCAACCACTAGACCTAACGAAATGTATTTTTACTATACTACACAATTCCAAACATTGATAAAATGTTATAATGATTTAATCTACTTATATTTAGAATAATAATGAATAAATGATTCAGTTACTAAATTGTTTTAATTTTTTTTCTTTTACCTTTGTAGTGATATTGTTTTTGCATTGAAATTTTAGATTTTTTCTGACATAATTAATCAAAAATCTAGTTAACAATACAAATTTTACATATATGTAAATACTGAGAAAACAATGTTAAATTCAGATTTATTATGAGTTTCGAAGACTAATTGGTAGTAAGTCGATTACCCCTACGATTTATATGTTACTCATGTCGCAGTTAAACTCATGATATGAGGATTTTATATTTTCACACCCCCCTCGAGATAATAGTTTGTATAACTATTAATCTCGACAATATATATCATAGTATTTGATTCAGTTCGGTCAGACAGTCGGACCATTTGGGTCAGGTCGGTTTAGGATCAATCGGGCCTCTTTCAGTGGGCCATATTGTTCGGTTCGGTTGGACAGAATTTGTTCAGACTTTAATACCATGTTAAATTTGGGTTGGTTATGATTTTTCAATTGAAACCAATTGTTAGTAGTTGAATTGGCCCCAATTTTTTATATATTACTCACGTCCCAACTGGGAGCTTTATATTTTCACAAACAATTGTAAAAAGAATCATCTTAAAATGAGGAAGGAATCAGAAATACATTCAAATCATGAATATCCGTTTGTATCCACCCCTACCCCTAGATGAGTTAATATTTTGGAGCTTATGAGTGGGAGGGTTTTTAAGCATTCGACCCAAAACAAACAGTCAAATTGTTTTTGTGAGACCTTTGGTCATTGTTCGTTGTTTTGTCGATGTTGCGGTAGTTCAAAAACTAGAAGACTAACAATTGATTTATTTGTACGTAACTAGATATTTAAACATAACTTTGCTTTTTTGTATTGATTTAGTCACACGCTTTTCTACATACAATTAAAGTTCTATGGATAGTGGATACCTAATCAAATTTTTAGTATTTTTTACGTAGACCAAGAAAAGAATTACCAACTGCCCTGAACAAGGTTAGCATAGTAACCCATCAAACAGAAATAATTAATAAATTTGGGAACTTTTAAAGAGTCACATCACTAAATAACTTAATAATACAACGTGGTTGCCGTTGTCGTAATATCACATTTCATCGATCCTTTTACCGAGATAGAAAAGTTATGTATAGGCATGGGCATTCGGATTCTCGGGTCGGGTCGGATCGGGTCTTGTCAGATCCGGGTCCTTCGGATCCTGGAAATTTAGACCCATTTAGATATCCATAATTTTTCGGGTCAGTTTCGGGTCAGGTCTTGTCGGATCGGGTCGGATCGGGTCTATAATTAAAATACCCATAATTTTTGGATTTGGGTCGGATCCGGGTATTTAGGATATAAAAAGAAAATGAAATACTCAAATTCCATCGAATTTAGTCAACATTTATCATATATATCTAAAATTTACAAAATAACTTAAAATAAACTATTAATAGTTAAAATAGAATATTTTTAATTCTATATTTTACATTTCAAACTTCATACTACTTAAAAATGTTACAAAATAATGACAAAGATTGTTAATAAAAAGATTTTTAAGTCGGATTTGAATCAGTTCTTATCGGGTCGGGTCTATTCGGGTCAGGTTTTTTTCGGGTCCGGATCTATTCGGGTCGGTTCTTTTCGGGTCCGGGTCTATTCGGGTAGAAAAATTTTAGACCCAATAGGTACTTGTAAATTTTCGGTTCGGTTTCGGGTCGGGTATTTTCGGGTCGGATATTTTCGTGTCGATTCCGGTGCAGATTTTCGGGTCCAGGTTAAAATGCCCAGGCCTAATTCTGTACGAGATTGCGATTTATTTTGAGAAATACAATTTGATCCTCATAGTTATAAAGTGTATACTATTCTACTTCTGCTATCCAAAGTTCCAACATGCGGTCTTTTGTCTACATACAGACATGCAGATAGTTGTTAATGATATATAATTGTTGTAAAGAAATAATATACAATAAAAGATGGACTTGTTAAACGTTTTAACTGCTACTTTGACACATACGAAACACAAATGTATATTAATAACTTGACTTGACCACGTCAAACATGCCATAATCTCTTCTTGTCCCAATTGGCAAATTACAAACTTAAAAGTTGCCCAATTTACCAATTTTTTCTTGATTTATTTGTACGTAACTAGATATTTAAACATAACTTTGCTTTTTTGTATTGATTTAATCACACGCTTTTCTACCTACAATTAAAGTTCTAAGGATAGTGGATACCTAATCAAATCTTTAGTATTTTTTACGTGGACCAAGAAAAGAATAACCAACTGTCCTGAACAAGGTAAGGCAATTCCTCTCATGCCCCCATATATCATATGTCAATCTCTATTGAACACTTTCTTTCTTTTAATTAATAAATTTGGGAACTTTTAAACAGAAATAAGTAATAAATTTGGGAACTTTTAAAGAGTCACATCACTAAATAACTTAATAATACAACGTGGTTGCCGTTGTCGTAATATCACATTTCATCGATCCTTTTACCGAGATAGAAAAGTTCTGTACGAGATTGCGATTTATTTTCAGAAATACAATTTGATCCTCATAGTTATAAAGTGTATACTATTCTACTTCTGCTATCCAAAATTCCAACATGCGGTCTTTTGTCTACAGACAGACATGCAGATAGTTGTTAATAATGTATAATTGTTGTAAAGAAATAATATACAATAAAAGATGGACTTGTTAAACGTTTTAACTGCTACTTTGACACATACGAAACACAAATGTATATTAATAACTTGACTTGACCACGTCAAACATGCCATACTCTCTTGTCCTATAAATAGTAAGCATTAATCCTTCAGAAACAACACACAAAATAGCAAATCATTAAGCACCTTGGCATAACCTTCTGTCTGAAATGAAGGTTTCTCAGTATATCATCACTATTATCACTTTAGCATTGGTCATGCCCTTTGGCAATGCTTATGATCCAAGTCCTCTCCAAGACTTCTGTGTGGCCGTTAATAACCTCAACAATGGTGGTACGAATAGAATCTGATTTCCTTAGTCTACTTACTCTTTTCATTTAATACGATTGAATCATATATATATATATATATATATATATATACACTTTTTGATTTTTTTTGAACAACTTACTTTAATATTTGACTTGATTGTTCTATATATGTGTAGTTTTTGTGAATGGTAAATTCTGTAAGGATCCGAAGCAAGCGAAGGCAGAAGATTTTTTCTACTCAGGCCTCAACATGGCTGGAAACACCGATAATAAAGTCAAATCCAACGTAACAACAGTGAATGTTGATCAGATTCCAGGGCTAAACACTATGGGAATATCCTTAGTTCGCATAGACTATGCGCCATATGGCCAAAACCCACCTCACACGCACCCACGTGGCACTGAGATCCTTGTCCTAATCGAGGGAACATTATATGTCGGTTTTGTCTCTTCCAATCAAGACAATAACCGTTTATTCACCAAAATTTTGCACCCCGGGGATGTTTTCGTATTCCCAATAGGAATGATCCATTTTCAAGTGAACGTCGGAAAAACTCCTGCGGTGGCCTTTGCAGGATTAAGTAGCCAGAACGCTGGTGTCATCACTATCGCAGATACTGTGTTTGGATCGAACCCTCCAATTAATCCAGAAGTTCTGGCTCAAGCGTTCCAGTTGGATGTCAATGTTGTCAAAGACCTTGAGGCCAAGTTTAAGAACTGAATTTAAGTCATTAAGAGTGTATCGATGTAACACTCAAAACAATAATGTAATACGGATTAAACGTTATACTACTTAATAAAATAAAATATGGTGTTGTTCACCTAATTTGATACTGTATTTTAATATTAATTTACTATCCCTATGTTATTTAAGAATAACATCATCTAAATATATTTATAGTAAATTGGTGAGTTAATTAAATCTTTACTAGAGTAGATTTTAACTTCGATTGCCATAATTTCAAAAGAACATGGTAAAATAAGAGAGCTTTACAAGTTGACATATTTTGGAAGTGATGTCTTACAATTTGAAATACTTCTAGCTGAAGGTATACTTTGTGCAGTAAAAAGGTGCGTAAAATGTCTTTTATAACCCTCGTTAGATCTCATTCACATGGTCAAAGACGGTCAGCTAGAATTGTTGTCAAGGTATTTGGGAAGTTATGGATAGATCAAGTGTGGTTAGTATATTTTTTTCATGTAGTAACCATCATGAAATTGATTTCAAATTGTGGACTATACATAATTTTGCTTACAACCTTAATACCACACTCCTTCATAACAATGCCATTACCAAAGAGGAATGTCTTTGCTTTGTGTTCTTGTTTCGTTGAGCTTGTTAATTTGATGGATTTCTCTATGTGTTCTCAGTGAAAGACTCCATGGGTGATACCGACAGTGAAGAGGCACCCTCGTGTTCACCACTCTCGGGCGATCGCACTACAAATTAGACATATTCTCCCTCCCGGCAAACCACCCACCGTCAATCTCGAGAAAGATCCAAATCACCTATGGCGAATCTGTAAACTTCAATTGCTACTTCTTTTCTCCTTCCTAGCTCTGGGGTGTGGCCAAAGATATGGTTTTGGTGAATGTGGTCGGTAAAGCTGTGGACTGGCTGAGGAGGAGGGGTGTGTGGTAGAGGAGACATAGGCGTAGAAGATGTCAGTGTCGAACTAAGAAGATGGTGAACTGGTTGTGTTCAACGGAGACGCAAGAAGATGTTTTTTGGGTCGAGTTAGGGTTTAAGTAGACGGTAATTAAATACAATAAAATTAGGATAGGGGTTTGTTTGTGAGAAGAGACACTGAGATGAAAGGTTCAATTAGGTTTTAGTCGACGGCTAGTGTGCATAAAGAGACGGGATAAGGTTTTCAATTGTTTTTGTGAGAAGGAGAACTGAGATGAAGGGGACTAATTAAGATTTGTCGCTTAACTCGGATAGATTTAGTTAAAGGTTATTTTAGATAAATCATAAGCAAGGAAGTACATCATCTGCTGAAAGTATGTCATTATGATAAGTGACATAGTAGAAGTATTCTAGAATGTAATTTTCTCGTAAGATAAACGATAAATCTCACTCATACTAGAAAAAGATAACTATAGGTCTCGAGTAAACGTTAAATGAATTGTTTCCACTTGAACAAACCACGTAATTGGATGACTCTTTGAATTTACAAATCCGATAGAACAAATGTGACCCAAACATATTTGGAAGCCCTTGAAAACTACCATGGAATGATTAAATGATATATATGATCAAAACCTAAAGTGCATAATAGTTTACTACTACATCGGCCTGCTTCAATGCCAAAACACTTGCATACTTGGAATAAGTTCCGAATTAAACTCTATGGCCATCGTCCAATTACCTTTTCATAAAATCCCAAACAAAAAAACCGGCACATCTTTAAGCATGATTCTAATATTGCATGACCTTAACGCCTACACGAAATTGGCATGGTCTAACCCTCAACCTGCAATTCTCCCGGCTATACGGCTAAACACAGCCTTCATGCCAAGGCAAAATACTTTGGCAATAAACAAAACACATATGAAACATCTGTGCTTCTTTATATGTTTAAATTTACCCTAAGAGAAACTCAGCAATTTCAAAGCATCTGTTGTAATACTTAGGGATCAAATCACTCAATAAACTTTGGTTATCAGATTAAGCTAGATCAATTTAAATCATTATTTTAAATCAATAAAAACAGTAAATAAAAGCGGTTGTAAGTGATGGAAGAAAGCTCTAGAACGAAGGAAATCAACCAGAAAATCAGAATTATAGTTAAATAATTATCAGGGTTTATGAAGTACAATTCTAGACTTAAGTCATAGCAGTTAATCAATCAGCTTTCGCTGCAGAAACTATCTATGTCTCAATCATAGAATCCCAAATTTATTTCTGAATTCAAACAATATATATGCTCACTAAATTTCTAAACAAAATTTCTTTGCGAATACCTATTTAGCTCATCAGAATTAATCCATGCAATCAATAATGCTCAATTTCACTTCTACTAATAACAAGAAACGATGCAACGCCCGAGAACTCTCAAACACGTTGTACCGGCACACATAGGCCTTAAGACCTTTCCTATATCATATAACTATCCACACATTATTATTTCACCACACAATGCAAACACCCGCATAGAAGTCCCAGTCATCATACAACCATATTTGTTTTAGCAACCTATAAGTAGATTTAGGTGTTCACACATTGCAATATAATAGATAAGTGTATATATATGTATAAGATATAGTTCACATATCAAACAAGTACATGTATGCTTAACAATAACACATAGGTATGAATGGCTTAGAAAGAAACTCCTACTTTTTTTTACTATGAAGCGATAATGAAAGATTGGAAGAAAAGATCACATCAGTCTTCACCTTGGCCTTAGATCTGCGAATGAAAACAAGAGAAGAGCAGATCTGAAGCTTACATATTTCCACGAACCAGATTTACAAAGAAACGGGTAGGTGCTACCACCAAAGACCCAAGATGAGAGATCTAAGAGAAGAAATAGAAAGGAGAAGAAGAAAATGACAACTATGGTTCTGTACCTCACCGATGACCAGATCTAGAAAGAAGAGAAGAAGAGATCTAGACAAGAACTTGGATCGGTTCATTAGGGATCTCTGACGGCTTGGCTCCAGTGTGCAAAGAACGACAACCACCGATGAGAGAGAGGTTAGCCAAGAGAAAACGAGAGAGAAGAGAAAAGAAGAAATCTTGACGGCTAAGGTTTTCAGATTTCTATGGAACTCTGTAGGGCTTCATTCTGGTTTCTAAATGGGAGATAAAAAAGGGAGAGGCTCCAATTTATAAGAAAAGGAGGAGGAAACCCTAGGGTTTACTATACGAGCCCAAAATAAAAGAGCAACGCTTGATGGGCTTTGGGCCAAATCAAGTTAATTTACAAGAAAACAAAACCATACCGGTTTAGGGTAACCCGGATGTGACAGGCTTCGACCTACCGCTCAACCTTATTTCAGCCTCGACCTATTTCTGAAGATCATGGTGTGTGAGATCATTCCAGCCTCGTAACTATTGTAAGTTTGTAAAGTAGGATTTTGATGAAATTGATGACTGAGTACAGAAAGCTGATGCAACTCTCCGACAAAGAAATACGAGGAAGAAGACACAGAGAACAGAGAAGAAGAAACAGAGAACAGAGACGACATATTTAACAGTTGAAGAAGAAAAGGAAAAAAAAATCGCCATTGAAGAGAAGAGGAAGATTTCAGGAGAAGATAATAGACGATAGAAGAGGGTAAAAATTAGAATAATCGTGGTTTATTCTCCTTTTCTATTTTACCTTTTATTTTTTTAGTTATAAAATTTTATTAA
The DNA here is from genome assembly GCA_018703725.1 of Brassica juncea. NCBI lineage: Eukaryota > Viridiplantae > Streptophyta > Magnoliopsida > Brassicales > Brassicaceae > Brassica > Brassica juncea. The sequence continues at coordinate 38,398,857 of CM031935.1, read as the reverse complement.
TAAAACAATTACCAAATATTATATAATTTTAATTAATCAAAGGTATAACGGATAAACAATAATGAAATTCTAATAAGACAAAAAAAATTTAGACAAAATCCTATAAGAACAAATCCATGTTCTTTTTTTTGACATCGACTTAAACAGACTTTTTGAAGACTCTGCAAACCAAACAGGTAACTCTGCATCCATATGAAACAACGAAAGACGTTTGCTTCCTAGCGCTTCTCGACAGGCTGTCCGCCTTTGTATTCAGTGTTCTGGGGGATATGAATGATCTCTGAGTGGTGAAAACTTTCTGGAATAATCCTAATGTCGTCCAAATAGTTCGCAGATGCTGGCCATTCCTCCGGTGTAGAAACCATCTTCACCAATTGGATACAGTCCGTCGCAAAAGTTACATGATATTAACGCAAATTCCTCATACATTCCATTGCCATATGAGAGCTTCCATTTCCGAGTGTAAAAGTGAAATGCTTGCTCTCGTATTCCTTGCACCCATTAAACCCTCAAAACCTTGTAAAGTGCTATACCAGCCCTGTCCCGATAATTTCTCCTGTCTTCCATGATCCATCCGTAAAGCACCAACGCCCCAGTATTGACGGTAACCTTTCCTCAGTTTCTCATACATGCGTTGAGACATTAGTCTTTAAATCTGAGCCTCTGCCCATAATAGAGATTTGGTCTCAGCTACTTTGAGGGTATCTCTAGGATCCACATCAATATTACTAAATACCTTGTTATTCCTTGCTTTCCAAATGTACCATAAAATCCTTGCAAATTAATGATCATCTATTTGCGGGGAAACTTAGATAAGGTATAATCGTATTAAAAATAATTAAATTCTAATAAGAGAAAAAAATTTAGATAAAATCCTATGAGAACAAATCTATGTTCTAAGTGTTCCTATTTTTCCAATTTTCTATTTTCTTTAGTGAAACATAATTTAGTCACTTTGATCTCCCCTTGATTATTTAGGGAACAGAGCTAAAAAGAACTATTTAAGAGATTTGTTTATTTCTTATTGTTTTAGGCTTTATTTCTTATTTAATTATTTTAATATTTACCATTATAATTTTGATCATCAAAAATGTTTATAACTGTGTCTATAAAAAAATATTTTTTGAATCTCGCTTCTGACCCTTAGAAATCTTTGTACGGCGCTGTAGTTGACCGGGAAATCTTAGGAAATACCTTTGTGAAGAAAACAATAATCATCTGCAAACATGTTAGCATCTCTTTATGAATTTGGAGTATTCATGTTTTATAGATGGTTTGTGGGTATCCTTATATCAGCTGGCACGAACTCGATGGTCTTTGCATAATAAGGAAAGAAGACAAGAAGTTAAAGGATTATCTTAAAATAAAGAATATGCTTTCTAAAAAAATGAAAAGAATATGGCTTTCTCCTAGAGAAACATAATTTGAAGCTCTCTGCATGGTAGTAACTCAGGTAAGAATAGGCTTCAAAAACGTTGTATTTTATGGAGACTCTTCGGTGATATATATAAAACGCTCCAAAAGGATCTTTGCAATCAACACAATAAGTCCTTAGACGCATATGTCTATAGACTATAGCTACCTACTTGAATGATATTATGGCAGCTGCTATTCCCCCAGGTAACTTCAAGTTTCGTTATATTAACAGAGATCAAAAAGTAGTCGTTGATGATCTAGCTAAAAATGCTAAATAAATAGTTTAAGATATGTTGTAATGTGGACATAACAATGTATTTTGTTCCTAATGTTTAGTTAAGCAGTTGACAAAAAAAGGGGAATGTAGATGCTATTAACAATACTATGGAAGTACCATCTTTTGCCCACTTCCTACTCAAAGCCGTAGTTCCTCACTTTCCACATCACCAGAGGCTGAAGCTATAGAATTCTTACGTGGAATGTAATAAATATGATCTTAAGATGATGCAATGTGTTCTTTTGAATGGACATTTTTGGAGTTAAATATATTGATCAAAATTGAAGAGTTTCGAAGCATTGAAATAGACATAAGCCCACACATGATTTTTAAATCATTTATAAAGATTTTTAAATTATTCATAAGCATTTTATTCTGGTTTATAAAATCATTTTATTAGAGTTTCTAAATCATTTATAATACTTTTATAAAATCATTTGTAAATGCGTGTAAATCAATTTATAACTGTATAAACGTATATTAATAATGATTAATATAAATAATATAGAATTATTTCAAGCTTCTTATTACATATTCAAAATGAAGTAATCTAAGTGACTTTTGGTTACTATGCTTATAGGTGAAATCTTAAAGATTATTATAATTTTGATGATATTTTAGATTTTATTTATTTTATCAATTCTAAAATTGAAAGTAATTCTAAAATCAACTATTTTCAAGTTTTAATGGTGAACCACAAAAACTTATAAAATTTATAATGTTTGTAAATGGTTATAATATATTTATACTTGTATAGATGTGTATTTATAAATATTTATAATCATATAAAATTATATCATACTTTTTATTGTAAATTAAATGAGAAATTATTTAAATGATTTTTGTTTTCATATACAGTCATAGCTGAAATCTTAAAACTTTTTAGAATTTCAATAGTCGATAATTTTAGATTTTTATTAATTTTTTATTATTCTTAAAATAAAAATTAATTCTACAATAAATTATTTGAAATTTTTAGATTCAAAATTCTTATTCATATCTAAAAATAAAATGTAATTATTTTTAGTCATATCCAAAAAAATCAAAGAAATATAATTAAAACAAATCAATAAAGCCGATGTCGGAGATATATAAGCCTGACCATCGTCTTGGAACAACATAAAGACGCTTTCTTTTTTTTTTCTCCTGAAAGTTTAATACCATTTTTTCACTTGTTAAAATAAAATAAAAAGTAATTCTACAACGAATTACATTAACCAATGATAAGATTGCTTCCATGTAAGAGAGAGAAAGACTTTTAGTAACTTAGATTTATTTTGTTAAACTATCTTTAATCTTATAGCTCTTCTAAGATATGTACTGAAACTTTTGATTATAAAACTATTTGAAGTTAATAGTTAAAATTTTAATTTTTATAATGTTATTCAAAAACTATTAACATTGTAAACATTATATATATATGTATATATTTCTTCATGTGATATTATTATCCGCACAATCGCAGGCAAATAAATACCTATTTTCCGCTTGAATGATTTATATTATCCATTTACTTTAAAATAATTGCGAAGTTTAAAAATGGTTCGTGAAGTCTCATATAGAGAATTTCAATATGTTTTTGTTGGCTATGAAGATTTTGCTGCAATTAAGATTGCATCCATGCACTACTAAACAATTTTTATTGGGTTTAATTTCATAGGGAAAATTTTCTATTACAACAATCACAACCGATATTGGTTTGTAACAAGCTCAAACCCTGGAAAGCACAGAACAACAAAAATTCAACACTCAATTCAAACACATGAGACTTTTAAGGTGAACACAACCGTTTTCTTAAACTGTGATTTATTGCTTGGATAAAGATGTCAATCCATCTTTTTCGAGGTAAATGTTCAATTTGTTATATTTTCTTTCAATTATCTGAGAAGACGATTTCATTGAAGAAAGGAGAGATGTATAGATTAAAGGAACCAAAGCTTAGCACTCAAACAGATGAATATTGATAGTCTGAATGTTATGTGTTATATCATAAAAGAGAATACACAAGCTTTTATAGAAGCTTGGCAACATTAACAAGGAAACAATGAAACCAAAATTGCAGGAATAAGAGTAGGCCACTACGCAACTACTCAACTACTTAACAAAAACACTATCTATCTCCTAGAAGCTCGCTAGACTTATTCAACCTCAGACTTTGTCAATTATCCAACAAATTCATCCCTTAAAACTGAATGCACTTGAGCATCAGTTTAATCTTCCACATGCTGCATCCCAAGAACTTCTGAGCTTCTAAAACTGATCTAACTTTATAGGTTAAGTCATGATATCTGCCACCTGATCATTTGTACCACAAAACACTAGTCTCATGATCCCTTCACTTGACAGGTTGTGTAGATAATGGTACCTGACATTGATGTGTTTGGTTCTTCGATCTAGAATTGGGTTCTTTGATAACTTGATGGCAGAGCTGTTATCACACATAATGTTCAAACACTCATCACCCACATCTCCTAGTTCATGCAGTATTCCTTTTAACCAAACTGATTGACATGCTGCTGAAGTCGCAGCCACGTATTCTTCCTTGGTAGAAGACATAATAACAGTGTCCTGGTTTCTTGAACTCCAACAGATGACTGCTCCATTCAACAGAAACGTATACCCAGATGTGCTCTTCTTATCGTGTACATCTCGAGCATAGTCGCTGTGTATCCCAACAAAGACATGCTTGGAATCTTCTGTAGAAAACTCCATAATCCAACGTCCCCCTAAAATATCTCAGAATCCTCTTGGCAATCAACATATGTTCCTCTTTAGGATCAGCCATAAACAGTGCAATCAGACAAACAACAAACATTAGATCAGGCCTTGTTACCGTGAGGTACATCAAGCATCCAACAAGTTGTTTGTAGAGAGTTGAATCAGCTAATTTGTTTAGTTCACGGTTCCTGACTCAATTGAATTTTTGACTTAATTGCAACTCCTCATGTTAAACATTTCCAGAACCTCTTTAGTGTACTTCTTTTTGCAAATGTGGATACCATTATTGCTTTGATGAACCTCCACACCAAGAAAGAACTTCATCTTCCCCATGTCTGTCATTTCGATTTTTTGTTGCATTGACAACTTGAATTCTGCACACAAGAGTTCATCATTTCCAGTGAATATTAAGTCATCTACATAAACACTCACCACCAAGACCTTGTTTGCAGTTTTCTTCAGAAAGAGAGTGTGATAATAGTTTCTTCTTTGGAATCTTTCCTTCTTGAAATAGCCTTCAATTCTGCCCATAAAGAGCCTTCCTCAATCGATAGACTTTGTTCTCCTCCCCTGCTCTGATAAACCCCTCAGGTTTATCAACATACACCTCCTCCTTCAATTCACTGTATAGAAAAGCACTTTTGAGGTCTAGTTGTTAGACACACTGGAGCGAAGACTCCTGATTATGTCCCATCTAGTAACTGGAGCAAAGACTTCAGTGTAATCTACCCCTTCGGTTTCAGAGTAGCCCTTAACGTCAGTCGAACTTTGATCTTTTCTACCTTCGCTTCTTCATTCAGCTTCGTTTTGTAAACCCATTTTCCTCCAATTGTTTTGGCATGTTGTAGCAAGTCTATGAGTCCCCACGTATGGTTCTTCTCAATAGACAGAATCTCTGCTTTCATAGCATCCTTCCATCTTTCTTCTTTCGCTGTATCATAGTAATGAGTCGGATCATCACTGCATACATAAAATGCCAAGTGTATTCCAGTTTCTTCTTCACTAATTTCTTCTCCACTTACCAAACTTTAGCACTCAAACAAATGAATATTGATAGTCTGAATGTTTTGTGTTATATCATAAAAGAGAGAACACAAGCTTTTATAGAAGCTTGGCAGCATTAACAAGGAAAACAATGAAACCGAAATTGTAAGAATAAGAGTAGGCCACTACACAGCTACTCAACCACTTAACAGAAATATTTATCCAGATTTTAAAAGCTAGCTAGACTTTATTCAACATCAGACTTGGCAATTATCCAACATAGATTATCTAATAAGCTTTTGGTAGATCTACATATTCCAATGTCTAACCGTTATTTCTCTCAAGATGAGAGAGGTTTCAGAAATGGAGAAAATGAATTTACCAACACCATAATACCAAATTCCTTTACGGTAACAACTTCTCTAGTGTTTTTCCTCTCAAACACTCACTAAGGATTTTGCTCTGTTACCAAATAAAGAACCAAAGCTTTATCACTCAAACAGATGAATATTGATAGTCTGAATGTTTCGTGTTATATCATAAAAGAGAATACACAAGTTTTAATAGAAGCTTGGCAACATTAACAAGAAAAACAATAAAACCGAAATTGCAGGAAAAAGAGTATACCACTACACAACTACTCAACTACTTAACAAAAAGTTATCCATCTTATAACAACTACATTGACTAATTCAACTTCAGACTTGGTCAGTTATCCAACATAGATTATCTAATCAGCTTTCAGTAGATCTACATATTTCAGTGTTGCTTATTGTTAACCGTTATTCTCTCGAAATGAGAGAGGTTTCAGAAATAGAGAAGATGAATTTACCAGCACTACTAATACCAAATCGTTTACGGTAACAATTTTTTGTTCATACGTAATTTTCCATTTAAATGGAAATGGTTTCGGATGCTTTTGTCAGATAAAGTTCATCCTCACATATATGTTCGCGATCTCGTCATTTTTAAAAAAAGTATATGGGTCTTCGATCCGGGCATTAATATTTGAGATCCTAGAGTTCAGATTGATTTTCATTTGACGGAGTTCATCGGAAGATGGATGCAAATGACTGATTCAACAAGACTAGATTTAAGAATGATGTGTCTAGTTTGGAATGTTTACATGTTACAAGATTTGGAGTCAATTTTTATCATATCAAGAATCATGGAGTTTGTATACAGCCAAAGAAGAATCAGGGTGTTCAGTTTCAAACCAAGATCAACGCAAAAGTTGCCTTATCATCAAAGATGTTAATACAGTCTAGTTTTATCAAGGTGCTGTCACAAAACCAAATTAAGAGCATAAGCTATGCGATTTGGATTTTCAAAAAATATATTCAACATATGCATACCCATCGTATGTAGTGAAATGGTTTTGTATCGTTCTCAATTAGTAGGCATAATATCAGTTTATGTAAAACTTTGTATCTTCTTGTTTTCTTATAACTTTGTAAACTTGGTTTGAATTAATGAAACATAAGTCGGGAAAAGAAAATTCTCAAATCAATGTAAGCTTATCAGTTAATCACAACTGTTATTACTGAAACACAAACTCAGTTTCAGATTATTTTATTGTTCAAAACCTTCGTAAAGGAAAGAAATAAGGAAAAGTGATTCAACTTTTTAATCCGTCATGAAGCAAATCAATCAAAGTCTCCATTTCATGTTTCTTGAGCGAGAAGCCAATCTCCACACCACCATTCCCATCTCTACCCTCCGCCATCGAAATCGCTTCACCTTGATCGATCGACACAATCACAACTCTCTGCGGTTTGCCCCACCCGAAATCCAACCCGTATACTCCAAACCGGGTCGACCCGGCAACAGATAAAAGCTGCGCTCCTGGTGGAAGAGTACTCGCAAACGCTCCCAAAATCTCCGGAAGCTGCAACGCCACCGTTTCATCCAATCCCTCAACCGAATCACTAACCATACTCGCAGCACTCAGGAACCCTTCTTCACCCATAAACGTCTCCGCCGTTAACGGCATTCTAAACGACGCCGAGACGCAGTTCCCGAAATAATTCGACGGAACCGGCGGGTCAAGAAGGCTCCGACAATCCACCGCGAACCCGTACCCGACTGGTCTGTTCGGATCTCCGCCGCGAGCTCTGATCAAACAGGTGAACACGTACGAGAACGTTACCACGAACGTCGACAAGCGAAGCTCTTTAGGTGACGACGAAGCAGAAGATTCTCTCTTGAGTCGCTCTCGAAGCGTCTGGATATCTTCACGAGTGAGATCGAGAGTGAACCGGACGACGTCGGGACTAAGCTCCTGCGACGGAAGAATCTTTAAGCTCCTCGGATTTTCTGGCTCTTTGCCGCCAGAGACCATTTTGAGGAAGGAGTTCAACTGATTCATAATCTTCGTTTCGATATCGTCTGGAGCTTTTATGACCGTACGATCGTAAATCGGGATTAGATCCTGCGGTAAGGAAGCGTTCACCGTTTGCTCTTGTTGGCGTTTGCATGTGTTGGCCCAGAATTTGAGAAACATAGTTGTCGTTTTCCCATCTAAGACGGCATGGTGTGCAGTTAGGCCAATGCAAAACCCTTGGTTTGGAAAAAGCGTGACTTGAAACGACACGGCGGAGGCTGACTCGTCGGAGACGCGCAACTCTGGCACCAGGGGGTACAACTCGGTTGTGGGGAACAGTTTGTTACCGGTTAACAGTGAGAATTCTGCGTTCGACTCGGCTACGGTGAATGAAACGGCGTCGTTTGCGGAGTAGACAAGGGTAGGCTTTTTGTCGAGTGAGTCCCAGACGAGTTTTCCGGCGAGTGGGAGGTAGTGAGAGAGGGACGAGGAAAGAGAGGACTTGAGATTGGGGACGATGACTGAGTCGAAGAAAGGACGAGTTGTGTCAGCGAGTCGGTAGAAGATGACTCGTTGGACAGGGTGGAGTTTGTACCAGAGAAGGTCGAAGTAAGTGAGCGACAGAGTGAATGACTCGGGAGAGTCGGAAGGGGTGACCCCTGACACGTCGATGAAGTTAAGCGCAGAAACCATTTCTTAAGTAATCCTGTGGTGAGAAATAAATGGTGATGAAACTATCACATATATATGTGTGAGATGTTCTGTACCAGGTAGAGAAATTCAATTTTGCGTAAAACAAGATAAAAACAATTAAAATAACTGTAAGGGATAAGAATAAGAAAGCTATTGGAAATTTCCAAGATTATTTTGAACAAAAAAAAAGGAATTCAAACCTGGTCAATGAATTGTGATTTTTTTTTTTTTTTGACGTAAGTGAATTGTGATATTCAAACGTAGTATAAGTTTTGTTTTTCTAATTTACCATGGTGGCGTAATTTAATTATCCGGAGATGAAATCAATGGAAACATAACTAAATAAAAACAAACTTTCAGAAAAGTAAAATGAAACTGTATCAAATTTTAGAATTATCAGCCGCTTTACAAAAATGCGGTAGTTAATGTAATAAGAAGCTTCTTTCTTCGTATTTCAGATTTAAACTACTTTTGATATAATGGCACACCCTCCTCTGTTTCTGAAAAAAAAAAATTTAGCACTTTTTACATAAATTAAAAACGATTCAAATGTATTTATACTTTTTACAAATTACAACTATTCAACCTATACTTTTTACAAATTACAACTATTCAACCAATAATATTTGAGATAAATAAAATTATTTATAAATCAATATATTTTGTAATTAATAATAAGTTTAAAATATGTATAAATTGTATTAAAATTCCAAAATAGTATTTTCTGTAAAACTAAAAATATAAATATCACACTCTTGTGAGACATGAGTATTTATTAGATTATAATTTGAAACATGTGACATGTGTGAGATTATTAACCTAAGATCCGAGAATATTTGAATTATTTTTAACTTTTTTGCATTTTATAAGACAAACTATATTTTTATAGAATACAGATATTTTTAGTCGAAAAAACTATTATATTAGTAAATCTAAAGGTGGACAGATTTAAAGTTCGGATATTGAAAAATCAAGTAATCCTTGATAGGCATAGAACTTATTATCCGGGATCCGAATTCGATCCAAGATCCGCTCAAGATCCGCTCCGAAAATAAGATATACAGGATGCCTGAATCCGAATCCGGATAGTAAAGTCAAGGATGCGTCAAAACTGAATCCGGATCCGGATAACTTAATTTTTAGGTCCGGATATCCGGATCCGGATCCGGATCCGTACTTTTAAAATATATTAATTTTCTTAATTTTATTAATAATTATATTTGATATATTAATATTTATTCATAAAATTAGTTTTATAATACTATATTTTAATTTTTTAAATATTATATTCATATTTATATTTATAAATCTTGTATAAATATTTAATTTATGTATTATTTTAGAATTTTAATATTTTAAAAAATATTATTTTTTATTTTATTAATTATTTTTACGAATCCGAATCTGGATCCGAATATCCGTGGATAGTATGATAACTAGACGGATATTCGGAAGTCCTGAATCCGGATCCGAATGCTAAATCCACTTTTTTTTTAATCACTTAATCCTTTACCACTCACATGATGATATGACTTAGAATCGTCCAATGTTTGGCTAATAATGTGTTGTATTTATTGCGTTTTACAGCTATCGGCCTAACATAAATCATTTTCGTCATCGTTTTGCTTGCTTTGACGAATAACAGCAAAACATATGCATTTAGTTAATAGCCAACTCCTTTTGTGTGTACTACTTATGTGTTTGTATGGACCTTATCGAGTTGTTTTCCATACTTATTTCGAATTACCCTTTCTAATAGATAGTAGGGAAATTTGATGTCAAAATGGACAAATTGGCATATATTAGTATTAGACTTGGAACAAATCAAATCTATGATTATGTAGACTTAGAATATTATAATCTGGGAATGATGAATTCTATTTTACCTCTCTTAGCAAGATTGTGAACTCCAATTTTTATATCTTAGTATGATTTTGGAATTGATTTAATATATCTGTGTGTTTTCAATAGTTGTGGTCTAAATAGTTTCATAGTTAGGTTTTAGATTTCAATGAACTTTATATACTGTTAATTAAGATTTGTAAGAAAAAAAATTGGTTTATTCATTGATTGTTGATTTTATGATAGACTTTTAGATCCTTGTAACTCTCGAGGTATTTGTAACTTCTTATTGAATAAATATGTACTTGATTGCGAAACAAACTAAGATCTCACGAAGAATTAAGCTCAAGTTACCATTCTCATGGCGAACGCAAAGTACAGACTCATAACATCTAATACAATCAAAATCAAAGCATGAGACATAATGAACAAACGACTATCTTATTTAAAACGAAGACTCGCATCCAGCTTCATTCTCCTTCTAATTGCAAAAGACTCTCCCTGATTCCAAAGGTTCACTTTACTCTTTTAAATGGAAAGCTCCAACGTCTCCGACCACGTTACTTTCACTATGCTTTTCCACTCTTTTTCTCTTCTTCCAAACATAAGCCTTATGGTATCTATTAATACCTTGTCCATCAAAACCAAGCCTGCCTTCAAGCTTGTAAGTGGGAAAACACTCCACAAACTCACAAGATGACATCCATGAATCTTCAACCTCAGGTTTATCCACCCAACGAAACAATAATTCCATATCACCTTTTTCACTGAAGCGGTTCACTAACACATCCTCCGGTATCAATTCATCCACCACGTCCCTTAAACACACAGGAGGAAACTGCTGCACCTGCACATGCTCTCCCAAAGCCTTTTTTTTATTTGAGAAATGTGAAAACATGATGGATTTTTGACTTTGAGGGTAACTCCAAACGGTAGGCTGCTTTTCCAATTCTCTCCAAAACCTTGTATGGCCCATAAAAGTTGGCAGCAAGCTTCTGACAAAATCTCATGACCACAGTTTGTTACCTATATGGGCGAATTTTTAAGTATACAATATCTCCCACAAGAAACTTCACACCCCTGCAATGCTTATCAGTCTGATGTTTCATTGAAGCTTGTGCTTTGATTAAACAAGTCTTCAAATGACTTAACATAGCATCTCCCTCCTTTAATGATTCTTTGAGATCAAAATTCTTAGTTGAACCGTGTTCATTTGGAAGTAATGATGGAGGATCACGATCATAGAGCACCTTGAATGTAGTTGATTGTAAAGAGGAGTGGTAATAGGTATTATACTAGTATTCCACCCAACACAAAGCAACGAAGATACATTTCCAAGAAGCGGTTCAACCCCTCAGCTTGAATATCAGTTTGCGGATGAAAGGTGGTACTATACTTCATTTCAGTGCCGGCCAGCCGAAAACACTCACGCACAAATATACTAAAAACAGACGATCTCGATCAGAAACAATACTGCTTGGAAAACCATGAAGCCGTACTACATCAGTGATAAAAAATTTAGCCACATCTGCAGAAGTAAACATGTGCTTAGAATGAGAAAATGAGCTGATTTACTCAACCTATAAATCACCACCAAAATGACGTTAACTCCATTTGAAGTAGAAAGTCTTTCTATGAATCCATGTTCACATTTTACCAAGTTTTGTTAGGAATCAGCATAGGTTATAATAATCTAGTAGGAGACAAGGTTGAATGTTTATGGGTTTGACAAATAGCTCACTCTGCTGCATACTCTTAAACCTTCTTCTTTATACCTTTCCATGTAAAAAGATCGCTGAACTATCTGTAAGTCTTGGCCACGCCTCAATGGACACCCATTCTGCTATCATGGCACCCATTCTGCTATCATGGCACTCGTGTAATATCAAAGAGATAAACTGAGATGTTTGTGGTATCACTAATCTCCTCGTCGACCATAATTTTCCATCCAGAACAGAGAATATCGACGAGATCAACTCCTTATTCAACAACTTAGTAATCACCTTCACCTGTTGTACGGAAACATCATCTTCTAACTTTTAATTAGTAACCTAATTTTGCTTATCTTTTATTTGATGCATCAAGATGTTTGGTTGAATCGAAATATGGATAAATCAAAGAATATGGATAAACAATTTGTTTTTAGCCAACTAAAACTGATGTTAAAACGATTTTGAATTTATCGAACTTGGACACTTATCAAAGTCGAATGTGTTGACTGTTCAGAGAGTATATGCAAACGATTGCACAAAATAACACCACAAACACGCCATGATGGATATCAAAAAGAGACTATAGGGAGGAGAGGAAAGGTAGTTGCTATATATGAACCAACGTGGAAACACAAATAACGTGTTCTTGGTATTTGATTCCACTTTAAGGCTAAGCATTACTCTTGCCCGTAGTGAACTCTTTCGCCAATCCAACCCGTTCAAGTTCTAGAAGTAATCCAAACGAAGCATTAAACTGTAATTGAAAAATGAAAGCACTACGTCTATTTCATACCAGTTTTGTTTATTGGCTTAAAAGAATAAGTGGAAAAGTAATTAATACTTTAACGCCAGTAACAATTGTGTTGCATCAAAAAATGCTTTCATGATAAGGAAAAAGTTGACTATAGAGAATCTTACTTGACCTTAGGAAACATTGGAGATTCTCAAATCGCCACTGAAATAATCTTAAAACAAGATGAGTTCCATTTGAGTCGTTATCACTTGAATCAAAACTAGATCACATGAATTAAGAAAATGAACAATCAAACCTTCCAGTGTGAGCTCAATTGCAGTCGCCACAAGAAAAAAATAGAGAATAAATGAATGCCAATTAGACACCGACGCAGGGAAATCAATCTGATGTCCAAATTTATCGACACAATCATCTTTGAAAAGGATGATTTATGGAAACAACATAAACCGATGAAAGGCATACCCGCCAGAAGAATAAGAAGCATTTGTTGTTGGGAAACTGTCAATTCGTTTGGCATAAAATAAATAAAAGGGGAACTGGTCAATAACCTAGAAAATACAAATTAGAAGTGACCATATCACATGTGCCGCTTATGGATCTGTTAGGCCCAATTGTTTGTATCTATCAAATGTCCAACCCGCTAGCTTCACAATTCACATTTTTGTGAAGGTTGTTAGTCTCTTTGACTAATTGTCTAAATATATCAGTGGATTTATTGGTATCTTTACTAAAACCGATTTTCATACAATGTTTTATCTCTCTTGTGTGAAGACTGTTTTAATTTTTCATTTATCGGTGGATTCACCGGTATATCTTCATCATCTCTAGCATCCTTCTCTTTGGAAAAGCGAACCGTCTTATCCCATGTCTCTTGTTTAAGGACATAAACTGAATATGCTAAAATAATTCTTAAAGCATAATATAGTATTTTCTTTGAATAGTTTTATTTTTAAGTTATCTATATTTAAATTATAATTAAATAATTATAAATAAATAGTATTTATTAAAATTAAAATTTAATAAAATAATAATATAAAATATTGTATGTTATGACTTTCATTGTTATCAATAGAGAAATATTTGGTTTTATTTTATTACATTTGGTTGGAGTTGCCCCTACTAACAAGTTATTTTTCTCATTTGGTTTTTGTTTTCTAATAGTTAAGCTTTCTAGTGGAAATTCATTTTTGAGTAAACATGGCAGTTATCTTGATTGGACGTATTGTTTTGTTTAGAATGAAGGTTTTATTAAGAAGATGAAATGATTTAGTTGGCATAAAAATAATTTATTTTTTATATTTGTATGTTTATGTAATCAAAGATATTTTTAACTATTTAGAAAATAAAACTTTAAATTTAGAATTTTATTTTACTTATAGGTTATAGAACGTTGGGGAAATTTTATTTCTACCACTTTATTGATACCACAATTCATGTTTACCACCTACAAAGAGACATTGTCAAAAATACTTTCTTCATTAAATAGTAAAAGACTCTTATACCCTTATTATTAATATATATCTAATAAATAAATATTTAATTAAATAAAAAATCTAAAAATCTAAAAATATATTTTTTTAATTTTTTCGAATTATACAATTTCGAAATTCGAAATCTAAACCCTAAATCATCAACACTAAACTCTAAACCCTAACCTTCAACTCTAAACCCTAAACCCTAAAAAGTTAAACCCTAAACAATAGCCCCTAAACTCTAAACACTAACCTTCGACTATAAACCCTAAAACATCAATCCTAAACCCTAAACCCTAAACTCTAAACCTTAAACCCTAACCTTCAACTCTAGACCCTAACACATCAATCCTAAACCCTAAAACATCAATCCTAAACCCTAAACTCTAAACCCTAAATCCTAAACCCTAAAAAGTTAACCCTAAACCCTAAACTCTAAAACCTAAACCCTAAACCCTAAAACATCAACTCTAAACCCTAAACCTTATCCCACCTCTCAACTCTAAACCCTAAAACCCTAAATTTTAGGGTTTATTGTTTGAATTTCGGAGAATATAGGGTTTAGATTTGATGATTTAGGGTTTAAGGTTTAGAGTTGATGTTTTAGGGTTTAGAATTGAAGGTTTAGGGTTTATAGTTGATGTTTTAGGGTTTAGGTTTTCGAGTTGATGTTTTAGGGTTTAGGGTTTAGAGTTGATGTTTCAGTGTTTAAAATTGAAGGTTTAGGGTTTAGGGTTAAGAGTTGATGTTTTTGGCTTTTGGCTTTAGGGTTTAGGGTTTAGAATTGATGTTTCAGGGTTTACGGTTTATAGTTGATGGCTTAGGGTCTAGAGTTGAGGTTTTAAGTTTAGATTATTAACCATATGTTTTTTGGGTCAATGTTAATCAAATGTTTATAAAGGTCTTTTACCATTCATTAAAAAAGAGTGTAAAAGTGGCTAATGTAAACATGAAAAGTGGTACTTTGAAAGTATTATTTTTGACAATTTCCCTAGAACGTTGTAACTTAAAATAATATCTTAAAATAATAATAATAATAATAAGAATAGAAATCATAATAAAAAAATTAAAAATAATAAAAATAATAATATGGATAATTTGAAAAATATTTTAACTATTATTTTAATTTTAAAAATACACCACTTCCTTTTGTTTTTGAAAACTACTATTTTCCAATTGTGATAAGATGCTATTGTCCTGGATTTTGTTATAAATAAGCTTCTAATGATGATGAAAGATATGCTTGGAAATTATTATCCGGGATCCGCTCCAAACAAATGATATTAGGAGCGTCCGAATCTGGAATTGGATAGTAAAATCTCGGATTCGTCAAAATAGAATCAGATCAATATTTCTAAAATATATTAAATTTTAATTTTACTAATAACTATATTTGATATATTAATATTTATACATAAAATTAGTTTTATGATATTATATTTTAATCTTTTAATAGTATATACATATATATATATTTATAAATATTACATAAATATTTAATTTATGTTTTATTTTTATAATCTTAGTATTTTAAAAACATTTTATTTTTAAAAATTAGTTTTACAAATCCGGATCCGGATATTCGCGGGTAGTATGATATCTAGATAGATACTAAATCCACGTATCCGACGAATCCGAATGTGGATCTGGATAATTTAATTTTTCTGGATATCCGGATCCGTCCCATTCTTAATGAAAGAGAACAAATGTTCACCTTAAAACTTGATGATTACGAAAACTCATCATCGTGTGTTGTTGAAAATGTGTAATTTATTCTTTGTAGAACCAGTATAGTTCTGAAAGACACAAAGTATAATAAAAATAAAACGATAATCAGTAAAAATTATACAAACTAGGGGTGGGCATTTTACCCGAAATCCGAAGTGGCACCCGAACCCGATCCGAAAAACCCGAACCGAAATCCGAACCGAAGTAGCAAAATATCCGAACGGGTATTGAATTAGGAGAGATTGGATATCCGAACCCGAACGGGTAATATCCGAACCCGAATAGATATCCGAAAATAACCGAACATATGATAATTAACCTTATATTTATAGTTTACATCTTTCATTTTATATAAAATATTTATATTGATACTACACATACTTTAAATTCATATGATATACATACAATTACGTAGAAGATGATTTGTTATTCGCTTAAAATGCATGTCAAACTTTTTATTTCAGCAATTAACAAAAAGTTACATCCAAAATTTAAAAACAATAACCAAATTAATGTCTTTTTAGTTTGAAAATGTTATGTCCAAATCTATTAACCATGCAATCTATTAAAAATAAAAAATAGTTAAGTGAAAAGTTATATATTTAAATACAAGAAATTTGAGAAATGAAAATTTTCATTTTTTTTTCTTCAAAATCTAAATATCCGAACCCGATCCGAAATAACCGAAACCGAACTTAAAATACCCGAACCCGACCCGAAGTACAGAAATACCCGAACGGGTTCTACACCTCTATACCGAAATACCCGAAAATCCGAAATACCCGATCCGAACCCGAACGGGTACCCGAACGCCCACCCCTAATACAAACAAAGGAGAAGAAGAATTATCACTATATAATACAAAGGAGAAGAAGACTTATCAATGTGTAGCCATTGAAAAAAAAACGAGTCGAACGAGGGATATCACGGTCACTGAAATATCAAAAATCTTTTAAAAAAAGATAATCCAATGGAAAATAGATCTAAAATCTAATTAAAATTTATGTTTTCTATTTTTTGGAAACAAATATGTCGTATATTCCTTTTTGAGTTCTGATTTTTAGAATCTAATTTTCTTTCTATATAAGTTTTATTCAGAAAAACACACATGCTAATGCTCGAATACAAAAACCACTTTGACACACTACATTTCAGTAATTTTGGAGTCCCTAAATTTTTTTAGTATATTTGGAGGCCTGGGCAAATGTTTTTTTAGGTACACACTAAGCACGGCTCTGTAGAACTATGTTATTGGAATTCTATTTTAATTAAAAGTAATTCATCTTTCTAGATTCAGCATAAACCACATGTCTTGTATTTGGAAAATATTATTTGCTATTCAATATTCAGCTAAGATGCTAGTTTCATTATGAAAGAAAATCTCAGAAATTGCATACCACACATTTTAGGGTTAACATCTGGTAGTGTCTATTTGTATTTTTCTTTTGAAAAGAAAAGTACATCATATTTTATTAACATATTTAAATAGGACGAGCCTATATTCACAATTTTTTAAACGTATAAATAATTATTATACTTTTCAATCAATAATATAATAATTTTTTTTTGTAAAAAGCATCAAATAGAATAATTATAAACATTCGATATAGATAGTTTAGACATTTACTTAGTAGAAAGTGTAATTTTCTAGTAAGTTAAATGAATGTATAGTTTTCAAAATAAATTCTCCTTTTTACTTTATTTCCAAATTTTCCCAAATAATAATATCTTTGCGTTCAAGTTAGTGTGTTTGAAGTATTTGGAATTCCGTGTTGTTTCGGACGTTACGTAAGACATTGACGTAGCTGAATTGTCATCGAAGAAAGTAGTGTTCATGACAAATTTGGATTCTTTGGATGTTAACTCTTAACTTTTGGACTTTTCTATTAATGTCTTTCTTTTTTTTCTTTTTTTGTAGACTAACTTTCTATTTTCTTTCTTCCCAACAACAAAATTTCCATTATTTGCAGTTACAGATATATAATTTGGAACCAGTTTGAAATCTAACATCGAATCTAAGAAGATATCATTTTATTTGTAGTAATTCTGTTGAAAATAAAAAAGCATGTGTATTCAAAGATTGTTTCTTCGGTCTTCATTTGGACTTCGGCAAACATTCAATTGTGTATTTTTCTTTCTTTCTATTTTTTATATTTATAAAATCAAGAAAATCTATTAGTACATAAAAATTTAGGAGTCATGGAAGAAGAATGTGGTCTATAAGACAGAAATAATTAAATAAAATAGAACGGAATAAAAAGAATGAAATATCAAGAAAAATGAATATTCTATTTTATTATTCATAATAAAAGTTGTAGTATAATGATATTTTTTGAAATTTGCTTTCTTTTTTTTGTGAAATTATAGACTAAACATTCCATTTTATTCAACATAAATGATAAACTTTTATATGAATTAGAATAGAACATTTCATATTGTACTCCATATATTTCAAAATAAATGATATTTGAGATTTTTATACATTGATTAAAAAATATTAATTTTTTAGTTCATCTCGTTTTAGATATGAACAATCTTCAAAAATTTCAGTCTCCTTTTCTCATCAATAAGATTCATAAGAGAAGAAAAAAGAGCGACTGTGAAAATTAAATTAAAGAATATTAGAAAGTTCAATCAAGTGACTCATCTCTTCCATCTGAACTGTATAAAAACAAGTGTGTCTATCTCAACTGTATCTATCGTTTTAAGAAAACTGACAAAATATTTAAAAACAATTACATCTTACACTACACAAAATATATAAAACTCACGTCAGTGGTGCAACAATGTATTTAGAAACTTTAAGTCTTTAACTACGCTATCGCAATGAGTCTCTTGTTCAGTTTGATTTTTTGTGACTTATATCACAAGGAATATACATAATAGAGCTCCAAGAAACATCTCGTTTTCCATTTCCACTTTAATCCTTAAAAGTGGAAATGGTTTTGTCATTTTTTCAGGAGCTGCTATTTTAAATTTTTATTAGAACTTGATCCGCGCTTCCGCACGGATGTTTGATTTAACTAATGTTCAACGTAAATTCATAAACCGTTGATTTTATAAAAAAATTTCATTTATAGTTTTTATATTTTGTAATTTACACATAGAGTAGAATATATTATTTTATAAGATAGAGCTTGATAATAATTTTTTATTTGTTCATAATACTATATTAATTAACTTAAATCTAAACTATTAAAAGGAAAATACAAATAGTACTTAATCCTTAATTTTTCTCAATAATTACGAAGGATTGCAACTGGCTTCTATAATAAAGATTTTAGAATATTAATTAACCAGCTAGATTTAATTTATAGACTGCACGAATATCTCTTATATATATAATGTTACCTAAAAGTTCGGCTCCTCTTACCAATAAAAGGAATGTACATCAAAAAATTAGAAAATGTATATTTTGTTTTCTTCACGTTCAAATCACAACTGAAACATATGTTGTTAATATTTTTTTTATGGGAAAATCGCATAAAAAACCTTCAAAGTGGCAGCCACTTACACTTTAAACCCTGAGAGTATTACACAAGCACTTAAAACATTCAAGTTGGCAAATTTAGCATATTAAACCTCCAATCTGGCTTACTTGTACATCAAGTAAAAAACGTAACCGATACTGTTCAAAATCGATGATGTGTCGTTTTTTTTTTTTAAAAAAATTTAAGAATAAATAAATATAAAAATACATAAAAATATAAAAAATCATAAAAAAAAATCATAAAAAATCATAAAAAATCATTAAAAATTACACAAAATCACAAAAATAATTATTTTAAAATAATTATTTTATTTTATTAATAAAATAAATATAAAATAAAAAATATAAAACATAATAAAAACTTGAAAGAAATCATAAAAATCCCCAAAAAATCAGAAAATTCACAAAAATCAAACTAAAATCAAAAATTAAATTTAAATAAAATAAATATAATAATAATAGATAAAATAAATATAAATTCAAAAAATATAAATTCAAGAATAAAAATTTTTATTTGTTCTACAAAAAATTGAGAAAACAATGTATTTTGGTGTTTATGGGTCGTGGGTTTTCTGAATCATAAAAAATCATGATCTTAAAATGATTCTCTTGAAACAAATCAAAGCAAACAAATTAAAGGGTTCAAGTCTTTTAGAAGCTATTCACAAAGCAAACAGTTGGACTTTAATTTGTTCGTGTAGTGCTGGTTCTAAGTCTAGAGGAGATTATTTAAATGATTTTAAGAATAAATGAATATAAAAATTCATAAAAATCAAAAATTCATAATAATTCAAACTTGACTGTTCAATTGACATAACCAGTCGTGGTTTAAGCTAACCAGAATTGATTCTCATCACCGAAGCACTACACGAACAAATAAAAGTCCAAGTGTTTGCTTTGGGAATAGCTTCTAAAAGACTTGGACCCTTTAATTTGTTTGCTTTGATTTGTCTCAAGAGAATCATTTTAAGATCATGATTTTTTATGATTCAGAAAACTCACGACCCATAAACACCAAATTACATTGTTTTTTCATTTTTTTGTAGAAAAACTATAAATTTTTATTCTTGAATTGATATTTTTTGAATTTATATTTGTTTATCTATTATTATTATATTTATTTTATTAAATTTTATTTGTGATTTTATTTTGATTTTTGTGAATTTTCTGATTTTTGGGGATTTTATGATTTCTTTCAAGTTTTTATTATGTTTTATATTTTTTATTTTATATTTATTTTATTAATAAAATAAAATAATTATTTTGTGATTTTTTGTAATTTTTATTGATTTTTTGAATTTTTTATGATTTTTTATGATTTTTTGTATTTTTATGTATTTTTATATTTATTTATTCTTAAATTAAAAAAAAAAACCGACACGTCATCGATTTTGAACAGTATCGGTTACATTTTTGACTTGATGTACAAGTAAGCCAGATTGGAGGTTTAATATGCTAAATTTGCCAACTTGAGTGTTTAAAGTGCTTGTGAAATACTCTCAGAGTTTAAAGTGTAAGTGGCTGCCACGTTGAAGGTTTTTTATGCGATTTTCCCTTTTTTTATCAAACATATCCCACTCAGATCAAACAATATATATATATATATGGCATGCCTTTTGCTTGGAACCACATCATTATTCACAAAACAACCTAAACATGTCTAATTTTGAGTTTATTAGATAGGCCCACTTATTTACTTATCAAATATTTTAACCATTTAATCTGGAAACTTATGTTAATTGGCTATTTCTAATTTATACTCTATTACATTAATGGCTCATTTATTCACTTACAAGTTATCTTACAAATTGGATCTTTTAATATTTTAATGCATAAAACATCATCTAAATTGAAACAGAGAGAATATATATGTAAATCTTATTTGTTGTTATGATTTATATTCATGTTTATATAAATATATATATAGAAATAATAACAAAATAATATTTTCCTATTTTAAGTGATCTTTTAACCACTTCATTTATTATCTTTACTAAAACGATCGACATCATTTATTACAAAAGTAGAAAACAAAATTTGTTTGTTTTCTATTTTTATTTTATTTCATCTTTTACATTCATTTTTTCACTTTTTAACTATTTCTTTAATTATATTTACTATGATATTTTGACAGCATTTATTTTACATATTAACTACAATGATTCAACACATTTGAAAGATATTACTTTATTTGTGATAAGAATTCAAAATGGCTAACAAATTATTTTTAATTTTTTTACATAACCAGTTAGACATAGACATTCGGATACCTATTCAGCTACGGGTTATTTTTTTGGGTGTCAGGTTTTTTGAGTTTTGAAACTAGGGTTCATTCGGGTATTACAAATTTTCATGTGGGTTTCGAATCGGGTCTTCTCATATCCACATGAATTCAGTTATGATATATAGAAACCTTCAAATATCCAAAAATTAATGTATCTAAGGCCGGTTCGGAAATTTGTAGCAAAAGTAACAATATTACCCTATTTGATTCAGGTTCGTTTCGGATGTATAGAAATCTAAAAATATTTAAATACTTATACAA
Organism: Brassica juncea; assembly: GCA_018703725.1. Lineage (NCBI taxonomy): Eukaryota > Viridiplantae > Streptophyta > Magnoliopsida > Brassicales > Brassicaceae > Brassica > Brassica juncea. The sequence goes on along the minus strand of CM031935.1, from coordinate 38,376,903 downwards.
TTAACTATATTATAACGCATATAAAATATATAATAAAAAGGTAAAATTTAACACCCGCACGGATGTGCGGGTCAATCTCTAGTTGATCTAAATGCAGTGACAAAATCTGTAAATAAAAAAAATACAAAAAAGAAGTAATTAATTTATTGTAAATACAATAACTAAATGTGTAAATAAAATGAAGTACTAAAAGGATACACTATACTTATTTAATTATTTTTATACTATTGTCTATGTTTCAAAACAGTACCAAAAGGTACTTCAGTTTTAATAATATAGATTATATTTATTTATAAAATACTAGTGGTATTCCGGCGCTACGCGCCGGGTTTGTATGTATAATTTTCTAATGAATTAAAATTGTTTTTTTTATCCATTTAATAGTGATTAGTGACAGTAGTATATTACTTTGTTTTGAAGATGTTTAGGTCAAAGAAGAATAGCATAAGTGGTGTCATTAACCGCTTCAATAAAAATAAAATAAATAGATGATAGTTGCATCAAAGTGAAATTGAACTTAAAACATAAAGTAAAGTTGATCTTCCAAAAGAAAAACATGTAAATGCATGTGTTTGTTTTGTGATTATATTGTGTGATTGTTGGATATTTGTGTTATTCACATGTATATTTCTTTTTGCTGATATTGTGTTTTTTTTTTCATTTTTAATTTGATATAAGTGTAGTATAATTTTTGATAATTGTAAGAATTTTTTTGTTTTTTTAACAAATTTGTAAGAAAAATATAATTATTGATTTTGTGAGTTTACAGGTGGACGTTTGGTAAGTTAAAAACTGTATATTGATTGAATATTCAGTGGTTTTTATATTACAATGCTAAGAAATTTTTTTGACCTAACTAAATTATAAGTAAAATCTCTTAATAATCATATGGAAAAAACGTTATAGCAGGCCCTGAAAAGAAATTGTTTGATGTTAAAGCCATTTGTCAGAGTTGTGGAGCCGTTATTATGGAAGTGTCAATGATGTTGATGATCAGATTTGCATTTATCAATTGGATGTCTATTGTGTTTGTGAGGGATTGCTATTTTAATAACTAGGAATGAAACCCCCTCAATGTCGAGGAGGAAATCTATATTAATAATTATATAGAAAAAAATTAGAACATAAAATTATAGTAAATAGAAATTAACATTTAAAAAATGTTTCTGTAATTAATATAGTTAAAACTCAAAATATGATATAAAAAATAGAGTATAAATATATATATATATATATAGAAAACAAAAATATTTTGAGAAAGTGATATAACTCTTCAAAACATTTCACGTAATGATAAATAGTTGAAAACAGTATAATAAAATTTTGATTTAAAGATGAAATTTTAAAAATATTTTTACGTTTATTAAAAAATAAAGACTGCAAGATACGTAAACACCAAAAAAATACATGGTGAACAAAGTCTCTAATAAAAATGGTGTGTTTTACTTCTTTTATTTTTCAGTTCCAAAATTCATATGGAATTACTAATAAATCGTGTATCTAATTCTTAAGAAATTACAGTAAAATAAAACAGTGTTAACAAAAAAATATTGCTAGAATTTAAGATAAAATTAGCAAATTAGAGAAAATTGAAGAATTATCTAATTATTAAGTGAGACGAAAGAGGTTGTTTCGATAGGATTTTTGAAAATGAACCATGAGTTTGATATAATTTTTCTCACAAATTGTTTTAAAATGAAATCTTATTTTACTCTGAACTGATAATATGATTGATAAATTACCAATTGACAGGGGTTATCCCTAAATGGTGCTTTTATTGTATCTTGACACGCTTCATCTCCTTGTAATAAATATTTTGCAACACATGCATTTCTGAAATAGATAATTTTTTACCATTAGATACCCTCATAAGTTTTAGAGTCGTTTATATAATTGTATACTATTTGAAGATCAAATAACTATTCTTAAAAAGTATTTTTTGAGTCTTGTCATCAAGTTTTGAGTTACATGAAATATTTTTAGGATAATACAACTAAATAACAAATATACAAACAGAGTTTTCAAGGTTTGTAGGTGTTTTTCCAAAGATTGTTTATGATCATTTGGGTAGTAAATATCTCTCTCTTATTTTATCTATTTCTTTCTTTGTTTGATGTTTTCTGTTATTGCATTTTTCACTGCTAACAACTACGTATATATTGATAACAAAGATTGCCATGGTTAACCACAAAAAATTACAATGGTTGATAACGAAAAATTGCAATGGTTGTACATCAAAATTTGCAACGGTTAACTATCAAAAGTTGTAATTGTTCATTTAAAGAATTGCAAATATTCATCCAAACAATTGCAATGATTCATTTATGGTTGCAATGATTCATTTAAATCTCTAACAGAACATTATATATATATATGAGATGTACAATTTTAAAAAACAAACGTGATAAAAACCATAAGCAATTATAAGCTAAAAGTACAATAAACAATTGCGAGAAACTATAATACACGTTTGTGAGCAAAGTTATAATGAAGAAATGCATTTGTAGACACTACTTGGAATCCCTATTATAAGTTAAAAAATTGTTTTCTATCTATGAAATAAAGTAAATAATTATTAGATGAAAATGATACACATTTATCATTCAACATTTTGACCATGATGACTTCTTGTTTAGCAATAACAACTAATCTTTGATGCTCATCTACAACCAATAAGAAAAAAATAATAATCTATTAATAATAATAAAGAAATAAACAGTTATGAGAACGAAAAGTTATTAATTGAAAAGACACAAATTAAAAAGAGATACAATTTAAAAAATGAAAGCCTTTATATAAGAAAGGGTACCATAGCTGTTTATAAATAAAAATATATAATAAACAGTTATGAACAAAATTATAATGAAAAGACATGTCTCTTAGAATTAATTAGGATTGCTATTATTAGTAGATATACGCGAGGTTAGTAAAATATTTCAAAGCATCCGAACAATGTTTATTTGGTTTATTTTAAACTTTCTGCAACCATTTGTTCTTAAATTATCTCATTTTAACTACTGTAATTTATTAATATTGAATTTTTGATTAATAATAACACAATTTATTGTTATATATATTTGGTTGATCATTTACCCATATACAGAAGGTAAAATGATATTTATGTGTATTTTTAAGTATTGTATATTTGTTATTGTTTCCTCATGTTTTTATTTCTCATATTATTTTTTATTTTTTATTTTAAAACTATTAGTAGTATATGTGTTTTGTATTAATATTTTTCTATTTATTCATTGAATACGAAAGGTGGGTAGATTTTAAATATTTGATTGTTTGTTCTCTTAAATAATTAAAAAATGGGTTTAATTATATTTATGTGATTTTCCATAAATATTTTATTAATTTCTTTCATAAATTCGTTATGTGACTAAAAAGTGAAAAAGAAAAAAATCCATGTGAGACTTTTCTATTAGAAAATGTTTGTTTTGATTTGACGTGAAAATAATACCTTAATTAAATTGACTGAAAGAGTTTTATGATTTCTCCCTATTTATTCTTGAAATTTATACATTTTAGGTTATATTATGGTATTGACCTTTATTATATATTTTTTTTTTTTGAAACCAGACCTTTATTATATATTTTATCTAATTTTAACTTTTTTTTGTTGTTTTACTAATTTATAATAAGAAATAGAGTAAGGGTGGAAATACTCTAAATGTATAAAATTATATATAGTTAATAGTTAATACCAATTTTGTATAAATAAAAAATCTACACTAAATTTTAAATTAATTTTCTTTTAATTATTATGAGGGACAGGTCAATATATTGATATTAATTCTCTATTTATCTTGATATATATGATTTTCTATGTCTTGACATAATTGTACTCCTAACTTTCATCAATTATTGGATGTTAGGCTTCACATGAAAATGTATTAATCTTCTGAAAACCATTTTTCTACTTCGCATTTATCGTCATAATTTTTATCTAAGAAAATGGGAGCATAAGTGTATAAAGAAATCATATAATACCAATAAGTAATGAGCGATTAGCTGAATATTTATTTGGGTGACTACTGATAAGTAACTAAGGCTGGTTGATGAACTGAGAGAAATATCATGTGAATCGGGCTTAAGGTCTCATTAGAGCTCCTGAGATTATAATTCCTTCAAATTCAATAATAACGCACTACTTGTGCTCTATCAACTACATATCAATGCTTGATCCTACCTTTACACTCGTTTATTTCCAAAGTTGTCCTCTTGCTCTCTTTACTTCAAACTTTCAGCTGGAACCGCTACCGGCCTGCACAGAGAAGAAGTGTTTTGATTGCTTTAGGTGTCAATATTCAAGACATAGCTGAAACTGGTGGACACTTTTCAGATTCACTAACCAACAACTCACGATTTCCGATGATTACTTGCATCATTTCCAAGATGGGTTTATCAGCGCTGTTCGGAACAATAGCTGCAAACACAACTGATTATAGATGTGCATTTGATTCACCAGCTTTAAAAGAAATGATCCAGAGTCTTCCTCTTATTTTTTCTTTTTTCATGATACGACTTTTACATACATGTAGAGGTTTTGGAAATGCATCAATGAGCTCCATCATCTCTTCCCCCGTCAAACCAGATAAGAAACAGATCTGAGGCAGTGACTCTGCAATTTGGACAAACGAATTTAAAGACAACAACGTAGAAGAACCATGATGCCGGAAACTGGAGGTCACATACTATCAACTCTATTCAGGTCAAGTTATCTTATGTTAACTGTATCCCACAATGAACACAGGTTCATATCTTATGTACAGAGCATAATTTAGAGTTTAACCAAACAACGACATTAGTCCGGTATCAACTTGCAAGAGTCAGAGCGAGTTGTTTCGGTTTTCCTTATGAAATTCTTGTATCTGCATTGCTAGAGTAATGTAGATCAATCCAAAGCCGTAAAATATTTGAAAAGTGCATTTTTCAGAATGGTTTTGCCATTTTAACATTTCAAAAAAAGCAACAAAAAGATTTGTAACATTTTTCTTTTGTACTGTGTACTATAAACATTCTGAGTACATATGTTATTTATAACTATTATTCGTCTGAGAAACATGTACTTCAGCTTCACGATCAATGCAAAAATTCCAAAGCAATGTACATGCATCATCAACCTAACAGCAGAATACCTGCGACGTCAATTAAGGCTACATACTACCATGTATTCTCAAGTCCATTCAGGATCAATAATCATTTGCATTATCTATACTTACAGAACTGAATGCAAACTTTTGGATTACCAGAACTTGAATTTTTCTATAATTTTTGTTGCCAATAACCGAAATAAAAGGTAGAGCGGTGAGTTTGTGTAGCATACCATAAATGGGCATAAGGTGATGACAAATCAAGGAAGGGGTATGGCCACCTGCACAAACATATACCACACCTATTATACTTATATGTTCATAGAATCATGTAAAGAAGGGGACTCAAGCATGAACAGTTCACTGGATAAAAAGATACCATCATTAAAGTCATCAGTACTGTAATTATCATCATCATCATCATGTTTTAATGTTGTCTATGCAAACAAACTAACCAGGGAGCGTAAGAAAGTTTCACCGAGGAAGAAAACAGTGTTGACTGAGTGCTTAATCATAATGAACAACAATACATATATATATGTTTGGTCAGATTTAAGCATTTCAGAGACAACTTACAAATTGTGTGACAGTTTTTTAATTTTAGAAAATCGAAACTGAAATCTTTGGATGTGATAAAAGGGTATGGGCCGGGATGAAGAGTGAACGAATCCGCGATAAATGGAATTGATGCTTGACAGAGAGTGATCTTCGAGATTTCGCAGTGGTGTGACTTTTCAACACAGGCTACAAACCCATTTATATGCGGAGCTACGTTGGAGGATGCTAATTCCGCTTTAATGCGAGAGAGTGGGAGTAGTGATGGAGAACTCGTAAATGCTTGGATTAATGTATGCGGAAGACGATAAGTTAAGACGTTATACAGACGAAGGTCAGAGGAGGTGAGTTCTGAAGCGTCAAGCGGATTCTGTCTCTCTATCTTCAGCAGGGAAAACTAATGAAGCCTAATAAAATATGGGTCTCCTGTCCAAAAATTGTAACAGCCCTTTCCAATAATTAGTTCAAGCAGCTAGCCCAACAAAAGAAAACGCGTGACGTACACATATGGCTCAGCGTGTCGACACGTGTCGTCAAAGCTCCTCTCTCCAGAGCGACGTAGACGCAGGTAGATTTGTCAACTTTATTTATTTAGATTTGAACATATACTATTATTATATTATCCAAAATTGAAAAATAAAAACACACAAACTTACAAAAAAAAATCTAAAATGCTACTTTTAAATACATAACAAAGGTTATTTTTATGTTCAGGACCCCTATTTTCGGATTACATATACCTTCATGACATTGTACAAGACAGATAGTTATTTTTTGTCGTCAGCCTCTTGTTCATACAGAAGGTTTTAGTAGTGTTTCAAAAAAAGAAAAAAAAAGAGAGAAGGTTTTAGTTTCATAGACAAAGATGTACGATGACTTTGTTTGTTATTGTAAAAAAGTATACTATCATCTCACAGGTTGGTTACAGAGGAAGAACTTTGAAGCTGCCTCTTCACAAGATTAGTGTAGATTCCATTCAAGCTAAGAAGCTCCTCATGAGTCCCTTTCTCAGCCACTTGACCATCTGAAATAACCGCCACACAGTCTGCAGTCTTAACCGTCGATAACCTATGAGCTATCACCAGAACCGTTCTTCCCGCCATCAACGAGTCCATAGCATCCTGCAAAGTGGATTCAGGACATGAGTTAAACGTTTTGAACCTTGGTATTTTGAGTTTTGATTCCAAACTTCTGTTTTGTTTACCTGAACAAGATATTCACTTTCCGCATCGAGTGCACTTGTTGCTTCATCAAGGAGCAAGACTCTTGGGTTTGTAAGAAGCGCCCTCGCGATTGCAATCCTTTGTTTCTGTCCTCCTGAGAGACGTATCCCACGTTCTCCGACAACGGTTTTGTACTTATCTGGAAATGTTTCTATGAACTCGTGTGCATTCGCCATTTTCTGCAACAATGTTTCGGTTTAATTAGTCATTACCGAACACAAGAAAGAGGTATAAGAGGTGCTTACCGCTGCATTTTCTATATCTGAAAGACTAGCTTCACCGTCAAACCCATAAGCGATGTTCTCTTCCACTGAACAGTTGAAAAGAATCGGTTCCTGGCTGACAATGCTGATCTGTAACGAATGTGGAGACATTCAAGATTCAGCTTCTACCAAATATTCAAAGACGTGAAAGAAACAGAGCAATTTTAACCTGTTTGTGAAGGTATTGATGAGATATTTCCATCAAAGAAACTCCATTAAGCAAAATCTTTCCCTTGACAGGATCATAGAATCTCTCTATCAAATTGGCTATGGTCGTCTGCAAATATGGCATATATGAAACACACTTTTCCTCAAAACCCAAAGCGAAAAGAACTGTATGTGATCAGTATTGAGGAAACGAAGCCCATTAGACAATCTGAAGATGCTAAGGCCCAAGAAGAGAGTAAGACAAGCCCAACCAGCTTGTCGTCTTCTGCTACTCAGCTCAACGGGAAAAACAGAGGATTGACAGTCAGTCAATGTACGGCAAAGAGAGGGAATCTTATCCAGCTGTGTAACCGATTTGACGCCCTTGGATCTCGAGCTGTGACGTGTCATTAGTCACCTCGGACTTTGCTAATTTAGGGTTTCCATCTCTTTGTATTTAAGCATGAGTTCTCCTCTGTAAATCTTAAGTTGAAATAATACAGAAAGTTTCCTCTTCATCTTTGCTTCTATTGAAGTTATTACATGGTATCAGAGCTCCAGTCGAACCATGGCTGGACCTACTGAACCTGTTCTCGAGACTTCGTTCACTATCAATCAATGTGTGACGTTCAAGCTCTGCTCAACGAACTATCTCCTTTGGAAGTTGCAGTTTGAGACATGGCTAAACAGTCAGATGCTCATGGGTCATGTTACCGGCGCCTCTCCTCGTCCGTCTCCAACTATTCAAGTCCACACCGGAGAAACTGTCACAGAAGCTCCGAATCCTGAGCTCGTCACATGGATCCGAAATGACCAGCGTATCTTGGCGTGGTTCTTCGGTACCCTGTCTGAAGAAGCTCTGCGCTCCGTCTACGGTCTTCAAACGGCTCAGGAGGTATGGCTTTCTCTTGCTAAGAAGTACAACAGAATCTCTGCCTCTCGAAAGTGTGACCTTCAGCGAAAACTTCAATCTGTTTCTAAACAAGGAAAGACTCTTTCTGAGTATTTGAGTGAAGTCAAGCTTATCTGTGACCAGCTTGATTCTATTGGGTGCTCGGTTCCTGAGAATGAGAAGATCTATGGAGTGTTGAATGGTTTGGGACAAGAGTATGAATCCATCATTGCTGTCATTGAGAATACTATGGACTCTACTCCTGGTCTTACCTTTGCTGACGTTGAGATAAAGCTCATAAATTTCGATGAAAAGATTCAAGCTTATGCTGCCAACACTGCTGTCTCTCCACATTTGGCCTTCAACACTGGTCGTGGTTACTCAAACAGAGGACGTGGTCAAGGACGCTCTGGTCATTCCCGGGGTCGAGGAGCTTATTCTACTCGTGGAAGAGGTTTTCATCAACAGATAAACCACGGTTCTTCTGCAGAAAACACTCGCCCTACTTGCCAGATATGTCACAAGTTTGGTCATTCTGCTTACAAATGTTACAAGCGATTTGATCATGCTTACCAACCTGAGGAACTAAACAATGCTCTTGCGGCTGTACGTATTGCGGATGGTTCTGTTCAGTCTGGTGATGAATGGTATGCTGATTCAGGAGCAACGGCACACATTGCAAACTCCACTGCAAATCTCAGTTCAGCTCTTCCGTATCAAGGTGATGACTCTGTTGTTGTGGGAAATGGTGAGTTCTTGCCTATTACGCATATTGGTTCTGCTATTCTTTCTAGTGAACAAGGTAATCTTCCTTTGTTAGATGTGCTTGTGTGTCCTGGAATTACTAAGTCTCTATTATCTGTCTCTAAGCTCACGGCTGATTATCCCTGCGCTGTTGAGTTTGATTCTGATGGTGTAATTGTGAAGGACAAAGAAACGAGAAGCTCCTCACCAAAGGAAGCAGGCATAAGGACCTGTACATGTTGGAGAATTCAAAGTTCCTAGCTTACTACTCTACCCGACAGCAAGCTACAAGTGATGAGGTATGGCACATGCGGCTTGGTCATCCTCACAAGGAGATTCTCCAACAGTTAGCAGCAGTTAAAGCAATCGCCATTAATAAGTCAAGCTCTCAGATGTGTGATGCTTGTCGTTTGGGAAAATCAACAAGACTCCCTTTTCTTTCTTCGGATTTTGTTTCCAATAAGTGTTTAGAACGCATCCATTGTGATTTGTGGGGACCTTCACCTGTAATATCAACTCAAGGGTTTCGGTTTTATGTGATTTTTATTGATAATCATTCGAGATATACCTGGTTCTATCCGCTGAAACTCAAGTCTGACTTCTTGTCTATATTTCTCGGGTTTCAATCAATGGTCGAGAATCTGTTTGGTACAAAGATACAGAGTTTTCAGTGTGATGGTGGTGGAGAGTTCATAAGCAAGGCCTTCCTTAGTCACTTATCTACTTGTGGAATCCGACAGCTCATCTCTTGTCCGCATACGCCGCAGCAGAATGGTCTTGCGGAGAGGAAGCATCGATCTCTTACAGAGTTGGCTCTTACACTCATGTTTCAGAGTAAAGTACCTCAATCCTTGTGGGTAGAAGCGTTTTTCACGGCAAATTACTTGACAAATCTGCTTCCTTCCTCGGCTTTGTCTGACAATAAAAGTCCGTATGAAGTACTCATGAAGCAAGCTCCTCTTTACACGGCATTACGAGTATTTGGTTGTAAGTGCTTTCCTCACCTTAAGCCTTACACATCGAACAAACTAGACCCCAAGTCACTTGTCTGCGTATTTCTTGGATACAATGATAAGTACAAAGGGTATCGGTGCTATCACCCTCCCACGAAGACAGTGTATATCTCAAGACATGTCTTGTTCGATGAGCAGACGTTCCCTTATGAAGGTGTCTACAGTCAGTTCAGAGGTTCTCCTACAACTCCTTTGTTAAAAGCCTGGTCTGCAAGTGATGTTACAGAATCAGTGCTGCAGGAAGAAGAATTTTCTATACCTGCTCCAGAACCAAGCCCTGTATTGAGACAGCCTGCTCCTGTTCAGTCTCCTGAAGTTGTCAACAATGTTCCTCAACACATTGACGGCAATACTTCAAGCTCAGATGATTCTCTTTTCTCTGCGGCCGACTTCCCACCACTTTCCCCCCCATCTCCACCTCAACAAGCTGTGCAAGTCCCTCCTCCTGTTCAAACGCATCCTATGATGACAAGAGCTAAGGAAGGGATCAGAAAGCCCAACCCAAGATATGTGCTTGTTACTGTCAAATCAGCTTATCCAGAGCCAAAAACATTAAAACAGGCTCTGCAGGATGAACGATGGACAAATGCAATGAAAGTAGAGATGGGAAATCATCAAGTTACAGACACTTGGGATCTTGTTCCACCTCCACCAAATGTTAAACCGCTTGGTTGTGGATGGGTTCATAGAACCAAACTGTTAGCTGATGGTACACTAGACAAGTTGAAGTCACGACTGGTTGTTCGAGGTAATGAACAAGAGGAAGGGATCGATTATCTAGAGACATTCAGTCCGGTTGTCCGAGTTGCTACAATCAGAACGGTGCTTCATGTTGCTTCTGTCAAGAAGTGGTCAATAAAACAGCTTGATGTGCAGCACGCTTTCTTGCACGGAGACTTAAAAGAAACCGTATATATGAAGCAACCTCCTGGCTTCGAAGATCCAGCAAGACCTCATTACCTCTGCAAACTGAAGAAGGCAATTTACGGACTCAAGCAGGCGCCGCGTGCCTGGTTTGACAAATTCAGCTCGTTTCTTCTTGAGTTCGGCTTTAGATGCACTACACGTGATCCTTCTCTGTTTGTGTATATGAATGGACAAGACACGATGTACTTGCTTCTTTATGTGGACGATATGCTGCTCACAGGTAGCAATGATCAGTTACTTGCTCGATTGCTGGAGTGCTTGAACAGAGATTTTCGAATGAAGGATATGGGTACTCTGCATTACTTTCTTGGAGTACAGGCTCGGTTTCATTCTGATGGTCTCTTTTTGTGTCAAGAAAAATATGCTACGGATCTTCTCATCACTGCAGGGATGCAAGATTGTGCCCCTGTTTCTACGCCGTTGCCGTTAAGACCCGATATGACACATGGTCACAATGACACATTCTCAGAGCCGTCTTATTTCCGTAGTCTGGCCGGGAAGCTTCAGTACATGACGCTTACTAGACCTGATATCCAACATGCGGTGAATTATGTTTGCCAGAAGATGCATGCTCCAACAAATGCAGACTTCAGTAATCTTAAGCGTGTGCTTCGTTATGTTAAAGGCACCTTAAGTCTCGGTATAAACTTGACTGGAGACACAGACTTTACGCTTCGTGCGTACAGTGATAGTGATTGGAACGGTTGTAAAGATACGAGACGCTCAACCGGAGGCTTCTGCACCTTCTTGGGAACCAACATTATATCATGGTCTGCAAAACGCCATCCCACTGTCTCTCGCTCCTCCACTGAGGCGGAGTACAGGACGATGTCTTATGCGGCTGAAGAACTCAAGTGGATCACCTGTTTGCTTGGTGAAATGGGGATTTCTCAACATGTCACTCCTGAGCTGTATTGTGATAACCTTTCCGCTTGCTATCTCACTGCTAATCCGGCTCTTCACAACAGAACCAAGCATTTTGACAATGACTTTCACTATGTCCGAGAACGTGTTGCTCTTGGCGCCTTGGTCGTGAAGAAAGTCCCTGCTTCAGCACAGATAGCTGATATTTTTACGAAGCCCCTCTCTCAACGTCCGTTCTTCGATCTGCGATTCAAACTTGGAGTCGGGCTTCCTCCCGCCTCAAGTTAGCGGGGGTGTATTGAGGAAACGAAACCCATTAGACAATCTGAAGATGCTAAGGCCCACGAAGAGAGTAAGACAAGCCCAACCAGCTTGTCGTCTTCTGCTACTCAGCTCAACGGGAAAAACAGAGGATTGACAGTCAGTCAATGTACGGCAAAGAGAGGGAATCTTATCCAGCTGTGTAACCGATTTGACGCCCTTGGATCTCGAGCTGTGACGTGTCATTAGTCACCTCGGACTTTGCTAATTTAGGGTTTCCATCTCTTTGTATTTAAGCATGAGTTCTCCTCTGTAAATCTTAAGTTGAAATAATACAGAAAGTTTCCTCTTCATCTTTGCTTCTATTGAAGTTATTACAATCAGAACTTACTTTTCCTCCACCACTTGGTCCTACAAGTGCAACTTTTGAACCTGGTGTCAACCTCAACGTTATCCCCTGCACAATTTCGGTTAACACAAAGATAAATAGTTCAAGAATTAAATTTTCATAATGCCAAACGTCTACAAGTTGAAATATGTCGTGTTACCTTCAGGATCATGTGACTAGGGCGTGAAGGATAAGCAAACCAGACATCATTTATTTCCACATCGCCATCAGGATTACTGCAACCATAATATAAAAATGAAGCTTATCGTATGATACAGAAAATTACTTTTAAGAATGAGAGGAGCTCTCACCCGACAGGACACTGATCCCCTGCACTTGACATGCTAGAAACACGATCTAAGATCTGAAAAACCCGTCTACTAGCTCCTGCAGCTTTCATTGCAGTTGTGTACAAACTTGATAAAGAAGATACCGATGAACCAACTACAAAAGATTAAAAAAATATCTTAGTTTTTAACACAATCATTTTTCTCGAAAAATCCATATAACCAAAGAAAAATGATGCAGATGTAACCTGTGAGACTATAAAGAATGAAGGAAGTGAGTGCTCCAACGGTCATGGAACCAGTTATTGTTAAGTATGCTCCATAACTAACAACCGTAATCACAGATAACGTGAAAGCTGCGTTGAGTCCTCCAAAGAACAACCCAACAAGTACCTAAATCAACCAAAATACCGACTTATCCTCTCAAAGAAACATCAAAAAGTTTAATGTCATAAAATGGTTAATGCCACAAATACTCACTGCTTGTTTGAGTCCTAGCTTCAGGGTCTCATCAACTTTCTTGGAGTATTGTGAGACCATATAACCTTCTTTCGCAAACGATCTAACTGTTCGTATTGCACCAAAAGATTCCTGAACATGATCCAATCAAAGCCGGTTTAAATACTAACATATAAATTTTATATGACTAGCAAGAAAAAGAATAACCTCAGCAATTGATGCAGCAACAGCAGCTGCTGCTTGAGTTTTGTGTGAAAGTTCACGGAGATATCGTCCGAATTGCTTCACAGCTATGGAAATTAATGGAACTACTACTAATGCCAACACTATAAAGCATGATTGATGAACAACAAGTCAGCTTGTTTGTTCCATTTATCACAAATCCGAAAAAAGAAAAGAGAAGCTTTCTTACATGTTAGTTTCCAAGAAGATGTAAACATGAAACCAACTCCAATAAGCGCCGTTGTTACATTACGAAGAGCTTCGGAAAGATTTGTAGTAGCAGCGTTTTTAATGATTTGGGTGTCTTCAGAAAGTCTACTTAACAGCTCTCCAGTTTTTGTCACATCATAAAATGCGATTTCCTGATGCATTAGGTGTTTGAACAGATCCTTTCTAAGTCGAGCCACAACTCTTTCGCTGGCAGAGTTAAACAGCCACGATCGCAAAGCCGTGCACAAAGATCTTAAGAAACCAATAAATATTAACTTTAGACTAAAACCATAAATCTAATGATCAAGCAAGGACTAAGGAAGAAGATTTAAAGATGTAATCATCACCCGACTACAACGATAAGCAGAATGATTATAACAGCGTTTCTAACAGCAAGAATGGACTCAGATTGCTGTTCAGGCGTCTTGACATCTCTTGATACAATGTCTATAATCATTCCACCAAATTTTGGCTGTAACCAGAACAAGCACACTTCAGAAATCAACAACATCATGTAAAAATAGGAAGATGAAGATGGAGAGATGAGACATACAACGAGGAGATTGGTTGTTGAAGCTATTAACAAAGCAATGGTTCCAATCACTAGCTTCCCTGCATCAGGCTTTGCCTGCAACCATAACATTTTTGAGTATTGACCGAATTTTTAATCTACGAATGTTAATCAAGAATCATTTACCAACGAAAAGACTCTGCCAAACCCAACATTTGCTGCCTGACAAAAAAAACAGGATAACTTCACTTATCTGAATATGAAAAAATGTGTGACACAAAAACAGGACAAGCACATACCTCAGCAACTCCGTTCTCGAGATCAGTTGTACCATTCTCGCTCGTCTGCGCTCCATTTGCTGTCGTTTTATCCTGAATAAGGCAAAGAAGAATGAATGATCAAGGGAACTTATAATTTGGCAAATCAAAACTTTGAAACAATCCGATCGTTCCAATCGAATGATCAGTAGAGCACTATATTTTGACACCTGAAGAGTGCTATCACTATCAGGTGAGAAAAGGACAAAAAATTCTCCAGGAAAAACAAGATAAGGTTTAAACGGAAAACCTGGTTCAGCAAGAGAGGATCCCTATGACCTCTGCTTGACGTCCCACCAGTCATAAGTCTCTTGTAGCCCATGTCAAAGGTTAAACCCTTTTTTCTTCTGAAGAAGAAGAACTTAAGCTGTTGTGTCGGAAAGGATCTTATTTTGTAGCCATGTAAAATCCAATTGGTGTTTGTTGTTTCGTTTCTTTACCTCCACCATGTATTTCTATTTTCTTTGAGAAAAATAATAATCAAATGAAACCAAATAAACTAGCACACAAAGTCGGTCGTCTCGACTTTATGACAGAAATAACACTATACAATACATGTAAACATTTCTCCGCAAATGAAATAATATAATTATTATTTAAATTTTCTCTACGTTCCAAAGTCTAAGATCACACTGATATAATTTAAAAATAATCAGTGCATAACACGTTATATTATAGCTAAGTTTCAACCGCAAAGTATAGTAAAGACAATTCTTTAGCGAAGACTACAGGCTTGACTGATTTCCCCGCTACCACCCGCAAACGCAGTTTTTGCGGTTGATAGTGGTTGACAGCGTTTCAAAACAATCATACAAACCGCTACAACTCGCTTCAAACCGCTCTGAACCTCTTAAAATCAAAAGCTGGTTCCAGTTAGCGTTTGCGGTTGCGGGCGGTTGCGGTTGGATACAAAAATATAAAATTATTTTTTTTTAATATTTTAAAATTAAAAATTAAAAATTAAAAATTAAAAATCAAAAATGGAAATATTATAAATAAAAATATATACACAATTTATATATTAATTTAAATTCACAATCAATTTCATAATTTGTTTTATAAAAATTTTAAACTATCTATTCATGATTAGAATTTTTTAAAACTTAATATATATACATTTATAAAGATATACACATATATAAAACAATACAAAATATTCTTTAAAATTTTCTAATATAAATCTTCAAAAATATATATTAAAATTATAGTTTTCAACTAATTAAAAAATTAAATAAATAAACATAATATTATTATTAATCATATTATATTAATAATTATTATATTTTATCACAATAATATGTTTTTTATACTTTTATAATGTTATAATATGTTTATATTAGTAATTTATTATTAAACCGCTGTAATATTTCATAATCAACCAGTCATAAACATCCTGCAAACGCAACAATTTTCAAACGTTATATCAGTCATACAAAACGCAACATAACGCTTGAAACCGCAATCACCCGCATCCGCAAACTCCCGCAGTCGCAACCGCAACCGCTGCGTTTGAACCAGTCGGGCCCTATGTTGAAGCTCAGCGGGATAAAAGCGTTTTAAGTCAGTGACTGTCCGATGAATTTAACAGCTAGAAGCCCAAAAGAAAATATGGGCCGGTAGTAAATATGTCAGATCATCTCCAATATATTTTATTATTTTTACCTTTAAAATAAAGAAATTCTATAATAAAAATGTTGTGAATAAAGAGAGTTGTGTGTAAATCTATTCTCCTTATTCCATTCGACCAGAGGTCTATATATATATATATACATGAGATAAATCCTAATCCTAATGGTAATAGGAAATAGTACATATATATTCCTTATACAATATGTAAAAGGATAAACATATAGATAAATATGGAAATATCCCAATCTTCTAAGGCATTAGAGATTGGGCCTGCTGGATGGATGAACGGGCTTTGATGACTTGGGCTTGTTCATGGGTCGATCACCAAGTGATCCTTAACACTCCCCCTTGATCGACACATCCAGGCTCAAGGTTCATTCATGATTTGATGTTGCCTCATTAAAACCTCTCCTGAAAAACCCAAAACCCAATGTGGTAAAAGGAAAACCAAGGACAGGAAAAAGAGTACAACACATGAACTCCCCCTGATGACTACATCTTCGAAGATCCTTCTATTTGGTGCACTCCATTCTTGTAGATGATCTTCTTGCTTGTTGATGTAGCAATAGTTCCTTTGTCGGATTGTAACATGTCTCCCATATCTTCTGGAACTCCATTGAGACATGGTCAAAACGTGTAGCCCTTATAGCTAATCACTCCGTGAACTGGTCTCTCTATAGCTGGTCACTCCATGTGATGGTCGGACGGCTAATGACTTGTACTTGGATAGATTTTCAATCCTTGATCAAACTGTACCTGCAGTTTTTCTTATGTCCCACGGACATATGTATATATATAGGTCATATGGCTTAGCCATACTGTTGACACTTTAATATATACTTGCTCATCAAACTATCGATCTATTTAGCTTTAACTAAATATGTTTTCTGGTTACACTCTTGTACCATTGTGGATTTCTTTTATCCATTGATAAATATAAGGGTTCCTTTATAATCCCACACAATAATCTTTGTTTAAAACAAAGTGATCCAAAGTTTTCCTTTGATGGCTTCCCATGACCTTCTTTATTTTAGATCAAACCACGTGCATATGCATGAGGGTCAGGTTATGGACTTAGTCCATTCATGTCTGCATCTCGCCAATCAATGGTCGAGGTATTCATTGCTCAATGTTGCTGTAACAACATGGCTTATACGTGGTGATTATATAAGTGAGGTTTGCATACAACCTATGCTTCCTTTAGAACCTTATTTCTATCACTTATACTTCAGATTATCTATACTGATAGTTAGTACCTTAAGTCCATTCCATGACCTAAGCTCATATCCTTTTGCCATATGAATATTTGAGCTGAAAACTAAGTCGGACATGGTCATGGTCGGCAAGGACTTAATGGCGTGGACCAGATGACTTTCTTTGCCTTCCCTTGTGGTCATCTTCCACCTCATTATATGGTTTAGGACGTGGTTATCACTTATAAACACGCCTATGGTTTGCTGCAATTTTATTGCAGTCATAACACATATAAATATGGCCTGTTTATCCAATGGTTTGAACCATTCAAACTTTCTATGGATTTGTCCAGTATATACACAAGAATTTTCCTTCATAATTTATGGACTGGTTGTTCTTGATAGAACTTATTTACTAAGTATAACTTAGTCCTTTATATACAGCTGTTTCTAATACAGTCCATGAACAGCTCGGGAACGACACTGTTTTATGAGAATTCATTTTCTCATCCTTTAAGATCTCTTGGATCATAAGTTATATAGGTACCTCTATATCCTTTATCCAGTGAATATCATAGTGCTTACTACTTCATTATTTCTTTCCAGACCTTATCCAATTTCGGATTGTAGTAGCATCCACCACATAGGAATTTATTTCCTTGTAACATGTTCCTTAGTCTTTTTGGATAACCTTGTGTATTAAGCCATTCATTGAATGCTTTAGGTATGGACATGGACGACCCTTTGCCTATCCGGTTATGTCCTACATCTCACGGTATCACAAGACTCTTATGTCACTGGTCAGATGGCGTTTCCATATTATATATGTCCCATACGCCCATCTCCTTTATTTAACCTTAAAAACCTCACGTTCCCTTTATGATTTTATGAGTACTCTAACGTGGGTTAATGATCCTCTCTTTACTCAAGTGCTTTCTTTCTCATGAGCTTTATGTATATATACATCATTGGTGTTAACACTCTTATGTTGTTCCATTATGTTCCAGACATGATCTTGATCAATTTGAGATTTTTATCAAGGACCTTTGTTTACCTTTATAGCTTGGCGTCCCAAGACTATATGGTTTGGTACCTTAGATGTTTAGCTGCGCAGCCTTTTCTCAATGCCTGTTCTGGTTTCCTTAGTGAACCCGGATCCTTTATTATGAGCACCTTTTCTCTTTCTATCTGAGGTTCCTTTTCTTATGGAACATACTCGTCTATCCTTTAGACTTTATAGCACTTGATTATGTCTCTACCAGGACATTTATTTCGTGGTGCTAAGCTGGAATGACTTAGTCATTGGGTCTAATCTGTCTGGCTATCATCTAATATGATTTTTCTTAGTATGGACGTCCATGATTTATAATCTATGGTCCGAGGATCTTGCCAAGACAGGGATGGTTCATACCAATCCGTTTCATATATTATTTACCAGCTTATAGCTTTCTCCATTTAATGTTGGATAGACGGATATACAATCCGTGTCCTTTAACCATAATCTAATCACCCATGTTAGGTTCATGGTTCCTTTGGATTCGTGGGAGAAAGACATTTTCCTTATCCAACATATATTTCCATTCTATCTCATTTCCTTATGAGGTTCCATCCTAGACGGCACATATATTTGTGGTGGTCTATATATAATCTCTTAGGATGGTGTCTGGATTATGACCCTTTATCATACTTTAGATGGGAATATCTATGCTTTACTTTAATGGTCTGATGCATCATTCCTTTCATACATGTAAATACTTTGATGTCTCCAAGCATATAGACTTTTAGTCTTTAAGATTAATATGTCCTTAATCAAATATCTTTGTGACCTCTGTATGGAGAGTCAGAGAACTAGAAGTTTATATATCTGATTGTCTTTAAAGGACAATATGTCTGAGTTTAACTTGGCCGCTAGATTATGGTGTGTTCATGTATCATAGGGTTATCCTCTCTCCCCCTCATGAACATACTGTGATCTGCGGATGCTCATGACTTTTCTCATGACTTTTATAGTCTAAACCTCATAGGTTATGGCTCTATAGGCCAAGTTATCACGTTTTGGCTATCATGTTCATGGTTTTATAGTATGGTCATGTGCCACACGGAGTGTCTATTCTCCCCCTCATGAACATGCTATAAAATTGTTTGTCCCTTACACAAAGATAATATGCCATTTCGTGATGCTTTGTGACAATCAAACCTTATGAATTTCCCTTGTGTACATGTTTCACAATGTGAGATTTATGGGATAATTCTTTTGTGCCTTTAAACTTTGCATCAAGTTTATTTTTCGATCAGAATGACTAATTCTGTCGTACCATTAAGTATAATTTCGTGGTCAACCTTTCAGGTTACCTTAAAACCACTTGTTCCTTATCATACTGATCCCTTGCATAGTCTAGATCAATATGGAGAGTAAAATCTTGACCCCTTTGGCGATTTTCCTTAAAAATCTGTAGGATTTTTCTTCCCTTAGTCCATGAAAAACCATTTTTCTCTTGAGTTGATCATACTGATCCCAATACTCAATAGGACTTATATGTGTGGGTAAAAAAAATCTTTGGTCAAGAAACTAATCCCATGTTTTCATTTGTCATAAGAAAAAAAATTTCCATCAAGCAAATAAATAAAAACCTTTTATTAATGCTTTGTAAATGACAAGTTAAAATGAAAACAACACCAAATCATAAAATAAAATTCAGAACATCGAAATCCCTTTATTCGATGAATAAATCAAGATCACTATCCACGTGAGTCCACTCGGATTCTTCCTCCTCAGCTTCATCAGCTTCAGGAAATATCTGATCAAATTCTTGTCTCAGCCTGTGTATGTACATGATCTCATCAAATTCCTTGATGTTCTTTGCTCTTATCTGCTCCTTCTTCTCAACCGCCAATAGGATGTTGAGTAAGTCGAAGTAAGTGGTGCACATACTGGCGTGATATGATATCCTCACATCCTGCGGATGGATCGTTTCACGAGTCTTAACGAGCTTGTCCTCGTTGGTTATCAATTCACCACACAGATTAGAGTATAAGAGATTCTCATAAGGTCAGAATGATAGTCTCCCACGGACTCATAATCCTGGAACCTGAGCTCATGCCATTCTCTTTCAGCTTCATGTACTACTGATTCTGAGTATTTGTTATTCAATGAATACCAGAGATCATGAGGATCCTTAATGTACTTGTACATCGTTCTCAGTTCCTCACAAAGATGATTCTTCATGATTCTGAGGGTCCATTGCCTCTCACACGCAATGGTATCATTGTTGAATTTGACACACTCCCACAGTCCCCTAGACTTTAATGTGCCAGAAGTGTTCATGGTCCATACAACATAGTTGTCTCCGGAGAGATTTAGGACACTGTATTCCGAGTTGTCTGATCTCGACATCTGAATCATATTAAACAATGATCAGTTAGTTTCTCCTGCCATATGGCTATGTAAGGAAACTTAGGCTCCCACGGCCATATAGACAATAAATGTCGTTTGATTATAAAGCCATTATATAATCAAGGCTCCCATGGCCACTCATCAATATGAGATTTCAAGCAAGTGATTTAAACAATCTAGAACTAAATAATAGATTTATAAATCAAACTATATGACCAGGATGCTTGAATCAATCAATAAAAATCTCAATAATTATTCAGATCAAGCAAAATAATTTACTAAGTCGACCAGGATGCGAGCAATCAACACAAAATATCAAACATGTAAAATCGGGTGATATTTGGTTTTAGGGTCCGCATGGGGTCGAGGGTCGAACCAGGTTCAGGGTTGAACCAGGGTCGGGGTCGAGCCAGGGTAAGGGTAAGCCTGGGTTTGAGGATAAACCCGGGTCAGGGTCGAAGGTTAAACCTCAATAAGCCCGTGTAAGGGTCAGGCCCGGTTAGGGCGGGAGTTAACCCCGGGTAAGCCCCGGGTTTGGTTTAAACATAAAACCTTTTGGATTTAAAATTTAAAACTCTTTAGGTTTTCAAATTCTGATTTAAAAATAATTACCCTTTAAATAAATCAGATTAAAACCGGAAAAAACAATTTCAATATAGAAAAGGAAAATTTCCGATTTATAAAAATAGAAGTTTTCAAATCCTTTACTTTTTGAAAATCCTTTTAATATAATATATGTAAATTTCGAAAATTAGGATTTAACAGAAAAACTTTACATAATAAAAATATAAGCTTTAGATAAAATTTCCTTTTCTTAGCTTTTATTTTTTAACTTTTATTTCTTTGTTTATGGTTCAAGTTGTAATTCTTGCTATATTGCTTTTAGGGTTCGAAATATGCTAGATTCATATGCACAATCAAGAACAATCAATCAAAGCAATTTTAACAAGATGAAAAACTGAAAATTAATCCAATTTTTAAACAACCTAGCACCCGGTTCTAAATTCTTAAGCAAGCAATCAAGAACAATCAAACAAAGATATAAGGGTTCCATCTATCAACCTAAACAGTCCATTCACCTTAGCAGTTCTAATTAGAAGTCATGGAATATTTACCTTTTAGAGAAGTAATGAAATTTCCGGATGGACTGTGCTGTGATGTTGATTTGATGCAGTCGACGACGCTTCTTGTGCTAGAGCGTGAGAGCGCGTTCGATGTCGGATTGAGGCGAAGTCGGCGGCGTTGGCTTCTTCTCGTTGCAAGCTTCAATTCGATAGGTTGCACGTCTTCTGGTTCGTCGTGGTTAGGGAGATAGAACCTTTTGAAGTCGGCGTCGGAAACTAGGGTTTTTAGTGATTTAGGTTAGCTCGAGTTTTTGGTGGCTCGTACTGATAACGTGTTGTGAATAAAGAGAGTTGTGTGTAAATCTATTCTCCTTATTCCATTCGACCAGAAGTCTATATATATATACATGAGATAAATCCTAGTCCTAATGGTAATAGGAAATAGTACATATATATTCCTTATACAATATGTAAAAGGATAAACATTAACATATAGATAAATATGGAAATATCTCAATCTTCTAAGGCATTAGAGATTGGGCCTGCTGGATGGATGAACGGACTTTGATGACTTGGGCTTGTTCATGGGTCGATCACCAAGTGATCCTTAACAAAAAATAGATTTTACTCTAATATTAGGTGTCATAGCCGACACTGCATGAAGTGTTGCATAACGCGGTGGCTGAAGTCGGATCAAAGCTTGAGATAATTCTTTTTGTTATAACCAATATGAGTTTGACCATGCAGCCATCATAGTTTAATAGTGTAAAGGATATCCAAGAACTCGATAAACTTCTGTAGGAGGTGGATAAATACTTTGAAATTTTTTGGTCTTCTAGATAACTAAGGAAAAATCAAACTGTTGGGTCAAACTCTAAAAGCTATTGGCTTTAAGAACATTGATTAAAATCTGAGTGCATTATCATATAAGGCACAATCTGTTTTTTTTTTACATGTTAAAATACATTCCACTTGAGAGCAACAATTCATGTGTTCGAAGTACATTTTTGGATCAAAGTGTCTCTTAGTGAGCCTAAACAAACAATGAGTTTATGGTTTCATGTAACTAAAACTTGTAACTATGTTTGGTTAGGGGAGCTAGCTTTTTTTTTTTATTATGTTAGGTTCTTGGGACAGCATGTTTTATTTTCAGCCACAAGATTAAAAAGAGGGAAGCTCATCTATGGGTTCAGATTATTCATGTGTGTTTGGGACTTAATGATGATTTTGATGTAAATTTATTGCTGTGTCTTTGTTGGTAAGGGAGGTGAATTTCTTCAGAGGACTATTGCTTTAGCAGTGAAGATTAAGGTTGTGATTCATGAATACATGAGCATTTTTTTTTTTGTTAAAATCGTGTGTTTGTGGACATGTAATGTGTGGATAGGGGAGCTCGTGGACATGGTGTTATGGACAGGAGAGACATAGTGCTGAACGGCGTATTGGATTGCAATCAGTGAGTGGAATTATGGGTCATCTTCTTCCTCCATAGGGGGTGGCATTTGAGATGTTGATAAAATCCATTAGTGATTGAATGCATACAAAAAGAGCATGTTCGTGGAAGTGAAATGAAAGCTTACATGTATTGTTGGGTGGAGCATCAGTAGTAAGTTGGACTAGTTCAGTTTGACACGCTTGATTAGATTTATGTCACTTCTCATGACGAAGAAGCATATTGGTAAATTTAGAGTGCTTGTCATGGTGACACATTTTTTCCTTTTAAGCATCTTGTGCAACACTTGGTCTCAAATTCAAAACCAATGACTCTGGTTGAGAGCTCAGAAACCATCTCTACTAGTTGTTCGTTTGGAAAGGTGGATGTAGTGGTATGAAGGAAATAGTTGCTGGTACATTTTTTCTTCATGCTGGAAGAATGTTTCTTAATAGACTATTTGGGCTTGACTGTTCTCCTTGCACCCATGAGTTTTGGTTTACTAGATTTCTTACTCTCGACTGATTTCTCCAACCTGGCATGTGGGGTTCTGTCTCGAGCTTTAGGTGTATGTCATCGACCGTCGTGATCTTTTGTTTTCCTATAAGCCTTTTCCAATAAACGTTGTCTGAGTCCTGGTTCAAATTCACCGTAAATGCACCATATGGTAGACCTGTTGTGGTACCAATCTCTTATAGCCCAGATCAAATTGGGTTACCACCATGGACAGATCAGAGGGTGTGCTTCTCGTTTCAAACTAGCTGTCCAGTGAGGTACGAGTTCATTAGTTTACCCAAAAACAGGGAATTGACGATTAGGTAAGCCGAATAACTTTTCGAAACCAGAAGCTCGCATCATCTCGAACTCTGGGGTACCCCCAAGCACATGGATGCAAGTATGTCTAGCTTCGAGTTTATGTTCAGCCGCCTACTGGGAAACCTATCAGTGGTGAACAACCTCTGAGGAAAGTGCGGTCCGCTTCATCGTCTCTTATGTGTGAATGAAAATCGTGAGTTGGGGCTTCGTACCCAAATATTTGGAAATGGTTTTGCCGTAGAATCTTTTAAAAATAGGAATATAGTTTCGATGGAATCCTGACTTCTTAACAAATAGTGATAATGGTTTTGAAATCAATTCTTAAGAACAAGCAAAACGGTACTCCAGAAAATAGACCTTGCATGTTGGAAACTCTCGGTCTTCGGGATCTTGGCTTAGTCATGACGAACGTTTGAGGAACGAATCTGGATGAAGTGCCAGACACGATGGATGGATTTGAAGAATTTTGTTTTCAATCGGAGGATTTATGGTTCTTCTCCGCCTCTAAAGAAAAAGGGCGAATTTTTCTAATCTTCCTGTTCAAATTAGAGTTTTTAGTCTTTTCTTTAGTCTTTGTAATTAGATTTCCCTAGGGGATAATGGTTTGGTCAGATGGCACGATGTTGTCTAGTTGAAGGGCATTGAGGTCTTTCTATCATGAGAATGTGTACTTCATGCATAATGTGGCCTAGAGTGAAATACAAAAGTGGATCCATATGTAAGTTTCTGTTAAACTTGTGACAAAATGATATGGCTGCGCTATTAAAAAAGTTTCAGAAGTTTCAAAAATATCAGATTGATATTATGGGAGAGTCCCACATTGATATATAAAGACAATCACACGAGTCGCCGCTGTCCGGCTAGCCACACTCATCAGACTTAAGTGTTGGGTTTTGGTGAAGGGTCATTAGCCCAATACAATTCTTTTTGGGTAAAGTTTTGGTTAACATTTTTTTGGGTCAAACCAAATTTAAGCCTTATGATTTGTGTTTTGGCCATTAATCTTTCCCTTTATCTGCACGTTGAGAAATGATCTCGAGTCTTACACCACGTACCTCAGAGCTAACACCTCTCTTGTCTGCCTTTATAATCAAAGCAATCACATTCTTCATTTCTTACTTTTTCACAAAAAAATATATGCAATATGTGGGAACCGGAATTCACACTATCGATTTTAGTTTAATTTGGAGGAAAGTCAAGTGAACCAACCTTCCCTGAAGGTCCGGATCCTCTGCGGGATCACACGAAATCGAAAAAGAGATTGATGACAAGATATTGATTGAATGTCACTCATAGGCGTTTTATTGACTGATAAGAACAAAGTTACAGAATTTCTCCGAAACACTGATGAATAGAGAATTGATAACAAAAGAACCGTGAAACAGAAGCGGAAAACGTTCTAAGTATAACTCCGCTAGTCTAGCCACCTAAGTTCTAAGTTCTCTAAGCTAACATGAATTTCTCTAGGTCTAAATTTTTGGATCCTCGCCCTCTTTGTCCCGGCTCTCCTTGTATATGTTTCCAAGGTCGGTGTCCTCTCCCCTCTTTTGCATTTGGGCCCAAGCCTATCTCTTCTGAAATATTCCATTTTTCATGATCTCGTAATTATCTTCGAAAACTTGACATTTATCTTCTCCTGCAAGTAAAAGAAAAACTATCATGATATTCTTGGCTCAATCTTATCTAAAACCGCAAGTGGATTTCCAGCCGTGTTTTGGACCTCTTCGGACCGTTTTTCGGTCTTAAACGTTTTCTATGGTCTTTTTTTTTTGAGAAATCGCCTTTGATATGATGCTGGTTTATGAGAGGATTCGTAAATCAATTTTATGGTCGAGGCATATGGTGTTTTAAGTTAACCGTTGCCGTTTTGTACGATTGATTCGAAGTTTAACGTTGTGACAAATCTTCGCGGTTTTTACCGTAAAGTTTTAATGATAACTCCAATCGAGATGAAACAAGAGGCAGTGCAGTCATGGTTCAAGGGATTGAGCTTCGAGTACTAGGTGGAGTGCATGATATTGACTCGACGGACTTGTTGGGACAGACCGCACTAGCCATATGTCGAGTGGGCTTGGTCGAGCCGCACTCGCCATATGGCGAGTGGGCTTGGTTGGACTGAGCCTTGGTCTCCCTTTGACAATCGCGGACGGTTGGGAAGTTGACAAGCCCTTTTCTGTTTTCCCGTCTGTTTTCCTCGGATCTATCCGAAAAAGTTTCCCAAGAATGGTAATCATGGCCGTTGATTTCGAGGTTACCGTTTTCGACCCCAACAGTTAGCCCTCCCCCAGCCTGCAAAGCTTTGGAGACGATTTTGCGGGCTAGTGATGTGTTTAATCGGAATTTCCGGCTAGGAGTACGTTTTTCCATTTTCCTCAAAAGTTTTCTTAAGATTATTTTATTGCAGAAAATAAACTCACCCTTGTTTCTCTATAAGTAGTGGCTTTCATCCCTCATTTTCTTCAGACGTCGAGATGAGCGACGTTGCCCCTTGCACGAGTTTGTCGTGCTCGGCTCATCCTGTTGCCATGCCGGCTTGCGTGGCTGATTTTCTTTTCTTTAGGGATAAGCTAGCTCGCCGCCGAGAAGGTACTCAGCCTAGATGGCATTGGACTGTCGGCGCCTCTTGTTCTGACTGGAGACTCGACTTCTGTTGTTGGGACACAGTCTCCATGTGATTTTTCTCCTCTCGTAGGGGAGGATGTTTCAGCTCAGCCTTCTGGTTCATCGACGACTCCGATCCCTGTTGGCGAAACGGAAACAGCTACCGAGTTGATGCCTCCTACTTCAGCCAAGAGGGAAGCCGTCTTGGCATTGCGTGCTCCCAGCACCACTCCACTTGCCCCGCCGAAAGGGCGGAAGAGGACCACCAGCACCTAGGCATCCAAGAAGAGGAGGTGTACCAAAGGTGTCGAGGGGGAGCCTTTGTCGCTGGGAGGAACCAGTTCGATGCTCCTACACCGTGCGAAGGTTTGTCCTAGGACGTTCTCTTGTTAAGATGTTAGTTCCTTTCTTACCCCTATCCCGTTTTTGTGCAGTTTGTGTCTTTGATTGACGGACTTATCAATGACTGCGGGTCAGAGGCAGAGCGTCTCGGGAAGGAATTAGCGAAGTCGCGGGTCATCGCAGCTCGAGGCTAAATTGAAGGTTATCGAGGATTCTCACTCTTCCGAACTTTCTCACTTGGAAGCTCGGATCGGCGACCTCGAGCGGGACCTTGGGAAGAGTGCGAGTTCCTTGCTCAAAGAGAAGAGGACTCAAAAGGCCAAGTCCTCAGAGGTGCGCCACCTCCAACGACAAATTCAGAACGAGGAAGGGTCGAAGAGTCGTGATGTTGCGGTGGCCGATGATGCATCTCGTGCCGAGTTTCGGGCTTGCTTGACGAAGATAGCCAGTTCTCTCGACTCTCTGATGGACGTCCACCTTAGGGATCTGGCCTTGGCAAGCATCGAGGGAGGTGTGAGAGAGGTTCGACTGTTCATGGGCGAAGAAGTCCCGTCCCCGCAGGCCACGGAGGCCAAGCTAACCGCTCTCAAGGAGAAGTTGGTTGCTATTGGGGGAGACTGTGACTCGATCTTCGCTGGCCTGAAGTCCGAGTGCGCTCTCTTACCGTGTCCAGACGAGCCCAAGGGACAAGGTCTTGCGGTCGAGAGGAGTGGAGATGACGCGGTCCCAGGTTCCAATGAGATGAGGAGTGAAGGTGAGTGTGACGTCCCGGCTTTGGGAGACGACTAAAGTAGTCCTGTTTTCGGGGATTGTTCTAGATTATGTTTGGTCTGGCCGCGTGAGGCCATGTTTTTATGTTTGTGGAATGGCCGTTGGTGGCTTTGAATCCCTGCCCGTTTTAGGGCTTTAAAAATATTTTGCTCAAATTTATAAAATCACGGTTTATAAATTGAGAGAACTTCCATTTTCGAAGTTAGAGGGATAAGGTGTGAGTTGTCATCTCATTACTGTCTCTCAGATGATCATTATATCCATCGTTAAGTAAGATGAGAATCCTCGCGGTCTATGGTTTGCGGAGACTCATAAACGTACAAATATAGATGAAGAGACAAATTTTGGGATCTCATATCGGGGTGTTGATATTATGCCTTTGAGATGTCAGGATCCAGCATTGTTGGGTTTAAGGCAAGACCTAGGTTTACTCTCGACTTAAGGCATTGCGATGACAAATCGACTTTTGTTTTTCCTGATTGTGATTTTAACTTGATTCTTACCGTTTTAAAGTCCGTGAATTCTAATCGGCTTATATGACTTGTCTTGGAAAGAATTGAGCTACTTCCAAAGACTGTTTAGAGGTGCTGACCAAAATTTTGGATTTCTTGTGATCAGCAACAAAGTGGTGATAAGTGTTACTGTTTAGAAGTGTGTTATCATTTAGAGATGTGTTACCGTTTATAGGTGTGTTTGACTGTTTGAGCTATGGAGACGAGAATTTTGTCTGAAAAGAGCGTTAGCGACGTCTCGCAGTGCCGAATGTTGAGTTTTTCTTATGCCGTATTTCGTGGTTGAAATGTTTACGGGCTTCGAAAAATTACTTGTGATAAAGGCTTATTCTGACCGAGGGATGCTTTTAGGAGCATTTGGGATTTTTTTTTTGGTATTTAGAAATTTTTGAGCGAAACAGGGATTGCTATTGTAGCCGTAAGTTGCGAGATCGATAAGTTTTTGCGGTAAGAGAGTAGCTAGACTTGTTAGGAGTCGTATTGCGTTTTCTTGTTGCTGAAAAAGTTTCAAAAATAGTGAGTATTTTATACTTGTGAGAGTATGCGAGTATACGTATACGTACCCACTCCCCCCCCCCCTTTTTTGAGAGGGGGATAGCTGAACTCGTCTTTCGACGAGCTGCCTACGTACCCTTTTGAGGATCAAGCCATCTTGTAGTTCAGTGTATCATGTTGCAATTAGTGATAGTATTTTTTGAGGTACATCGCGTTCCAGGTTCTTTGAATCTTGACATCTTGCATGTTGGCGATTTGGTATGCTCCTGGTCGGACCGCCTTTATGATTTTGTACGGTCCTTTCCCGTTTGCTCCCAGTTTTCCAGCGTTCCACTTGACAGTGTTTTGGAAAAATTTGCGTAAAACCAAATCCCCCTCTTTGTACCTGCGATGGCGCACATTTGAAATGTAGTACTTTGCGGCTGTGTGCTAGTAATTTTGAATTCGTATGAGTGCTTGATCTCGGCGCTCGTTGATGAGGTCGAGATCGTCCAGTCATTGTTCAAGTCTTCTCGTTCCGGTAGTAGTCTCCTTCGTATTCCGGGAAATTTTACTTCTGCCGGAATCATGCATTCCGTCCCGTATACGAGGGCGAAGGGAGTTTCTCCTGTTGCTCGCCTCGGAGTGGTGCGATGTGACCAAAGGACTCCTTCGAGTTCCTCCGCCCATCGACCTTTCTTAGCGTCTAGGCGCTTCTTAATCCATCGAGGACAGTTTTGTTGATGGTTTCGGCTTGGCCATTACACTGTGGATATCTGGGAGTCGATTTTGTTAATCGTATTTTCCACTTCTCGCAGAAGGCTTCGAATCGAGTAGAGCTGAATTGGGATCCGTTGTCCGTTACGATCTCGTAAGGAATTCTGTGCCTACAGATAATGTTTTTCCATACGAATTTTTCAACTTGGACGTCTTTGATACTTGCGTAGGAATTTGCCTCTACGCATTCCGAAAAGAAATCTGTAAGAACCAAAAGAAACAGCTTCTGTTTTGAGTTGTGTAAAGGACCGACAATATTCATGGACCAGCGCATGAAATGATACGGTGACGAGATGGATGAGAGAATCTTTGCGGGTTGGCGGATTGTCGGTGCATGCCTTTGACATTTTTCGCACTTTCATGTCAATTTATCGCAATCTTCGATCATTGTTGGCCAATAGTATCCATGGCGTTTGATTTTGACCGCGAGTGACCTTCTGGCGGAGTGATTTCTGCGGATCTGGAGTGAACTTCTTCCATAATCTTTCTCACCTTATCTCTTTCCACACAAGTCATAAGCTGGCCGGAGAATTTCCACTTGTAAATTTTCCCGTCTACCGTGACATACTGTGCGGCTTGAGTTTTGATTTTTCGAGGCTCCCACTTTTTCGCAGGTAATGTCCCGTCGACGATATAAGCCCGAATCGTTCCCAGCCATGGCTTATCGCGGCCATATTCGGATTGATCCAAATTCTCTTCGGGTTGGATTTTGATTTCTTTTGCATCGTCATTTTGTGCTTGGATCAGGTTGGCGATTACTGGCGGTCCGACACTTGGGTGCTCAATGAACTCAACGGGAATTATTATTTTGAGACCTGGATTTGAACTTGATGCCAGAGCAGCCAATTCTTTAGCTTGAGCGTTTTCTGAGCGGGGAATTCGCGTGAGAGCGAAATCATCAAAGCTTTCAGCTAGATCTTGGACGAGTTTGAGGTATGCATCCATTCTTTCATCTCTTGCTTCGTAGTCTCCGCTGTATTGGTTAGCGACTAGTGAGAATCACAGTAGGTCTGAATATTGCGTATTTTCAGACCATGAGCATGTCGCACTCTCAATAAGCGTTTCGTACTCGGCCTCGTCGTTGGAGGCGTGGAAGTCGAATCGAAATGATTGTTCCAGGAATTCACCAGTAGGAGAGGTGAGACGGATTCCGATCCCTGACCCTTGTTTGGACGAAGATCTGTCGACATGAAGAAGACAGGTCTAATTTGGTTCCTTGTTCGTCATGTCTCTTGTCGGCAATTCCACAAGGAAATCCGCGAGTACTTGGGATTTTGCGCAGGTTCTGGGTTGATACTCGACATCGTATTCGCTCAACTCGACTGCCCATTTAGCAAGTCTTCTTGATGGAGGCTGATTTTTTCTTCCTTTTAGGAGAAGTTTCAGCTATCGAGTTATTTCGTTTTAGTTCGGCGGCAAAACAAACTTCGGATATCCTGCGATCCCGTTGTATAGTCTCGATCCCGTGGGGAGTTGGAAACTTAAGAAAAAGATGGAATGTCGACGGAATGGCCCACATGGAATTCATCCATGGTGTACCAATGATTTCATTGTAGGGTGCTGGGTGATCGACGACCAGGAACTCCACATTTTTCATGACGCTCCCGGCCTTAACTGCGAGGTTAATTGAACCAAGGGTCATGGTGGCATCTCTCGAGAGTCCGATTAATGGGCTTAGACCTCCCGTTACCTCGTGTAGGTCAATTTCCATTCTCTCGAGGGTGCTCTTGAAGATAATATCAGCCGAGCATCCGGTGTCGAAAAATACTCTTGCTACATCGATTATCTTGGATAGTCAGCTCGATGACAAGGAGATCGTTGCGAGGTTTGGCCTGGTCAGCCGTTACTCTATCCTTGAAAGAGATGATGTCACTAACTACTACGCCAGACATACCGTATCTAAATCGTTCAGGGAATTTTAGGTTAGAGAATCCGACCCCCCCCCCTTTCCTTCTAGCGCCAAATTGTGGGAACCGGAATTCACACTTTCGATTTTAGTTTAATTTAGAGGAAAGTCAAGTGAACCCAACCTTCCCTGAAGGTCCGGATCCTCTGCGTAATCACATGAAATCGAAAAAGAGATTGATGAAAAGATATTGATTGAATGTCGCTCAGAGGCGTTTTATTGATTGATAAGAAGAGAGTTACATAATTTCTCTGAAACACAGATGAATCGAGATTTGCTAACAAAAGAACCGTGAAACAGAAGCGGAAAACGTTCTAAGTATAACTCCGCTAGTCTAGCCACCTAAGTTCTAAGTTCTCTAAGCTAACAGGAATTTCTCTAGGTCTAAATTTTCGGATCCTCGCCCTCTTTGTCCCTGCTCTCCTGATATATATATCTCCAAGGTCGGTGTCCTCTCCCCTCTTTTGCCTTTGGTATCATATCTCAACTCTGTGGTCATGTTCACGAAACAGATATCTATACTCCTTGGTCATTTCTCGAATATAAAGAGTTAGAGAAAGAGATATCTTGTCCACATTATTAGTAACATCCCACAGCTGGTCCAAACCAACATTCATTATAAAAAGTTTTAAAACATAACACACAGTATAAAAAGTTGTTAAACTGAAATTGATTAAAACATATTCATCATCATTTCTCCATAAACTCTTTGTCCCTAAATTGTTTGAAGATTTCATAATCTAGTTTGCTTCCCATGTCAACTGCATATTCATCATCAATTTTGGACAGAAAAATTTACTTTGGGAGACACATTCTAAGTTATCAATTACTCCAACAAACACATTGTGTTTTTAGGACACTTTTTCTCAGAGAAATAACCAAGATAACCTGAAACTAAAGAATTTGTGTCTTTAAGGGATACCTAGTGTCTAGTTACGTTTCTAACTATTTCTTTTTTAAAAATAAACTATTTTATTAAAAAAACAAGAACCTTATCTCTTCGAAATCTCTAAATCGTGAAAACACAAACAAATTAAACCCTATCCCCTTTCTCCGACATGAGAGGTTGAGAAACTGAACCATCATCCCTGTTTCTCAATCCCCTATCTTCTCGATCCAAAATTATTCCTAATCGAGAGAGTTACATCCAGAATTGAACCCTGTCTCCCTTTAGAACTTGCCTCGATCTCTATTCTCGAGACAGCAACGCACTGTGTTCTCCACCACCGCCTGTTCTTGAAATCCGCCGCAACCTTAACCGTAATATCTGTCTCCTCCATCTCACATTGGACCCCCATTTTCGAGACCCATCTGACTGGTTCACTGACAATCTTTAACATGAAAGGTTCGATTTTTATTTCCAAAGCTACCTTTTTCGATTTGCTCAATTTCTCTTCGACATCTCAATCTTTGATTCCTTATACTGAAATTCCCATTACACATTTTTGAGCAGTGATCGCAACCAGATTGCGTATCCCCAGACTCTCTGTCCAACGTAGAGATCCCTTCCAAAAATTTCTTGTCCCTGTTTTATCCATCCGCACTTCCACTGACCACAACCACAAATGACTCATTCATCAACGCTTCCACTGACCACAACCACAAAGTTTAGGACTCCATCACCCACAAAGCACCAGATCACAGAAATCATGTCCACACTACTCCTTCCCGTGACTCATTCGTCCACAAATCACTCATCCACATCATGCCTGTCCATACATCCCTTTCCCAGCCATTAGGTTTGCTTTTGTAACATCTGTGGTTTCTAGATCTTTCACATTATGGAACATTATGTATGTTTCCCAGCCATTATTATTTTACCTACTCACTGTATCGCATCAACACTACATATGTTAGAAACTTTGTATTTTTGATATCCCAACCTCAACAATCAACATTACATATGTTAGAAATTTTGTACTTTTGATACCTCAACCACAACAATCACGTCCACAACAATAACAATGTCTCCATACATACATACCTAACCACCTTTTCTTATCCACGGATTCGTGACCACCACATCCTCTTCGATTTGCTTTATCCCAAAATGTACCGTTTCATTTATTAAAAAATAGTTATATATTTGCAACCAATAAAAAATCTAGTTGTTTTATGGTTGCATTTTTAAACGAAACATTCTTCTATTTATACAAGTGGTGGGTTATTTAAGTCCACAATATTACAGTTGTCAAGAAAAAGTGTCTCTCCTACACAAAGTATCTTTTAAAGCAAACAAAAGACGAATTATGTCTTTTAATGTAAGCTTCTCTTTTAGACATGTCTTTCATTCCAAAAGAGTGGCATTCTATCATATTAGCAATAAAGAGATCACTGTTCACAAAAATATGGTACTTAGAAAGACTTTCGTAAATACAGTTCACATGTGTCATAAAAAGACCTTCGTATATATTTAAAACACTTCCAGAAATAAAAATACTATAATATTTGAACACGAACAGCTAAATACTAATTATTGTAATCAATAATTTATAATTTAAAAACACACTAACCATTCAACGAACAAAAGATATAAGTTTTACACCTGTGTTTTCTTCATTGTAAACAGAGAACAAATAATAACAGAACAAGCACTAAAGTTGTTCTTTCACATGATGATAGTTCAGATGGTTCCCAACTTCCCATAAAATGAGATAAATGTTCTATCTAGATCAATATGAAAACTGGAAGTTCCACCCAAATCAAATAATTTCTGTTGGAAAACAATTCATAGTTCATATTATATGTTTTGAAAAACTTTAATGATAGAGGAATCATGATACACCAGCGTTGTAATTTTTAATCTCTTAATGCTCAAAAATACACAATAAACATAAGACATGCTGAATAAAGAAGAAAATGACGAGATATAATCAAAACGAGCTTAGAGAAGTAATAAAGCACAAGCAAGCAATGAGCAAGGTCACAAGCCTACCAAAGAGAAAATTGTAAGAAATCAGTATGAACAAAGTCACGAGTTTACCAAAGAGTAACTAATTACTGATGAAGAAATCTCAATTAAACTTGCTTACCAAAGATCAATGTCGACCGTAACAAAGATAAATTTCACTTGAGACAACTTTGCTCACAAACTTCATAAGGACATCATCTTCCTTTGTAAACCAATTATCTCCCTAAATCAGAGTAAGACTTAGGTTCACCCTCTCGGACAAACCTTTCAATTCACCACACCTCTTATCACCAATCAAATAGTCAACTAGATTAATAATAAAAAATATTAATTTCTTATAAAAAAATCTAAAATAATTAAACAAAAAAAATAACATCAATTTCAAAGACGCCAACGCCACAAGCTAAATCCTATATCTTAAATTTTAAACCCTAAATCCTAAATTTAAACTCGAAACCCTTAACTCGAATCCTATATCCTAAATTCTAAACATAAATTCTAAACCCTATACCCTAAACCCAAATCTTAGATTCTAAACCCAAAATGTAAATCCTAAACCCAAGCCTTAAACCTTAAAACCTATACCCTAAACCCGAACTCTAAACCCTAAACCCAAACCCGAATCCTATACCCTAAATCTTAAGCCATACTCTAGACCCTAAACCCAAACCCAAAACCCTAAACCTAAACCCAAAACCCTAAACCCAAACCCTAACATTAAATCCTAGGGTTTAGGTTTTGGGTTTAGGGTTTAAGGTTTGGGTTTAGGGTTTAGGTTTTGGGTTTAGGGTTTAGTGTATAGGGTTTAGAATTTAGGGTATAGGATTAGCGTTTAGGGTTTAAGGTTTAAAATTTAAGATTTAGGGTTTAGTTTGTGGCGTTGGCGTCTTTAAATTTGTTGTTATTTTTTTTTAAAAAAAATAATGTTTTTTATTATTAATCTAGTTGGCAATTAGATTGGTAATAAGAGGTGTAGTGAATTTAAAGTTCACCCCATAGGGTTAGCCCTACTCCCTAAATCAAGCTTCGTGAAAGGTCTCCTCTGCAGCTCCTATTCTGCTCGCTCGATCCAATCTAAACAACAAAACTAAATTAAAATTTATCACAGGAAGATCAACACACGAAACTCCCAAATTTCAAAACGATTACTATAATAGAGCTTTGTCTTCGTAAATATCATAGATAACAAGTTTTGAAACATATTGATCTTCGAGTTACGAACTTGAGCGTCGCCGGCGATGTTTCCTCATTAGTCATGTTCGTTTGGTTGCCGCTGTTTTCGGCGTCAGTGTCGGCGTCGGTGGTAGCGGCAGCGGCTGCATCATCTTAGTTTGATTGTTGTTCATTTTGTAGACGTTGATACCGGCGTAGACGCAGCCGCCGACGCAGATTGTTGTTCGCTTCGAAAACGCAGGAAGTTGACGCTGACGCAGGAAGCAAATTTGGATTATTCGTTCATTTATTCATATTTTATTTTTAAAATTTTGTAAAATTTTATTTTAAATATATAAAATGTAGTTTAAATATATTTACATCCATAAGAATATTATGTTTATTCGGTAATAAAATTTTGGTCAAATATACAAATATAACAATATTTTATGTCATAAATTATAAACTAAATTAAAAAAAAATACGTCAAAATATTTATCACGAAACAAAAGCTAAATAATACATCAAGCCGGTTGATAAAAAAAAATACATCAAGTCTTAAATAAAAATCATATATAAATGATAATCAAATTTATAAGCAAAGAAAAACCAATATTTAATACGGTGAACGACCTCTACCATATTCATTTGTGATGTTCTCACGCAAAGCTTCCATCGCTCTATCTCCGGTAGGCTCATATACAATATGTCCACCACCACGATCATCATCATCACCTTCTTCTTCTTCTTCTTCTTCTTCATCACCATCACTATCAGCTTCTTCTCCTTCTCCATCATCATCTCTTTGCCATTGTACAAAATCATGATCTTCCCGATGTGAATCACGTATGAAGTTGTGTAGCGCCATCGTCGCTGTCACCAGCTTAATCCACTTGACCAGACCATACTTTGGATGCTTACGATCCAAAATCTTCCATTTTGCTTTCCATACTCCAAATGTCCTCTCAATCACTGATCGCAAGCCTGAATGCTTTCGGTTAAACAACTCTCGTGCACTAACTGGTGGTCCTCCTGTAGCAAATTGACCAAGATGATATTGCATATTACGATGCGGACCAAGATACCTTGTCCTGATCGAATATCCGGAGTCAACTAGATAATACTTTCCAGGAGGAGGATGTGGGAAAGAAGCCTCATTCCTCACACAATAAGTCAAGACCTTTGAATCATATGCTCTACCAGATACACCGACATATGCATATATGAACTTCATATCGAAGTTACATATATCAAGAACATACCAAACCCTTAGCTCGTTTGTTATGTATTTTTTCTTATAATTTGAGTGATTAACTAATATTAAAAGAAAGTGTATTTTAGTGTTTTTGCTATTAAGTGAATGCTAATTTACTGATTTCAGTTTAAGAATACTATTTTGGAGATATAAAGTAAAATGACGCCAATTTGGAGAATTTTCCTTTAAAAATCCTCAATATTATAAATTTAATAAAACGATCAACTATATACATTCAAATGATTTTTATTCAGCATTTACATAGGTACATGCATAACTGAGATGGTGTTGGGCGAACTAATCTACAATGATTTTGGTTCTTCACCAACAACAGACGCATACTTAACATTAGTCGTTGTAGATCTCGACCCATGTCCTGAAGTCTTACGAAACAAGTCTTCTGCGTCCGTCATCGTCCCTTCCTCATTGTTTTTCTTAGCTGCCTCATGAAGCTGAAGCGTAAACTCAAGTCCCCAAACGACATCGTTCATCGGTGGCCTTTCAGTACCCCGAGCTTGAACACATCTCACAGCAATTTCACAGAACTTCTCTAATGATATCAAAGTGATATCGACAGCTAGATCTGGGTCAATGATCTGATCAAGAGTTCTTCCTACATAATTTGATTTCACCCATCTGATCAGATCTGATTGTTCTTGTGGAACATTTTCGATATTGATCAGTCTGCAACATAGAACTTCGAACATAACAACTCCAAAAGAGTACACATCCGATTTTACTGTCAACACTTGACGGCGATAGTACTCAGGATCCAAGTAACCAAACGTTCCTTTAACAACCGTTGAGACGTGCGTTTGAGATTCACTAGTTGGACCCACCTTTGATAGCCCAAAGTCAGAGACTTTAGCTACGTAGTTCTCATCAAGAAGTATGTTCGTGGTTTTGATGTCTCTATGAATGATCATTTCCTTTGCGCCTGTGTGGAGATACTGTAGTCCACGAGCCGCACCGATGCAAATCTCTAGCCTCCGTTTCCACGACAATGGAGGATCAAAAGCCTTGTTTCTCTTATAAAGATGGTCTTTAAGAGTGCCACGTGGCATATACTCATAGACAAGCACCATCTCGTTCTCGTCGTCGCAATATCCGATTAGAGAAACGAGATGTACATGACGTAGCTTTGAGAGCATCTCAAGCTCTGTTTTGAACTCTTTCGCGCCTTGTTTCGATGCGATTCCCAACCGTTTAACCGCCACAAGTGTGGTTCCACCGTCTATTCGTCCTTTGTACACCGAACCAAACCCGCCAGCTCCAACGATTAGCTTCTCGTCGAAATAATTTGTGGCGTATTTGATTTCGAAGATGGAGAATCGACGGCAGA
Source organism: Brassica juncea (assembly GCA_018703725.1). Classification (NCBI taxonomy): domain Eukaryota; kingdom Viridiplantae; phylum Streptophyta; class Magnoliopsida; order Brassicales; family Brassicaceae; genus Brassica; species Brassica juncea. The sequence continues at coordinate 38,338,950 of CM031935.1, read as the reverse complement.
GATATGCGGTAAGAGGAGAACACGAGTCCGTAGGCTCGCTTGTTGTTTGTAAAGGAAAGTCTTTCGTTTTCTTCTTCTTATACAATAACACAATGACAGCAACCAACATCGCTAGAACAATTGAAGAACCAACCACCAAAACTTGTGAATTACCTTTTCTTATCGAAGGCTTTACATGATTTGGTGTTTGGTCGAATGACACTAGAGGATTTGGATTAGGTCCAGCCAGACTACCCTCGGAACTGTTCACCTTCAGAATCTCTACACCATTCAGAATAGCATCGTAATACATTGGGAAATTGACAGTGTAAGGATGCAAGTCAAGTCGTAGATCAGGTCTTGGACCACTTTCAGAACCCACATATACACTGAAATCTAGATAAATTGGAATTCGAGAACCACCGCTCAGCTGAATGACATCCATTTCACCAAATAAAGAGGAAGGAAAGGTTGTAAGTCCTAAAGTGGTGGAAGTCCTAAAGGAAATACCTGAAGGAAAAGAGTATAAGACCGAAGAAAAGGATGAGGCAAGTTCTGTAACTAAAACACAAGTTGGGAGGAAAATGAGAGAAAAGGAAGGTGAGAAGAGTAGTCCTAAGATACAGGAGGAAGTGACTGTCTCTCAGGGAAAAGAAGGAAATAGCTGGTTAGGAGTATCCCCTGCAAAAGTGGGAAGACAGAAACTGAAACAATCTGGTGAAAGTGCTGTTGTTAGTACTTTATCAAGATTTGAAGTACTGGCAGAAGAAAAGGATGTAAGTGATAGTGTGGAGAAATTGAGTAAAATAAGTATGGAGGAAGAAAATGGAAAAACAAAAGAGGATTCGGATAGGGAGGAAGGGGAAATAATTACTGAGAAGACTGATCAAAAGGCAGAAGAAAATGCTCAAGCTGAGAAGAAAGAAGAGGAGCAAGGATTTTCTTTGTGTCTTTCATCGAAGCAGACAGAGTCACCTTCTTCTGTTTTAAAGGTGAATAAGAAGGCTCCACCACGAGCTGGGAAAAAGAAAGCCTACAAGAAAAAATAAATATGGCTAGTTTCTTTTGGAATACAAGAGGTTTCAACAAAGGAAATAAGCACTTAGTTTTGAAGAAATGGGTTGAGGAAAGGAATTTTCAATTTGGAGGGGTACTAGAAACAAGAGTGAAGGAAAGGAAGAGTGGGAGAATAATATCTAAGGTGTTTCCAGAATGGTCAGTAATTGAGAATTATGAGCATAGTCTGCTGGGTCGTATTTGGTTGGTATGGAAGCCAGGGATAAGGGTTACACCAGTATTTAAGAGTGGGCAAATCATTACAGTTTCAGTAAAGTTAGAAAATGAAGAAAAGGAGTTTTTCTACTCAGTGGTTTATGCGGCTAATAGAGAAGAAGAGAGGAAAGAATTATGGAGAGATTTGAGGAGTCATCAGGATTCTCCTATCATTCATACTCATCCGTGGATGGTAGTGGGTGATTTTAATGAAACAATAGCAATAGAGGAGCATTCAGTCAGTGAAGTAATGTCTCAAGGGATGGTGGATTTTCGAAATACTATACAGTATTGTGGATTATTCGATTCTGCATCTCAAGGACCGCTTTTTACTTGGACGAATAAGAGACAACAAGGGTTGATTTCAAAGAAGTTGGATAGAGTGCTGATAAATGATCATTGGACAAGGAAGTTCCCAAACTTTTATAGTGTTTTTGAAAGTGGAGGGTGTTCTGATCATCTAAGATGCAGGTCACACTTGAAGCCGATTCAAAATCAGGAGAAAAAGCAGCCTTTTAAGTTTGTAAATGTTCTTACTGAAATGGAGGGTTTCAAGCCGGCAGTTGAACAATTTTGGAGGAATACAGAGTCTATATTCTTATCTACATCAGCAATGTTTAGATTCTCAAAGAAGATGAAAGCTTTAAAGCCTGTGCTTCGAAGTTTGAGGGAAGAAAGGTTGGGAAATATCTCAAAAAGGACAAAAGAAGCTTTTGAAGAATTATGTGGTAGGCAGGAGGAAAGTATGAAAAACCCTACAGAACAAAACATGGTTGAGGAAAGTGAAGCATCATCTAAGTGGGAAAACCTTTCAAGAATAGAGGAGAAGTTCCTGAAGCAGAAGTCTAAACTACATTGGCTGAAGGTTGGTGATAAGAATAACAAAATATATCATAGAGCTGCAACAATCAGAGCCACAAAAAATTCGATCCAAGAGATATTATGTAGTGATGGAAATGTGGCTAATACAGCAGAGTCAGTAAAGATAGAGGCGGAGAAATTCTTCAGAGAATTTTTGCAATATAAACCACAAGACTTTGAGGGTATTACAGTGGAGGAGTTAGAGAATATTCTGCCTTATAGATGTCCAGAAGAGAGATGTGCTCAGCTGACTAAAGAGGTTACTGCAGAGGAGATTACAAAGGTTTTATTTTCGATGCCAAAGGACAAATCACCTGGGCCAGATGGTTATACAGCTGAATTCTTCAAAGAGGCGTGGCAGATTGTGGGAACGGAATTTATCATAGCAGTGAAATCTTTCTTTGTGAAAGGATTTTTGCCAAAAGGAGTTAACACTACAATTTTGGCTTTAATCCCGAAGAGGATGGGAGCAAGAGAGATGAAAGATTACCGGCCAATCTCGTGCTGTAATGTTTTGTATAAAGTGATCTCAAAGATTCTTGCCAATAGGCTGAAGACTACTTTGCCAGAATTCATTGCTCTTAATCAATCAGCTTTCGTGAGAGGTAGACTTCTGATTGAAAATCTTCTTCTTGCTACAGAAATTGTCAAGGAGTATCATAATGATTCCATATCTGAGAGATGTGCAATAAAGTTTGATATCTCCAAAGCTTTTGACACAGTTCAGTGGACATTTCTGCTGAATACCCTTCGTGCAATGAAGTTTCCAAGGGAATTTATTCACTGGATTTCTCTGTGTGTGACAACTGCATCATTTTCTGTGCAAGTAAATGGTGAGCTTGCTGGATATTTCAGAAGTAATCGAGGGTTAAGACAGGGCTGTGCGTTGTCACCATACTTGTTTGTTATTAGTATGAATGTCCTTTCAAAATTACTGGATAAAGCTGCTTGGGAAAGGAGAATAGGATACCATCCTAAATGTCAAAACTTGAGCCTCACTCACCTGAGTTTTGCAGATGATATACTGGTGTTTACAGATGGAAAAATCAGGTCAATGGAAAGTATCACGGAGGTATTTGATCACTTTGCAAAGATATCAGGGTTGAAGATAAGTATGGAGAAATCTACAGTATATTTGGCTGGAGTATCAGATGATAGAAGAAGAGAAATGGAGTTAAGATACTCTATACAGCTGGGTAAATTGCCTGTGAGATACTTAGGGCTTCCTCTGCTCAGTAAAAGAATGATGGTAGCGGACTATAAACCTCTATTGGATTGCATAAGAAACAGGATAAGTTCATGGACAGCAAGACATTTATCCATGGCAGGGAGATTAACACTTATTCAATCTGTTATTGTGAGCATCATAAATTTCTGGCTTCAAGCATTCAGGCTTCCGCAAGCATGTTTAAATGAAGTGGAGAAAATGTGTGCTGCTTTCTTATGGTCAGGTCCAAGTCTGAATCCAAGGAAGGCAAAAGTATCTTGGGAAACAATCTGTAATCCGAAATCTGAAGGAGGGTTAGGGGTAAGATCTTTACGAGTGGTCAACACTGTTTGCTGTTTGCGATTGATCTGGAGGATAACTGCATCTACTCCATCGTTGTGGGTACAATGGATTCAGAGCTATTTGATTGGAGAGGAGAATTTCTGGTCAATAAAAGATGAGACTAGCAAAGGGTCTTGGATGTGGAAAAAGATTTTAAAGTGTAGAGAAGTAGCAAAAAATTTCTTCAAAAAAGAAGTGAGAAGTGGAAACCAGACTTCTTTTTGGTTTGATGTTTGGAGTCCACTGGGAAGAATTTATAATCTGACGGGTCCGAGAGGTCTTATTGATACGGGAATTCCATTGAAAGCAACAGTAAAAGAAGCAGTGAGTAATAGAAGAAGGAGAAGACATCGTGTAGATCATCTGGTAGAAATTGAGAATCTGTTGTTGCTGCAAGAAGGAAGACTGATTAATGAAGAAAATGATAGATCTCTTTGGAAGCAGAATGATGATTGTTATAAGGAGGTGTTTAATTCAAAGATGACTTGGAATCAACTAAGAATAAAACATCCTGAAGTGGTTTGGAAGGATGCTGTCTGGTTCAAGTACTCGACACCTAAATATTCTTTTCTCACTTGGCTCACAATTCTCAACAGGTTGTCTACTGGAGATAGGATGATTAAGTGGGATGCTACTGTAAATCCAGTTTGTGTTCTATGCAAGGAAGATACTGAGACAAGAGACCATCTCTTTTTTCAGTGTGATTACTCGAGAGAAGTTTGGAAAAGAGTCATGGGAAGTATGTTAGGGAACAGATATGTGAATGACTGGAGAAATCTACTCACTCTGTTGGTTGATAAAGGTCGAGCAAAGATGGACACTTTCCTTACTCGATATGCTTGTCACGCTGCAATCTACAGTTTATGGAGGGAAAGGAATGGAAGAAGACATGGTGAAGATCCAAAAAGTGTTCAGGCACTGGTGAAATGGATTGATAAGGAAGTTAAAAACAGGCTATCCACAATCAGAGAAATGGGGGATAGAAAGTATGAAGATGGGTTTCAAAGGTGGCTAGCCACGAGAATTTAGAACTGGAATAGAATCTGATGTAGATTTTTCTTTTCTGTTTAAAGAATTTGCAAAGTTGTAGAAACAGTCTTTTTCTTTTTGAATGAATTTAACATTTTTTCAAAAAAGAATGACATCCATTTCAAGCTTTGCAATTTGATTCATGATAAAGATGGTGAAGACTCGCTGGCCCGGTTCGTTCACTTCAAGTAGAGTCTCACAGAAATGAAGCCTTACTAGGTATAGAAACCCGGCATCAACTGGAAAGAGCCACGTCAGATTGAAGTTCAGGTTCAGCCTAGGGTTATTGACGTTACCCATTGTACGACACGTCGTGTACACGTCTTCTGGCGCGACATACGCCGGGGTATTCTCCGTGTAGTTGATCTTTACACCCGGAAAGACTGGCAGGATTCCCGAATTTACACTGAGTAGATACTCTTCAGCAAGCCACTCCCGGAACATTCCCGTGTCACTTACGCCATCAATCATTCGTCCGCCGATGTTTAGCCGGTGAACAGTTTCGAAAGATGTCCAATTGTTTATCTCGAACTCAATGGTGCTTCCACCAACGGAAGTTATTTTGTCGTCAAATCCTCCCTTTGAGTAAAACCGGTCAGGCATGGAGACAATCTCGACGCCATTAACAAAAGCTAACGAACTTGGAGACGGCTTGAACGTGAGATTCAGAGTCTGGTTAACCGGAACGATAAACTCTTTGATTAAGGATTTTGACTTGGAAGCTTTTACAGTCAAGTCTGCGCTGAAGTTATTCAAGAGAGTGAAACCGTTAACGGTGACAGAGAAGAAGGAACTTGCGGCGTCAAAACCAGATTCGTACCGGGTCGGGTAAAAGTACAACCGGAGATATTTCCAGCCGGGAGAGACTGGAAAACTGTAGTTGACGTTGGATAGGAATATGCTAGCCGTCATGTAGGGCACTTGAGGAACCTCTTCTTGGTACGATGCTTCGGACGAGAATGAAACATTGGCTAACTTCGACGTCAGAAGCTGCTGCTGATCCGACGTCCAAGTTTGGCTTTGAGAGTCTGTGGTGTTGGAGGTAGAACCACAGTTGATGAAAAAGAGATCGGTAGGCTTGTATGCAACTGTTGCATCGCCTAGGACGGCAGCGGAAACGAGAATACAGATGACTAACCGAGCGTGACTGAGCATTGGAACTGAAATATGAGAACTGTTGAAGGATTGAGAACTGAAATAAGAGAAGAAGAGTGTATAATGATTAAAACGAGAATAAGTGATGATGAGCGTATAATTGAAATTGAAGCCAGAACCATAGGTGGTGCTGTGGTGAGTGAGTCTACTAGGGGTCAATCGTTGACTGACTTTTGAGACCAACCAGTGTTTTTAAAACCGGACCGACCCGATGGTTTAAAACCGGTCATATAGTCGGGTTGGTTCTAATAATTGGTTCGACAATTAACCGATTATGTAGCCGGATTGAATAACAAAGTTATTGAACTGATAAAAACCATTAAAACTATCATAAATCTATAAGGAAGTGTTATTCAATAGTGTATTTTAAATGAATTCTATAGGTTTTACAATCTAGTGTTATTTAATGATTTATTTTAAATTTTTTTATTAAAATCTAGTGTTATTGGTTGTTGTATTTTAAATATTCTTGTTACAAGATTTTAAAATCTAATGTTATTGGTTTTTGTATTTACAATTTTTTCAATAAAAAGATTTAAAATCCATTGTTATTCAAATAAAGACTTCTATATAACATTTAAAATCTTTTGTTATTCGAATTTGATAGATTTTTGTAATTCATTTAATTTGAAAGATTTTAACTGAATTAGGAGCTGATTTCATGTGTAAAATATATCACTCAAAATCTGACCTTTTACCTACATATTTGCAAATGAAAAACTTGCCTTGTTATTATTTTTGTCCATTAAACTCAGGTCTCTGTCAACAAAAAAAAAAGACTCAGGTCTCGTCGCCGTCTCTCTCACGTTGTCATCAAAGAAATTTTGGACTTGGAACCACGCATTGCTTATAAAGCACTTACAAGTATTTATCATTTGGGTATAGAAGACGTCTTTGTTAGTATGTCTGTGGAAGAAAGACTAGGATGGATTCAAGCCAATATGGAATGAATCTGGGTTTCATATGTTTTTAAGTTTTTTATCCTTTTCTCTTTGTTACGTTAGTTTTTGGTTTGTGTTTTTAGGTTTTTTATATTGCATCTTTTATTTTATCATTTTTTCTTTTATTTGGAATTACAATCCACCGAAACAAAGTCCAATTCTATCGTAGACTTTAAATAATATCCTATAGATTTTACTTTTACACTGACATGGATTTTAAAATAGTTTGATAAATCACATATCCTAACTTCTCAAATGAATCAAAGTTGTTAAAATCTGATTAGTTTCAAATCTATTGGAATTGACTTCAAGTTACTAAACCAATAACACCCCCTAAATCATCTATGTGCACATAAAAATCGTTTATATTTATAATATTTTATGTTAAATTTATTTATATTTAAATTATATATCATATTTACTAATATTATTTTAAAATTTATATACTAAAAATATATTAAACCATATTATTAAATCAGATTTGACCCGATCGAATCATATTGAACCGTGACCCAAAATTTTTTCGATTAAGTTTCTGGTCCGGTTTTAAAAACACTGAGACCAAGCAAAAGACGATTCGCAAAAGACGATTCGCAAAAGACGAAAGGTTTCCATGAAATTTCTACCTTGTCAACAATTTAGTTCTTTATGTCCAACAATATCTACCTCGTTTGTTTATCTCTCCTTAAAGATACCGGTGAATGGAATTTTGTTGTTGTCGGGATGATAGATCTATAACGATCATAAGTTAAGACGATAAAGAATTAGAGAATAAGGACATTTTAATGTGTGGAAAATTTGTATTTAACGTAAGTCTTACGATTGAAACGAGAATACAGATGACTAGAGTTCTCCATCGGCAGAAAATCATAGGGTATCTTATCAACTCCAGAAAGAAAAATTACAGAATCTAAGAGAGAGAATTACAAAAAAAACTTATTAAAAAATTTTGGGATATTGTTTATATACTTTATCTTCTTTTTTTTTGTCAACTTTATATCTTTATAATATTATCTGAGAAGTCAGTTTTCTATGTGTTGGGTTCACGTTAATTCTCAAGATGATTAATTATACTGATATCCTTAATAAATTACAAATATTACATTTAAATATTATTATTGAATTTTTTTAATTTAGTTTCCTCTTTAAAATATTTCAAATAATATATGTAATAAAAAAAGGTAACATTAACAAAGTTTAAAAACGAAAATATATGTATATACAATATGATTTCAATAAAAAGGAAAGTTCACAAAATAGAATTATTCCATTTAAAAATATTTTTCAATAAACATAAAATAAACAGTAATAAAATATTTCATTATATCTATATTTTCTTAGATGAAAATATATATTTGCATATAATGTAATTTCATAAAATTCAGATAATCTTGATATTAGAAAAAGAAATATTATTTCTTTTAAAACATAATTTTAAACAATACAAATATATATATATATATATATATTCAAAGTAATAGAAATATTTTTTTACATATCTATCTATTTTCTTAGATGATTACATACAATAATTAATTATCATTAACTGATATGTTTTATCTATTTCTCATATAATATCTTTCAATAACAGCAAAAAATCTATGAATTATATTTTAATTATGTAATATGATTTTTAAAATATAATCACACAATTCTTCTAAACTGATTATTTCTAAGAGATATTAAAAATAAAAATTAACAATAAACATCTTTTGATCAAATAATTAAAAACAATTTAAAATAACATAACACTATATATTTTAACGAGGTAGATATATTATATTTTATCATTATTAAAATTATTGTTTCATAATATTAAATTTTCTTTTAAATTTATGTTTTTATGTTTGTGGAACTTAATATGAATATAATGAAAATACCAAAGCAAATCTGAATTCTCATTTTAATATTATTTAAAACAAATTTCAGTTTACCGTTTAATAAATCTAAGGCATAAAATTATTTAGAATTTATAAAATATTTTAATTATTTGTAAATATTGATACGTGTTCATGAGCTTCCAAAAATGCATTAGTTATTAATGTATGTGACTTCCTATTGATCATCTATTTATTTTCTGATGATTTTTAAAAGAGATTAACATATAATTTGGTAAATATTATGAAACTACATGTATATTTAAACGATAAATAAAATTAATTTGTTTTTATTTAATTATAATAAATATAATTATACTTCAGTTTGAATTTGAAGGAATATATGTAACTCAATATACTCACAACATGAGTGACTCGACTAATCAAACTTATATCTAAATAACAGATTTAATTACAATAAAAAATATAAATTTTATAAAAAAATTTATTTTATAAATGTAAACTATAATATGAATCAAAACAGATTAACAAATGAAAATAAAATATTAACCAACTGTTATAATTTATTTCTTTTGTAAAATTTATATATATGCATGAGACTGTAGAATATTATCGTTATACTATTTTACGTAATTTGGAATAAAACACTCTATTTTATTTTTATTTCATTCTAAGCACAATATATCTTAAGTTATACATAAACTTCCTCAAATATATTTACATATCTAAGACAACAACCAACGTAAATGCAAAAAAAAAAATCATAGTTTTAATATATTTTAAATAAAAAATATTATAGTTGAATTCAGAGAAATAGATACAATCTAATATACCCTAATGATAACTAAATCAACTGTAAAAACAAAAAACTGACTAAATGTAATATATCTAAAATCATATCTGTATTTAAAGTAATATAGTATTATTAATATAAATTATGCATACAAATTATAAAATAATTTAAAATTAAAAATAAATAGCAGTCAATTATTATAGTTTATATATTTTATAAATATTTATATCCGTGCATAAGCACGGAGAAATATCCTAGTTTTATTAAAACTAGGTATTCTGCCAACACTTACGAGCTTAATAATCTTACAAAAATTTCTAAATAGATATATTATCAATTCAAAGTAATATAAAAACTAGGTATTCTGCCAACATTTACGAGCTTAATAATTTTACAAAAATTTCTAAATAGATATATTATCAATTCAAATACCATTAGAATAAATTATTTTCATGCCTTTAAAATATTTAATAATTAATTAAATCTAATCTAATTATTTATAATGGGTAATAAAGACTTTAGATAATCTAACTTTTAACGTGAAAGAAAACAAATTAATTCGTAAATATTAGTATAAATATTTTTTTATTCTTTGCCAAATTGTTTCAGAAATTATCACAATAAATGATTTTAACTGTCCTAAGAAATTTATTATAAAATAAGATGATTCATTCGATTTTATGTGATATATGTATTAAAATACAATTGGTCTAATATTACTAAACCAAATATAATATAAAAATAGATGTAATATTTTAATTTTAAAGTAAATTTAATATAAATTTAACTATGATATTATCATTAGAATTTTTTAATTATTCTCAATATAATGATAAATTATCAACTAAATTACTAAAATTACTTATTAAGATTAATAATTGAGCATAATATGATTAAACATAATATTATGGAGAGCATAAGAGATCAGCAAATTCATTTTTCAAATAATAGTTCGTAAATAGTAGTATAAATATTTTTGAATTATTTAACAATTTTTCAGAAATTATCACAATGAGTGATTTTGATTGTCCTAAGAAATTTATCATAAAAGATAGATGGTTCATTTTATTTATGTGATATATATACATATTAAAATATAGTCGGTTTAATATTAATAAACATAATATAATATAACAAATATGTAATATTTTAATATTACGAAAGTATATATAATATTAATTTAACTATGATCTTATCGTTAGAATTTTTCTAATCATTCTCAAGATAATGATAAATTATCAGCTAAATCACTAAAATTACTTATTAAGATTAATAGTTGAGTATAAAAAATGACTAACCTAAAATTATGGAGAACATGACAAATTAACAAATTCACTTCTCAAATAATAGTATAGATAGATCCCAAGATTTCAAGTGGTATAAATCTTAATAAGACCATCTATAATAAGGTTGTTGAATAAAAGATTCAACAGTTTAATCACTATAATGAGCTTCTGAATGTAGACATTTGTCTTGCATCATGATAATGAACGTAAAACCGGGAGGAACGCCAAGCTCCTCTACTAGCTCCTTCGGGCTTTTAAATGTTGACAAAGTCGGAAGAATGCTGTCTCATTTCTGTCTTTCAAAACATCATCTTCAGCAATCCCGGGTGGATACACAAAGTAACAGCTATGACTGACAAGTACCGTGCTGATCCCTGTATAATGCCAGTTTTCTTCCACTTTGACATTTTTGGAACCATGCAAACACCAGGAGCTACCTCCTCTAATTTTCCAACCATTTCATGACCATCCCCATCTACCTGGAACGTGTCTTCGGCATAACAGACTAGATAAAGTTGATCGAAATCCAACCCGGTAGTGTCACCCAAAGTATTTCGACGATTTCTCATCAAGTTATCCACCTGACTTGACCTTCCTGAGATTTCTGGGTCCGGGCTGGGAGACGTGACCTTCTATTTTCCTTTCCACTAGAATTTACGGATCGACGGCATTCTTTCTCAAAGAGCATTTGTAGAACACAGAGTAAATTGAAGATATCTGACAATTTGCGGTGGCTGACTGGAAACGATGAGAAAATAAAAGAGCGAGAGTTTTTGAGAAAATATACATGAAGTCCAAAGAAGAAGTGAACTAATGTGCAAAGAGGCACGTATTTATAAGTAATATGTGGTACTAATCAAGGAGACACCATCTTTAGGTCTATTAAACCTAAAATTTCACCACGACTCTCGCATTTCTCGAGACAACGATTCAACTTCTCGAAGCAAACTAGGATCCAATTTACTGGTTTGAAGTCGGTATAGCCGATAATAACCAGGAACCAGGATTTGAACAAGGAATTCATACCAAACCAGATAAGGACCCTTGAGGGCACCGAGATGGAAACACGATAACATCTGAGAGGCAAGAGCCAAATTCTTTACTTTTAGGACCTACTCTTGTAAATTCATTGAGATTGACTTCGTATGTCGCAAAGAACTGGAGAGGGACTTGTATTGGAGATAGACACATCCCTCGAACAAAACCCAACAAGTTAACTGATCTCGGCCCAGTTGACTAAAGGGTGGGCAAAAGAATACGCCAATGTGGAGGAAAAAGGAAAGAAGTCGAGTATATAAAGAGAATATCGAGGAGAAAGCACACACATTTACAATAACACAGAAATCCATACAAGAACTAGGGTTTACACAGCTTTATTGTTCTTGACGAGTTCACCATCTCTTTACGATTTCATAGTTTTCTCCTTGTTATCACCTTTGATCGATCAAGAAACATCTTTCACGTAACTCACCAATGAATTTATGCATTCATCTCTGTCGCGAGTTTATACTAAACAGCGCAGATGGAAAACTACTAGACTGCATTAAAGGAAGTATCTAGGCTAAGAATGGAACTCCAGAATTTTCCAATCATCTATTTTCTGAGGGCTCAAAATGGAGCTGCAAATTCTTTAGCAAAACGGCTAGTTTTTTTTTACAGAGAATTTTGTTTTATTGGTTGTTTTGTTCTGATTTGATTACTCGAACTACCTCAATCTTGAGTAATAGAATATTTTTTTGGTATAAAAAAAAATTATTGAAGGATTGAAAATGATGGAGACGAGATAAGAATTTCTGAGTGTATATTGAAGCTATGCCATTCGTGGTGCCGTCGTGAGTGAGTCTACTACGGGTCGACCATTAACTGACTTTTAAGAACCAAGCAAGACAAGAAAGCTGCCATGAAAATTCTACCATGTCATGTCAACAATTTAGTACGGTGTCATTTATTTCCAACTTGCTCATGTGTGTTTTGTCCTCTTTAAAGCTACCGGTGAATGGAACTTTGGTTTTGTCGGGATGAACCATAAGGATAATAGCCTAAGCAGTAAGAAGATAGAAAATTCAGGACGATAAGGACATTATTATGTAAGGAGTGCAAATTCCCACGCATAAATTAAAGCTCAATGAGACAGAAATCAAGAATACATACATATAATAAAAACATTAAAGTGGGAGACACCGATCGAAATTGAGAAGCAAATTCAGCCAAATCCACACAAAATACATTTATACCAGCCATTTATACTTACTTAAAAGAGGGATATAAACGTTTTATTTATTAACAGCCAAATCCACACAAAAATACCACTTATACCAAAATTAAAAAGGTAAATAGAGATGTTCAACACGATTTGATGCTACAAAAAAAGAAAAAAAAAAGAAGTCAAAGGGATCCAAACACAACCAATCATACACACTCTTGACCCACATTTTTCTAGTTTTCTACTTATTTTCATTGTATAGATTCGTGTAAAAGACAAAAATCGTCAATACTATTTGACCTACATATCTCTCTTACTTTTTCACTATTTATGTTACCTCGATTCAAACTAAAACTCTCACTTTTGAACTAAAGTCCATTCATTTATTTGTTTTTTTTGGTGAACTCTCTCCTAAACTATTTACAATAATAAATACTTCTTCCATTTTTAAATATATGACGTTTTAGAGAAATCTTTTTGTTTCAACCTACATGACATTTTAATTTTTAATGCAAAATTTATTAATTTTTATACTATATCACTTTTTATTTACAGCAGTCTATTTTTCTTTTGGTTAAATTATGAATAGGTAGAAAATTAATGATGTTTATATTTTAAAATGTATAATTTTTTTTTATTTTTTTATTTGTGTGCACAAGCATATCTATTGAAAACAAAGGGAGTAATGATAATTGTGGTTTAAATACAACAATAACAAAGGCTATCCTTTAGATTTTGAGATTATTCCACTCATATTTTAAAAGCCCACAATAAGTGAGCTAAGCACTTTATAAAGTAGAATACAAGACATTTGATTAGACTTCTCGAGATATGCCAAAAATCTTGCTTGATAGCTTATCTCATAAGTTTAGTGTAGATGAATCCTTTAGATATGTAAATCAAAAGAGAAGAAAGTCAGAGTTATAGAGGTCCATGGCTGTGAACGACATAGATAGAAAGACATCTACAAAGTGGGTTAATCGACGAAGTGGAATATCCAATGGCTAGCAAAAACATATAGTGGTAAAAGTGGATAGTGGAAAGTCTTTTAGATTTTTACAGATCTGAATAAGTGATGCCCAAATGACAGTTTTTCACTGCCTCATAGTGACCAAGTGGACAAAGGAACAAGATGTCCCAACAGTCTTGTCCTTAATGTATGCTTTATTTAGGTATAATCAAATTTTGATGAACCATAATAATCAAGAGGAGACCTCTTTCTTCACTGTTCGACGAATTTACACTTACAGTATATATGTTATGCAGGCTGAAAAATGCATGCCAAATATCAATGGTTTTTTTTAACACATCAATGGTAAATTAATCAGATGTTTTACAGTAACTTAGAAAAAAAAATTAGTATATATTGATAATAGTGCAATCCATTAGTATTTTTTTGCATGTTGAGCAATTGCGAAAATGTTTTGCAATGGTGAATCACTTTTCACTAAAACTTATTCCTTCAAACTTCATTTTCGTAGTTATGTCGAGAAAATTTTTTGGAAGCATAGTTACCTGAAGAAGAATCAAGACGGACCATGTCAAGACTAAAAACTTATTTGGGATCCGTTCTCCAAGGCCAATGTGGTATTTCAAATAATTTATTGACATGAAGAATAATTGCCTTTAATGTTTACTTTTCATGACATACAGTTATTCTCCATGATAGAGAAAATGTTCATTGTCACTTATACAATGATTATTTTTATGATAATTCCGTATATGGTGAAAGAGATTTCCATCTTCGATGTTGAACGTCCCTGAGGTTATTTTCATATTGCCAAGGCTGTTACACAATAAGATAACTACTTTAATCAAAGACGTGATGCTTTTGAAAGACTCCGATTATCAACTCTGAAAAGTCAATGTGCTATTTGAGTTTTGGCATGTGGTATGCATGCTGATGCAACAGATGAATACATCACAATAGAGAGTCTACACCAATTGACTACACAATGAGATTTTGTCATGCAATTACTACACAATGAGATTTTGTCATGCAATTGTAGCAATTTTTCAAAGTGGTATCCAAGGTCATCGATATTAGAAGATGTTACCTGATTCTATGATTGTTAGGTCTTATGATTGTATGCATTTGAAGTGGAAAAATCGTCCAAATACATGGGCATGATAATTTACAGGTCAAAGTGGATCGCCCATAATTATGTCAGAAAGAAACAAGGACACTAATGTTCTGTAGTCCTTAAATCTATTTTCGAACCTTGATTAAGGAACCACTCCTCTAGCTAAATACATTATTCATGACAGAGAATATAACATAAATTCTTGTTTAGCTGATGGTATTTATCCGAAATGGTCGATCAAATGAAATACTTGATTATAACAGTTTTTAGTTCAGAATCTTAAAAATGGCTTATTTGTCATTTGAAATGCATTGATTAATAATATATGGAAACATTATAGAATGTTTGTATTGATTTTTTTCTTTTGTATTTTTATATTGTTTCCATTATTTAGTTTATGCTTTATTAGTATTTTATGTATTTTTAAAATAAAATATATATTTATAGTTACTGTATTTAATCTTTTAAAATGTATATAATATTTATTATAAAATTTTGGTGCTAATAATTAATAATAATTATAGTTGAAGATTAAAATGTAAAATACTAAAATATTTTAAAATATATTTGAGATTTATTAGTGGAGTAACAACCCACTTTCAAATCCTTATCTTGAAGATCATCTATTTTCAAATGTAAATATTTGTTGAATATGTCTAGAGGATGAAAATAAGAGAGGAAACATTTTAGAAGATAAAAGAGAAACGCGAAGAAACCAACTTCAATCTGAGTGGAAGCCGAGATTTCATGTTGAACTTACTAAAAAGTAAAAATCTTCAAAATTTAATGATTTGATTCTGTTGGATATGTGCTTTAATGGGTTTCTGAAATCAGAACTGTGATTACTGATTTTCTATACGTTCTTGTAGTAACATTTTTTAATTTTATTTATTTTAACTATTTTTGCAAATAGTTAAATACATTAATGTACTTTATACATTATTCGACTACTATGATTTATAGAGAAAATATAGTACACAAAAAAAAACTTAAATATTATGTTTTTTTCAACAATTTACCGTGCTTTGGGGTCTTTTATCTCCGAAAATACTCCCCAACTGGATCCGCTCCTCTCATCGCCAGCAAGGCGAGCAGAATCGTCATCGCTCGTCACAGATTTTGACATGCGTCCAGTTGTCCTACTAAACAAGTCATTTTCTCCGTCCGTCGTCGTACCAACCTCGTCACGTCTCGGGAGAGGAAGAGAGTCCACGCCATTCTTACTCTTAGCAGCCTCGTGGAGCTGAAGAGCAAACTCAAGCGCCCAAACGACGTCGTTCATGGATGGCCGTTCGATACCACGATCTTGAACACATCGCACAGAGATCTCACAGAACTTCTCCAGCGATAGCGGAGTAATCTCAGCCGTTACGTCTGCGTCAACGATCTGATCAACGGTTCCTTTTTTGTAATTAGACTTCACCCATCGAATCAAATCTGCTTCCTCTCGTGGAACGTTTTCGAGCTTGACCGGTCTACAACACAAAACTTCGAACAGAACAACTCCAAAGGAGTACACGTCAGATTTTTCCGTCAAGACTTGACGGCGATAATACTCAGGATCCAAGTAGCCAAACGATCCTTTAACGGCCGTCGAGACGTGCGTTTGAGATGAGCTTGTAAGACCCACTTTTGATAACCCAAAGTCAGACACTTTAGCCACGTAGTTCTCATCAAGAAGTATGTTTGTGGTTTTGATGTCTCTATGAATGATCATGTCCTTTGCGCCTGTATGGAGATACTGTAGTCCACGAGCCGCACCGATGCAAATCTCTAGCCTCCGTTTCCACGACAATGGAGGATCAAAAGCCTTGTTTCTCTTGTAGAGATGGTCTCTAAGTGTGCCATGTGGCATATACTCGTAGACAAGAACCATCTCGTTGTCATCGTCGCAATATCCGACTAAGGAAACGAGATGTACATGGCGGAGCATTGAGAGCATCTTGAGCTCTGCTTCGAACTCAGTAACACCTTGGTTGGAAGAAATATCTAACCGTTTAACTGCCACAAGCGTGGCCCCACCGTCGATTCTTCCTTTGTAGACAGGGCCAAACCCGCCTACTCCAACGATCAGTTTTTTCTCGAAATTGTTTGTGGCGGATTTGATCTCGAGGATGGAGAACCTACGGCAGAGATCGGATGGAAGAGATGTGGTCGATCTGGTACGCGAGGACCCGGCAACAAGAGGAAGAGTGGTCCACGAGTCCGTAGGCTTGCTCTTGGTATCTACACTAACCTTCTTTTTCCTCTTCATTACGATGACAACAACAATAAACATCGCTAGCACTATTGCAAACCCAACAGTTCCAAGTGTTATTACCAAAACGTGTGAATTGCGTTTATCTTTTTGTATATCCTGCTTTACAGAATTTGGTGTAAGAGCTGACGTAGGATTAGGATTAGGTCCAGCGAGATTTCCGCTAGAGACGTTAAGCTTGAGAATCTCTACACCATTGAGAATAGCATCGTAAAACGTTGGGACAATATCCGTGTAAGGATGCAAGTCAAGTCGTAGATAAGGTCTCGGCCCATTTTCAAAACCCACCAATACAGAGAAGTCTAGATACACCGGAATGCCAGAACCACCGCTCAGATGAATGACATCCATATCAAGCATCGCAATCTGTTTTCCGAGGAAGATGGTGAAGACACGTTGGCCTTTTAAGTTAACTTCCGGTAGAGTCTCACAGAAATGAAGCCTGACGAGGTAGTTAAACCCGGCGTCAACTGGGAAGAGCCATGTCAGATTGAAGTTCAGGTTCAGCCTAGGGTTATTGACGTTACCCATTATACGATACGTCGTGTACACGTCTTCTGGCGCGACATACACGGGAGTTTTCTCCGTGTACATGATCTTCACATCTGGAATTTTCGGCGCGATTCCTGAATTCACGTTGAGTAGATACTCTTCAGCAAGCCACCGACGGAACATTCCCGTGTCGTTTACGCCATCGATCATTTGACCGCCAATGTTTAGCCGGTGAACAGTTTCGATAGCGGTCCAGTTGTTTATTTCGAAGTCGTTGGTGTTACCAACATATGTTATTTTGTCGTCGAATCCTCCCTTCGAGTAAAACCGATCAGGCAAGGAGACAATCTCGATGCCGTTAACGAAAGCTAACATGTTTAAAGACGGCGTGAACGTGAGATTTAGCATCTTGTGTACACCCGAATCAGGGACGATGAACTCTTTAATTATGAATGCATCATTAGAAGCCTTTGCCGTTAAAGCGGCGCTGAAATTCTTCAAGAGAGTAAACCCGTTGACGGTGACGGAGAAGTAGGAGTTTACGGCAGCGTCGAGTCCCGAACCGTAACGGGTCGGGTAAAAGTATAACCGGAGGAACTTCCAGCCCGGAGAGACAGGAAAACTATAGGTGAAATCATGTCGGAAAATCCGAGCTGTCATGTACGGAACCTGAGAAACTCCCGATCCTTGGAATGATGCTTGTGAAGGAAACGATGCGTCGGCTGCATTTGAGGGAAGAATTTTCCGTTCCTCCGCCTTCCAGTTACGGCCAGTACTTATGTCCATATGGTCGGATGTTTCGCCGCAGTTAAAGAGAAAGACATCAGTGGGAACATACGCTGCCGTTGCTCCTTCTCCTGCTACGCCGGCAGAAACGTGAACGGAGAAGATTAAGAAAGCGTGAAAGATCATCGGAATTGATAGAGTGCCAGTTGTTTTTTTTTTTTTTTTTTTTTTTTGCTAAAACAGAGTGCGAGTTGTTGAATGATTGGGAATGATAAAGAAGAAGATAAGAAACTGAAGACAAACCATGGGTGGTAAATAAGTCCACGGATCAACCCTTAACTGACTTTTCAGGTCAAGCAAATGAAAAAGGATTCGACGAAATTTCTTCCGTGTCAACAATTTAGCACCTTGTCGTTTTACTTCCAACTTGTTCGTTTTTTAATACAGTAACTTGTTCCTGTTTTGTTGGACTTTAATCAGTTTTGCCCCAACCCCTGTTCAAAAATTCTTCTTTCTCTCCCTAATATAATATATTTTCTTTTAATTTTTTAAATGAAAAATGGTGGAAAAAATGGTCAAAAACATAATGACACTTAATGAAATATGTTATTTACAAAGATCAAACCTAAATATTCGACCCACCCAAGCCTAACCCGGTTTGACCCGAATCCTAAGTTAAACGACCACGTTGCCCCAGTCTCTCTCACTTCTCTCATTTGCACGAATCTTCTTCGAAAATTTCTCTCTCTCTGGCAACAATGAAATGTAACCCTAGGATACAAATCGTATATTTCCTTGTTCTTCATTTAAATCGAGCCTCCATTATTCTACTCCTTTCAAATATCATGTCTGAACTCTCCTCTCCATCTGTCTCTAATTGCGACTGAAAACCCTCTGAAACCCTAGAGTCGAAAATTGATTCATTCCTTCTTCCTATTCCATCAAAATTTAGATTCCATCCTTCGTTGTTTCTCGTAAGTGTGTTGTCCCCTTTATTTGATTTTTTTGGGAACTAGGTTTGAAAGCTTAGAGATAACTCGTGGGGTTTTGGAGAAACTTGAAATGTCTACCTTAAAAAGGGAATATTCTGATTCAAAATGCTGAATACTTGTTAAATCTAATGATTAGGTATATGTTAAAGAGTGAATGTTTTGGTGGGGATTAGTTGTATTGTAATTGGTGCGGTTTTTGGTGACTGAAAGGTGTTGTGATTAGTGTTTAATTAGGGACTTCGTTATGCGGTTTACAGCTGGAGTTATATAGTTGTTGTTGTGACTTGGACATGATCATTATGACGTAGGGAAAGGGTAAAGGAAAGGCCAAGAGCAAGAGCAAGATAAAGATCAAGAGAAAGAGCAAGAGCAACATTTGTCACCTGTGAGGGCTAGAACACCGAGAGTAGATGAGCTCTCAGATGTGATTCCAGTGAGAAACCGAGTGTGCAATATATTGCTCTCAGATGGGTCAGAAAGTGATGAAATATCTGCATCATCTCAGGTTAGTCTTTTTATTCAAGTTAGAATGTCGACTAGTAGGATATTGTTTGATGGAATGTTGACTAGTAGGATAATGTTCGATGAGTAGGATAATGTTTGATGAGTACTATAAATGTATGGTGATTGCAAGAAAGTCAACCAATGCAACCTTGAGATGTATTTCAACAACTCTCAGTGCACATATATTTTAAAAATACAAACCAAATGTTATGTGAACAAGACTGTAGATGTTATCAAGAAGCTTAAACCTGAGGCAAAGTGGTTCACAGAACATCTCAGTTTCATCATTTCTTTAACATGCCATACGAACCAAACCTAAAACTGCTGGAGATATGGATGTTACTCTTGTGGACCATTTATATCGAAGAAGAAAATATAACTTGGTTCGCGGTTAATGGAGTGCCAATCCGCTATTCCATGAGAGATTATGCCCTCATCTCTGGTTTAGACTGTCAGGAATATCGGAAAAGACGTTTGAAGTTGGGAAATTGCAGAATATCGGAAAAGACATTTGAACAGAACACCTCAGTTTCATCATTTCTTTAACATGCCATACGAACCAAACCTAAAACTGCTGGAGATATGGATGTTACTCTTGTGGACCATTTATATCGAAGAAGAAAATATAACTTGGGTCGCGGTTAATGGAGTGCCAATCCGCTATTCCATGAGATATTATGCCCTCATCTCTGGTTTAGACTGTCATGAATATCGGAAAAGACATTTGAAGTTGGGAAATTGCAAGTTTGTTGAAGAATACTTCAACGATATAGAAATCACTATCAAAGATGTGGAGGCAAAGTTTTCTGTCTATGAAGCCTTGTGTGGATCGATTGAAGATGGTTGTGTTGTACTTCCTTGGCCAAAGTATCAGAGGAGAGCCAAAAGATAGTGGACCTTTGAACCTCTTCATATTAAGATTGGCTGATAATTTGGAAGCTTGAAGAATATTTCTTTAGGGTCGTCTTACATATGAGGATTCTATTAAGTGGATTAAGCACATGATGAACCTTCTGAAAGGGGAACCTCGTGAGACAAACATGATTTCCTGAATTCATTATTCGGTTAGAGGTAAAGGTTATTGTAAGTTTATTTTTTTTGTTATACAAGTTAATGTATGACATTTTCTCTGTGTAGGTATTGGCCTTCGAGTGTTTCAAGTCTGAAGAAAGAATTTCGAGTTGTAGTGACTGTTTTGCAAGAGTCAATTTTAAAAAAAAAAAACTAGTATGAAGGATTATCCCTTGGAAATATTTTTATGCTGCTCTTGAAGAAACAAATATATATATGCTTGCATTATTATGGATTGTAAGTTAGAAAATAATAAGTTTTCCTAAACTATAGAAAATAATAATCTAAATAGTATAAATAGATATATTTACTATATACATAATCTACTAACAGAAAATATATGGATTATATATATTAAACATACATACTACTTGCAATATATATGAGTTTCAAATTACACATAATAAAATCAATAATCCCAGTAGTCTGAGTAACACACCAATAATTTCAGTAATCTGAATTACACAGAATAAAACCAAGTAGTCCGAATTACACATAATAAAACAGTAGTCTTAGTTGTCTGAATTACACATTCAAATACCTGAACCATTTCCACATTTAAACCACTTCCTCTGCCTCAATTCCTCTTCCATGAGAAACTTATGGAAATCTTGTTTGTCATTATTTTATTTTTTTTCAAAATTTGGAGGAAATAACTTTAGTGCTCTAACTTCTTCTGGTATAACCCAATCAGACATTTGAGGAGCATGATATATTGTCATGTGATAAACCAAAACACATTGCTCCACTAAATAGTACTTAACACAGTACTAAGATAGATAAAGTTTCCATGGGTATGCAGACATGGGTAGTTCTCAGACATAAATGTGGCAGCAGCTACTTCATGCAGACATGGGTATTTGTCTTTATCAAATTGCTCATAGTTGCAAGTCATTATAGCCATATCAACCGTATAAAACTTCCGGTCACTACTATGCACACTGTACTCAAGATGGAAGTTGTTGAACTCGTTAACTGGAAGAAATCCTGGTTCAATACATCTTTAGACATTTTTGTTTCCACAATAGTTACAAGCTTTTGTATCTACGATATTTTGAGTTAGCTCATTCCTATGTTTGTTAAATTATTTAGCCATTTTCGCAATGATGACATCAATCATTGGTAGTAAAGTGTACTTTCTCGCGTCCAAAGAACACCATTAAAAGATTCTACTGAATTGGCTGTGTCAACATTGTACATATCTCCTTCAAAGCAACATCTAGCCAATTTTCTCTCTTCAACACTTTTGTCAACATTTCTGTAGCTGCACTAGGAAACTTCCTGTGAAATGCATGATAAAGTTCCAGGAACTGAGCCTCTGTATAAGTGTGTGCACACTCTCTAAATTTAAACGCACAAGTATCTTTATTGTTATGACGTTTCCTTTAACATTCTGAGACAAATGCCATATACAGTGCCCATGTTTGGCCTTAGGGAACATTAGACGCACTGACTTGATCAAGCTTTTGTTAATATCTGAAGGAAACATCATTTCGGGGACATCAGATATTACTGATTTCAACTATTTCATAAACTATTGATCTTACTCAAATTACCCTAAGGAGTTAATTACTCTCTCAAATAAAAGGTTCAATTGTAGTGCTTAGGGATCGAATCCAAAGAGAGCTAGGACACACAATAGATTCAAATCAGCAGTAATTAAGTTAGGTTCAATTATTTATTGTAAATAAAATAGCAGAGGTGAACAAGGCAGTTGTTTGGTTGATTGAGGTTTAAGTTAATATTAAGAAAGCGCTAGACCTAGGGTTTCTATTCAGGTAATCAGGATTATAGTTTTATAGAAGCTAAAGTTATATGGTATATTAGAACTCAACTTAGCAATAACCTACCAACTTTCATTTGTTTAAATTATCTATTGCATAGGATCTCTATATCTCAGCTTTCGCTTGTTAATCCGAGCAAGCGTCGATCGATTTTCCCTTTCGACAGTCGATCGATTTGCCTTTCAGAACGTCGATCAATTTATCTATATGATAATCGATTGATGGCTCTTTCCTAGAAAGCTTTACAAACAGGTTGGATTAAGTTGACTTAAATTTGCTAGATCAACTGTCGTTTGTTTCTAACAGATCTAACTCAATAAAGATAATTCATGTTAATATATCTATCAACCTAGATCAATGCTCTAGTTAGCTACTCTAGAACAAGCAATAAGCACAATCATATTGATGAATACCATAACTTAGCGGTTCTATATTTTTGGCTAATCCCTCATAACCTATTTGAACCATAAATCTAACAAGTAGATTACTCAGACATAATCAAAGAAAATACAATCATAGTCTGAATAAATTGCATAAATAGAGTAGTAAGTAAAACTGGAGTTCCAATCACAAATCTCTGAAGGAGTCTTGGATCTTTTCTCCAAACTAATAAAAACCCTAGAAAACCTTTGCTGTGATGAAAAATAAGAAAATGTGAAAGTGTGTGTTGCCTAGAACAATGACAGAGCACATAGATACTAGGTTAAAACTCGTCAGGGGCAGTTTTGTAATTTGGTGTTGACTTGGGCTTTAAGTCGGTTGGGCTCATCTCGCTTCGCCGTCGATCGATGGCACAAGGTGTGATTCAATCGATTTTTATCTCCGATCGTCGACCTCTGGTCTGCTCGATGGTCAACTCGGGCAACTTCTCCTTTTGCCTCTAAAATGCTCCAAACTCATCACTTTATTCCAAAATACTCCAGAACCTGAAAAAAACTAATTAGACTCCAGAACACAATAATTATAGCTAAAATTATCTATATACCATGGCTAATAATGGGTAAAATCCATGGTATATCAACTCCTACAGACTTTCCCTTTTGCTTGTCCTCAAGCAAAACAAGAGTAGTCCTGTGAAAAAGGTTTGAAAACAGCAGGGACTCACATGAATTTTTAAACTTAGAATCACCACCTCTACAATGTTGCAATCCATATCAAATGAATAGCAACTTCTGAGGTACTTTATATATCATATCCTAGCTTAGCAACTAAATTCATCTAGCCAATAACTTAGCAAATCCTGTCTGACTAACCCCTCTACTAACCTCATTTTCTTGCATAAAATAAATGTGTAGGCTTTACCTTGGGAGTATTGATCAAGGGACACATGAACTCAACTCAAGCAAGTATCTGGACTAACAGGTGATCTTCCCTGATCCCTTTCTTCCCTCTTTCTCTCTTCTTTGAATCTTTATATATCCAATGATTTTCATATTGATATGAAACAATCTAGTTCATCTTATTGGATAATTACCAGATATCTCTTCTTTTGAAAAAGTGTAGCGAATAATGGGGTCACAGGTAATTTACCTATCCCTCGTTTCTACAATGTCATTCCTTTCCAAATTATTATACTGGGATCACGGGAGATACTCCTACCTCTCTGCATCTTCCAGGAAATCATCTCAATCTTTTATCTTAAAGATGCTTGAAGAGAGAGAGAGAAGGGAACCAGAAACACAGATTTTTACCTTCCAGACTTGCAGGAGGAACCCGATCCAATGTATACCAAGCTCCAAGACAAGCAGTAATAGTTAAATTAGGTTGGAGGTCAGCTTTGGTTCCTTCAAACATTCTCAGCAAGTGTGGTCATAGTTGACAGGTGATCCACTTTAGTATCTCTAGTACACTCTGCAGTCAATAAATCTAAGAATAGTACTAGAGAGTGGTTAGATAACAAGTAAAAATTTGAAAAAGTTCATCATCCCCTTCTTGACTCAATAAAAACTTTTGAGAACATTTAAATAAGACTCACAAAGTAAAGTTATATCAGTAAACCTCCCCACAGATTTAAATTACACTGTCCCCAGTGTATATCCAGTCGGAGTTATGGTGGAAACATAAATCATATGGATTTAATTTAACAAGTAGAAACGATGTACCTGACCGGTTATGGGATCGATTGATGGAATGGTGGTATCGTCGATCATTTCTTGTCTGCTGCAGGCGATCGATGTCGTCCTCGTCTCATCGATCGATTTCTGTATTCGTCTACCTCGATCTCTTTTTTTGATCTGAAATAAAAATGTAAAACAAAAATAAGTAACTATGAACAATAAAACTAAGTAAAATAACGTAATAGTGGGTTGCCTCCCACTCAGCGCTTAGTTATAGTCATTTAGCTGGACTCTGGAGGTGTTTGGCTAGTATGGAGGTGAGAGACTACTTGCTGGAAGGAAAGTGTCTACAGCTTATTTGTCCTTCTGGAACAAAGTGCCAATGAAGATTCTTATGGCTTCTTCTGCTCTGGTCCAGTGATTCTTCAATACTGCCATTATACCACTCACTATATGCATCCTTTCCTCGAGATATCCAATGCTCCTCTGATGCATTCTGAGTCTGGCATAGATGCATTCTGAAGTATCCTCCAATTCCTGAGTGAACTCTTTCTTCATCAAGTCCTGAGAAAAATTAACTTCATCAAGACCATCATCGAATGACTGTAGCCTCTCCTCTAGCGATACAAGATGGGAATCGATCGATTTCAAGATGTCTCCATCGATCGATTTTGAAGATCGAGCTTTTGTGCTTTGTTGTTGCTGAATCGTGGCTATGTCTTGCTTCATCTCATCTGTACGTGTAGTCAGCCATCCACTACTGTTGTTGAATGGGAAGTAGACTTCATCAATCCTCTTGTAGAAATCGTCTTCCAAACTCCCCTGAGCTCCACAAATTCCGTTTATCATTGCATCAATTTCATCTTTGCTGTAGGTATCTGGTGCTGGCTTTATCTGTTTGAATAGCTCGGCGTCTTATAGAAGGCATATGTAAGTGCGTTCGAGCGTTGAAGCTCTTTCAAGAATGGCTCTGATGTCCTCCTTTGACACATGAATGCCTTTACCATCTAGAGCTCGTGCATATCCATGCTCGTCTATGTATACACCAAACTCATCTTTCTCTTCCCAATGAAATCTCCTCTGGCCGTTCTGATCATAGGCTCTCCTTCCAAACTCGAGACGGGTGTCGATCGATGGACTGAATTGTCGATCGATTGTCGACCACGTGTTCGTTTCTGATGCTCGTAGCGAGTCTCCAGTACACAAGCTATAGTAAACAACTCATCTGTGACTATCTGCTTGTACTCTAGATCTCTACTTTGCTGAATGAAAAGATTCTCTGATCCATTGGCCATCTGCAGGATGTCTGCAATATCTTCTCTGGATACTTGAAGGACACGTCCATCCATAGCTCGTGCATGGCCTTCTGGATTCCTGAAAATACCAAATTCATCCGGTGTTAGATACCCATAATATGTATTATCTTCTTGTACCTCGGATTTTGGTGTGAGGTGAGGATCGATCGATGGCGAGCGGTTGTTGTCGATCGATTTTGCTTCCTATGTTCCAAGGGAATGGTTGAGAATTCTTCCCTCCATAGCAAGACCTTGCTACTCAATGGCTTCCTCCTCTCTGTAATCCTCATCATACTCGTTGATCGATTATCGTTTCGCTGAAGTGCGGGGCAAAGTGAATGTCCTTTCATTCCCTGGTATGTTGAGTGCGCTGTTCTGGTAGTTGTAGAGTTCTTCCACAGTGAAGCCTTCATGTAACTCATCTGCACCTATCATGCAACTCGCCAGTATGGTTAGATCTTGGCGTTGATCGACACCAGTATGAACTGCCGAAACTCATGGAGCTCTCGACTTCGAAGTCCCCTTCCTGAAGTTTCTCTTCCTTAACTACCTGCCAGAAGTCATTATCAATGATATCATTCACGTGATGCTTCATTGCTTCATCACCTTTTCCCTTTACTAAGGCTTCTTACCTTCTAACAGCTTCACCTGTCGTCACCACTTGTATCTCCAGCTTCTTCACATGAGTGCTCAGTGTCTCAAATTTCGTTTTCAGGTTTGTGTAGACAGCATCAATATTTCCATTGAAGTCCACTGTTATCTTCTGCTGATCCTCTAGAACCTGATCAAGCATTGCCTCAATCCTGCTCTCTTGAGTCTATGGTGGTGGATTCTTGTAGGAAGAATTTCCATATCCTCTGTTGGTTATGTAGGGCTTCTGGTATTGTGAACTCTGGTTGTTGCCGCCTCTCTGTCCAAAGAGATTCTTGTTTCCATTCTGATGCCCTGGTTTCTGATTCTGAAATCCGGTGCCACTGATGAAGTTCACATCCTCCTCCACTTCTCCATCGCTGTCAGCGTTTACAGCATCCACATATCGTGTAAAGCTCACCTGCTTCTTGAGAAGCTTATGAACACTGTCTGACTTTTCCCTTACATCGTCCATCTGCTCCTTTCAAAAGACAGTCGTCGATTTTCTCCTCTCAAAGTTAGTGTTCTTGGTGCTGTTGCTGGATGCCAAGTTCTGGATAGTCTCACAACTTCCTCTAGATTCCTAGTGTTGAAGTTGCCTTCACTAGATGTGTCCAGAGCCATCTGATATACCAGCTCGATATCTCTGAAGAAGGTGCTAAACAGCTGCACTTCATTGAATCCATGGTGTGGACAATCTCTCTGATAGAACAGTTCATTTTCCTTGTTGCTTCTGGTACTACTGGGCATGCACTTTGAAAAGACAAGAGAAAAATTTTTATGTCAGAAAGTGGTTTTAAGAAATAACTTCGACAAAATCAGACTAAATCTAATGGCAATCAAAGCTCCCCGGCAACGGCACCAAATTTGATCTCACTCAAATTATCCTAAATAGTGAATTACTCTCTCAAATAAGAGGTTCAATTGTAGTACTACAGGATCAAATCCACAGAGAGCAATGGCGTACAATAGATTCAAATCTGCAGTGATTAAGTTAGGTTCAATTATTATTGTAAATAAAATAATAGAGGTGAACAAGGCAGTTGTTCGGTTGATTGAGGTTTAAGTCAATGTTAAGAAAGCGCTATACCTAGGGTTCTTATTCAAGTAATCAGGATTATAATTATATAGAAGCTAAAGTTATATGGTATATTAGAACTCAACTTAGCAATAATCTATCAACTTTAGTTTGTTTAAATTATCTATTACATAGATCTCGGTATCCCAGCTTTCGCTTGTTGATCCGAGCAAGCGTCGATCGATTTTTCCTTTCGACAGTTGATCGATTTTCCCTCCCGAAAGTCTATCGATTTGCCTTTCAGAATGTCGATCGATATATATATATGATAATCGATCGATGGCTCTTTCCTAGCAAGCTTTACGAACAGGTTGGATTAAGTTGACTTAAATTTGCTAGATCAACTGTCGTTTGTTTCTAACAGATCTAGCTCAATAAAGATTATTCAGGTTAATGTATCTATCAAACTAGATTAATGCTCTAGTTACCTACTCTACAACAAGCAATAAGCATAATCCTATTGATGAATACCACAACTTAGCAGTTCTATATTTTTGGCTAATCCCTCATAACATATTTGAACCCTAAATCTTACAAGTAGATTACTCAGACATAATCAAAGAAAGCACAATCATAGTCTGAATAAATTGCATAAATAGAGTAATAAGTAAAAACTGGAGTTCCAATCACAAATCTCTGAAGGAGTCTTGGATCTTTTCTCCAAACTACTAAAAACCCTAGAAGACCTTTGCTGTGATGAAAAATAAGAAAATATGAAAGTGTGTCTTGCCTAGAACAATGGCAGAGCATATAAATACTAGGTTAAAACTCGCCAGGGGCAGTTTTGTAATTTGGTGTTGTCTTGGGCTTTAAGTCGGTTGGGCTCATCTCGCTTCCCCGTCGATCGATGGCACAAGGTGTGATTCAATCGATTTTTATCTCTGATCGTCGACCTCTTGTCTGCTCGATGGTCAACTCGGGCAACTTCTCCTTTTGCCTCTAAAATGCTCCAAAATCATCACTTTATCCCAAAACACTCTTGAACCTGCAAACATACTAAATAGACTCCAAAACATAATAATTAGATCTAAAACTATCTATATGTCATGGCTAATAATGGGTAAAATAAACCGTATAGCGTAAAGGATCGATGTTCGAGTTAATCGATCTTGTTTTACACGATATCCTCTACGAGAAATCCAACCTCCCTAATTCTCGTCGTAAAACATCGAGGATGATTCCAATCGAGTTGAATTGAGAGATGTTAATTTCGTAGCCGTGAACGTATCAAACCCACGAGGATTGATCCAAGCAAGCCAAGACGGGATCAGACCGAGCACGATGGGACCGAGACCAGGATGAGGACCGTTGACCGGCGCCAGGGGACCTGCCGCCGGCGCCAGGCCGGCCGCGTCGCGGTTTCCGCCGGCGCCAGGGGGCCTGCCGCCGGCGCCAGGGGGCTTGCCGCCGGCGCCAGGCCGCCGCCGGCGCCAGGCCGCCGCCGGCGCCAGGCCGGCTTCGTCTCGCCTGCCGCCTGCGCCAGGGATTCTCTGCCGCCCGTGCGTTCTCCGTTGCCCGATCCTTCCTCCGTTGACCTTTCGTGCGGGAAATCTTTGAGTTTGGAAAGATCTTTAGCCGTTGATTTCGAGATAACCGTTTTTGACCCCAACAGTTAGCCCCCCAGCTCGTAAGATCGGAGACGATTTTTCGGGGGAATGGTTCGAGTTTTCTGAAAATCGAAATTTTTCGGCTAAGGATTCTTTTTTGCAGGAAATCTACATTATCATCCCCTTTTTTTATAAATAGCCAGCCATTCCTTCTCATTCTTCACATCTTTTCAAATTCTCTCTTCTTCTCTCTCAAAAAGAAAAGAAAATGTCTTCCTCCCAAGTTGAAAAGAATGATTCTGACGTTGAGATGGGCGAGGCCAGCCAGGCTCCGTCGGTTCCGGCCGTTCAGGACGCTACTCCGTCCCTCATTGATGGGTTTGACTCTTTCAAGGCTAAGCTATCCCGGCGCAGTGCTGCAAAAGGCTCAAAGCGGGCGAGGACTGAGACGCCCGATGTTCTTTCCGCAGCTCCGACTCCTTTGCCTGTTTCTCCGATCTCTTTGCCTGCTCCTTTGGCCCCTTCGCCTGTTCTTCCGGTTTCCAACCCCGAAGTCCCATCCGATGCCCTCCTGCCTGCGGAAGGGGTTATTGTTCCTGAACAGATTCCTGATGTTCAGGTCCATCCATCGGGTTCTTCGACTGCTCCAATCGTGATCTCCGGGAGAGAGGATGCAATAGAATCTACACATCCTCCCCTGGCGAAGAGGGAACTCGTCTTGGGACTGCCAGTGGCTGGTGCCGTGTCGTTGCCCAAGGGAAGGGCAAGGGCTGGTGCGGCATCCGGAGTGAAAAGGAATGTGGGAACCGAAATTCACACCGTCGATTTTAATGAATAAAAACGGAGGAAAGCCAAGTTAACCCGACTTTCCCTGAATGTCCAGATTCTCTGCGACAGCCAACAACAAGTGACCGAATAAATGCGGAAAAGGTTTTGTTAAGATTTGGGACTGGACCTTAAGAAAGGCTGCCTTCGTACCCCTTTCGTGGATCAAGTCGGACGTAGTTCAGTTAGAAAGAATTGAACAAGAGATCGAACCGTCCGGGCGGGTTCGTCTAGTATGAGCGTTTGTCATAGAAACAGGCATGTCGAAGATAATGCCTAGGGTTTCTATGTGCGGAGCTCTTAAGTAAAAGAATTGTCCGATCCTTCCGAGAGGAGCGGAGATTTGCGAGCAGGAGGCGGCCAGACGTTCTAGGGCCTGGTTCGTCTAATATGAGCGTTGGTCATAGAAGCGGGCATGTCGAAGATAATGCCTAGGGTTTCTATGTGCGTAGCTCTGAGTAAAAGAATTGTTAGATCCTTCCGAGAGGAACAGGGGTCTGCGGAGAAGATAAAACTAGAACAAGAGGCGGCCTGACGTTCTAAGTCCTGCCTCGCTGGCCTAACCGCCTAAGTTCTAAGTTCTCTAAGCTAGCAGGAGTTCTCTAAGTCTAGATTCTAGGATTTTCGGATGCCTTTCTCTTCTGCCTCAGCCCTCCTTATATACTCACTCCTAGGTCGGTTTGCCTTAAGATGATGGACCTCGCCTTTGGGCCCAAGCCTATCTCTTCAGGAAGTATTCCATTTTCGTCGATCTTCGTAATTATCCTCGAGTTTTCGGTGACTTGATGTTTATCCGATGTTCGGGAAATCGGATAAACCGTCATAGCCTGATTGGGCCTGAATTCTTAAAATCGTAAGTAAGTCCGTGGACTTGTCTTAAGTCTTTGAACGTTTTATACGATTTCTCGGAAAGACTATTTTTCTCGTAAAATAAACCGTATAGCCTAAAGGATCGATGTTCAAGTTAATCGACCTTGTTTTATACGATATCTTCTACAAGAAATCCAATCCTTCTAGTTTTTGTCGTAAAACATCGAGGACGATTCCAATCGAGTAGAAGGATGTTTATTCCGTAGCCGTGATCGTCCCAAGCTCACGATGATTGATCCAAACAAGCCAAGATGGGATCAGACCGAACACGATGGGACCGAGACCAGGACGAGGGCCGTCGACCGGCGCCAGGCCGGGGTGCCGCCGGCGCCAGACCGGCCTGCGTGACGGGTGCCGCCAGCGCCAGGCCGGGGTGCCGCCGGCGCCAGGCCGGCCCGCGTGACGGGTGCCGCCGGCGCCAGGCCGGGGTGCCGCCGGCGCCAGGCCGGCCCGCGTGGCGCGTGCCGCCATCGCCAGGCTGAAGATCTCGGCGAGGGCTTCGATTTGATATCTTGATCGTTTTCTGGTTCCTCACTGTTTGAGAGAACGACCTCTTCGAAGTTTCGAGGCAGATTCTTTTGTGTTTAGGGTTTTTGTGGTGATCGAATCTTGATGTCCTTGGGCGAGCGGACCGATCTTTCCGGGGACTCTCGTCCGCGCACGCCCGTAGTCTTCCGATCTCATAGAGAGTGGATATTCTAATTTGAGAAAATCTCGTATAACTTCTTTTCAAATTATCCGAGACTTTTTGTTTCAAGAAATACTTTCTAGAGATTTTCAGTCATTGATTCCGTCGTGACCGATTTTGACACCAACAGTTAGCCCCCCAGCTCGTTAGAACCTTCGTGATGTTCTTGCGAGCGGTAAGACATGTCAGGTAAGATAGGCGGAATTAATGGTTGAAAGGCTCCGTTGAAAGTGGTAAGATTGGGGCTGCGCCTTTCGAAGGCTGCCTACGTACCCTTGTTGTAGGGATCAAGCCTTCCGTAGTTCGTTTTGGAGTTTAAGACCCTTGTGATCTGTTTTCCAGCGAGACTTATATGGTCTGGTTATGTGTCATGAGAGACTTTCGAGCATGATGCTGTTGATGTATTTGTTTTTTGATTATTTATGAACTTCAGTTTTTTCGAAGTATGAGAAAGAGGGTGTGAGTTGTCGTCTCATTCCTAGTTCCCTGATGATCACCGTACCTATTGTTTGCATAAAGCGAGATTTTCCGCGGTTTACCGATTTACGCGAAAAGTTCGTGAAACGAATAGGCTTAAGTGAAGAGACAAATTTTTGGATCTCGTATACCACACTATGTCTGTGAGATGTCAAGATCCAGCGTGGCTGGGTTTAGAGCAAGACCTAGGTTTACTCTCGGACTGAGGCTTTGCGATGACAAATCGGCTTTCGTTCTGCCTGTTTGCGATTTTAACCTGACTCGTACCGTTTAAAATCCGCGAATTGTTGTCGGCTTATATGATTTGTCTGGGCGTGAGTCGAGCTACTTCCTTTACGAAGAGCTAAACCAAAATTTGGATTTCTTGTATAGCGCGCTATGTTTATCCTTGTCGGATGCAAGAGAGCCTACCCCTTGAAGGGCGGCTATTTGTCTGTTTAGGACGTTAGAGTTCGTTTGTTGTGATCAGCAACAACGAAATGATGCCAGTTTAGAGGCATGTTACCGTTTAGAGGTGTGTTTGTATGTTTTGAGTTCTAGAGACGAGGATTTCGTCTGGAATGTTTTGAGGAAAAGAATGTCCTTCGAGCGTTAGCGACGTCTCGCAGTGCTGAAGGTCGAGTTTCCCTTGTGCCGCATTTCGTGGTTGAAATGTTCGCGGGCTTTGGAGATGTTTTGCGAATGTTCGCAGCCAGAAACTGTTGTTTCGGTTTAGACGCAGGACCAAGAGGTCGCGTAAGTTCGACCCAGGGAGAAGCGTCTACATTCACAGTGCTTCGTGAAGTGTTGGCCTTCCGGGATTTGTTTGTATATATTAAGGATGACTCGTATAACTCTTGCAGCCTTGTCACGAGTGTTTCTTTTCATGCCGTGTTTACGGGGCGTATAGAACTTAATTGATTGACGATGAGTTTAAATCTTCCGTTAACCATATGGTTGTTAGGACTGAGTTTTGGTATGGAGAGTTTATCGTATGATTTCCGATTCTGGGTTATGCGACAAATTGCTTGCGTAATAGTCACTTGGCGTTCTATGAACAAATCGTGGATTGTTGTTTTTAGCCGTTAAGTGATTGGAGCGGTGGTCGCTCAGTAGCTTTGGATTGGCATGGAGGCTAGATTCAGCCGTATCGCCAAGGAAGTTGTTTGGTAAACGATCAGACCATGACCCTTATTAAGGTCATGTTAGTTTACGATTGTCCTTAATGGGGATGCCGAATTCAGGTCCGGGCTTTACGGAAGGGCGTAGTTGGCCGAGGGCCAAATAGCGTTTGCCGAGGGCCAAATAGCGTTTGCCGAGATAGACATGCCAAGCATAGCGGAGTTTTCTGAGTTATGGCTGATGGCTTTTAGAAACGATCTTCCACTTTAGGTCTCAGTTATACGATGAATGGTTCGTATAAAAAAATTTTCTGTTGCATGAAAATCGTTTCATTTTATCCGAGGGGGACAAAGTTTAAGGGATCAACGCAGGACACGTGCGGGTTCGTCTGCGTGATTATTTCCTGCTCGGACGTAACCGCGGGGAGTGAAAGAAGGAGCCAGAAACCTTGTGGAGCAACCCGTTGGACCCATTATGTTTATTTTACGAAAGTTTCTTTGTATGAATTAACTCGACCATACAGAGGATTTTTCGTAAAAGTGATGTAAGAGGGGGTTTTCGCAAAGGTAAACGGAGAGTGTTTCTCACAAATTACTTGCGATATTCGCGACCACGGATTATGTTTTCCTCATTCACTTTTGCGTACTGCAAGATCGTTTTGCATGAGACCGATCATGTTTTTTCCATAGGCTGTTTTGTTTTAAAATGTTCTTGTTATACGAAAGTAATGGATGACCGGTTTCATGGAGATAGAAAATCGCAGATTGTTAAAGTAGCGATGTTTCCGCGGATTATACGGGAGATGTTTCCGCTATGATTTCGACCTTTGGACGAAATCTGCTTCGAACTACTCATGGAGTTTTACCGAAGGTTATTTCGTTATTTTCGTAGTTCACCGTCGTGCTATTAGTCTGACGTTGGTACACGTTTCTAGTCGCGAGTTTGCGACGAGAGACGACGTGGAGTTTTCAAGACTATGTTTGTAACGGTTGGGCTATGCCGCTAGCGTCTTTTAGACGAATCTTATTGCTGCGAGAGTTTGCTTTGTCAAAAGCGTTGTCTTGATGCTGAAGCAAAAAGTTTTCGAAGATGGGATTATACGTACCTACTTTCCTTTTCTTTTTCCGAAAGAAAACGGGTTAGCCGTTCTTCCGAAGGCTTGTGTACGTTTTTTCTTTCTTTTAGGAAGTGGGATGAGTATGCTTTTACAACGCGGGGCGATCGTGTCTCGGTTTTTCGAGAGACTAGATCGGTTTGCATGTTCTGCCTCAGTCTCATCGATCGTTCAAGGCTGCC
This sequence comes from Brassica juncea, assembly GCA_018703725.1. Classification (NCBI taxonomy): domain Eukaryota; kingdom Viridiplantae; phylum Streptophyta; class Magnoliopsida; order Brassicales; family Brassicaceae; genus Brassica; species Brassica juncea. Next base: position 38,304,270 of record CM031935.1, on the reverse strand, counting down.
TCTTGCCCGTTCCTCTTTGTTTCGTGACTTTTAACGGTTCATCGTCAAAGGACTTTGAAAAGTTTGATACCGAACGAGAATCAGTTTTTTGATGAAATTCTGACGAGAATATCGGAGCGAAAGAGAGATATGAACGCCCAAGTTCCTGTTCTTGTTTCTTCGTACCGCTGTTTAAATTGACAATGTGTCCGAAGGAACATTACAGAATCGTTGAAACAAAGGGAGAAGAAGTAGGCGATAAGTCGAAGAAGGCTAAGGTGGGTGCTTTAGAAAAATGGAGACATTGGGCAAGACGCGACTCGAGTGAGGCTCTTAGCTCGTCAGGCTATGAGCGAACTGGTTAGGTCCTTATTGTTTCATATGATCTTGAATGACTTTACGAATGGTGTTTCGTAAAATATTGCCGAGCTTGATTTTAAAATATGAACTTTGTTAAACAATCGAGAAGGCTTTGCGGAAGAATCGTCGTGTTTCTCGAACAATCCGAACATGGGTTTAAGGGACCAAGATGTTGCCGTTGCCCGAGATCACGAGACGACTGCACGGATGGGCGCCAGGACCCTTGCCGCCGGCGCCAGGCCGGCCCGCGACGGCGCCAGGCCGGGGTGCCGCCCGCGCCAGGCCGGCCCGCGTGTCGCGTGCCGCCGGCGCCAGGCCGGGGTGCCGCCGGCGCCAGGACGGGGTGCCGCCGGCGCCAGGCCGGGGTGCCGCTGGTGCCAGGCCGGGGTGCCGCCGGCGCCAGGCCGGCCCGCGTGTCGCGTGCCGCCGGCGCCAGGCCGGGGTGCCGCCGGCGCCAGGCCGGCCCGCGTGTCGCATGCCGCCGGCGCCAGGCCGGCTCGTGTGACGCGTGCCGCCGGCGCCAGGCCGGCTTGCCGCCCGTGCCGTGTCCCGCGTCCGCCGATGCTGCTGTTGCTCGCCTTTGTCGATCCCCGGGGCTCCACGGACTCAAAGATCGAGTTACGAAAACTCAGGCAAAGATGCATGGTACTGAGACAGGACCGGTCTCGTCGTATGACGGGACAGAGAGATCCTTCTCATGGGCGAGGTGGTCGAGACAGCGACATTGTTTTCTTCGTAAAATCTCAACGGAAGCTCCGATTGAGACGAAACAAAAACCATCTTGACCTAGACTCAAAGAAGAGAAAAGTAAGGTTTCCACAGGCCAGGTGTCCATGGGCGAGGTGACCTTAGTGATGGTTGTTCTCGTCCACGGGCGAGGTGGCCGGGAGAGTGATTTTGTTCCCTTCGTAAAATCTCAACGGAAACTCCGATTGAGACGAAACGAAAGCCACTTTGATCTAGACTCAAAGGATAACGAAGGTGAGTTCGCCCTGTGGCGAGGTAGCCATGTCGGAGGTTGAGGTGACCTCGGTAATGTTTTTCCTTGCCCACGGCGAGGTGGCCGTGACAGTGACGTTGTTCTCTTCGTATAATCTCAACGGAAACTCTGATTGAGATGAAACGAAAGCCATTTTGACCTAGACACAAAGGAGAACAAAGTGGGCTCTTACTAAGGCGGACTGGGAAGACTGATCTTACCCTATGGCAAGTCGTCCTAGTAAGATCAAGCTCCGACCTCCTTTCGTTTTCCCGTTTGTTCCTCGAGCGTTGTTTGTAAGAAGTATGGCAGTGGGAATCGGTGAACCGATTTGCCGTTCTTCTGTTCCGCGAGTAATATAGGGTTTTCCCAAGGTTTCGAGGAGAATAATTTTTTTTTCCGAGAGGTTCTCGAAAGAAACGTTTTTCGTAGAAACCTTGCTCGTTGCGATTTCTCTAACTTGGTAACAAGACGAATTTTTGGGGTTTGATAGATTTTATCGTTGCCCTTTCTGTTTAGATAGAGAAATTGCGAGCTCGTTTTCGTGCTCTTCCTGTGGCGGAAAGCCGCGGCTAGGTTTTTGATTTGCTCGAGCACCGTGGCGTTTGCGTAAGCGTTGGCCATAGAAACAGTCGCTGCTGGAGTTGTTTTACCATCGTTGACGCAAACTGCAACTTTTTCTTTCATATTTCCGGACATCGGTTCGATCAAGCGCTTTGCGACCGTATGAGTAAGAGTAATCCGTCCCCCCCTCCTTCTAGTGCCAAACTGTGGGAACCAAAATTCACACCGTCGATTTTAATGAATAAAAACGGCGGAAAGCCAAGTTAACCCGACTTTCCCTGAAGGTCCGGATTCTCTGCGACAGCCAACAACAAGTGACCGAATAAATGCGGAAAAGGTTTTGTTAAGATTTGGGACTGGACCTTAAGAAAGCCTGCCTACGTACCCCTTTCGAGGATCAAGTCGGACGTAGTTCAGTTAGAAAGAATTGAACAAGAGATCGAACTGTCTGGGCGGGTTCGTCTAGTATGAGCGTTTGTCATAGAAACAGGCATGTCGAAGATAATGCCTAGGGTTTCTATGTGCGGAGCTCTTAAGTAAAAGAATTGTCCGATCCTTCCGAGAGGAGCGGAGATTTGCGAGCAGACGTTCTAGGGCCTGGTTCGTCTAATATGAGCGTTGGTCATAGAAGCGGGCATGTCGAAGATAATGCCTAGGGTTTCTATGTGCGTAGCTCTGAGTAAAAGAATTGTTAGATCCTTCCGAGAGGAACAGGGGTCTGCGGAGAAGATAAAACTAGAACAAGAGGCGGCCTGACGTTCTAAGTCCTGCCTCGCTGGCCTAACCGCCTAAGTTCTAAGTTCTCTAAGCTAGCAGGAGTTCTCTAAGTCTAGATTCTAGGATTTTCGGATGCCTTTCTCTTCTGCCTCAGCCCTCCTTATATACTCACTCCTAGGTCGGTTTGCCTTAAGATGATGGACCTCGCCTTTGGGCCCAAGCTTATCTCTTCAGGAAGTATTCCATTTTCGTCGATCTTCGTAATTATCCTCGAGTTTTCGGTGACTTGATGTTTATCCGATGTTCGGGAAATCGGATAAACCGTCATAGCCTGATTGGGCCTGAATTCTTAAAATCGTAAGTAAGTCCGTGGACTTGTCTTAAGTCGTTGAACGTTTTATACGATTTCTCGGAAAGACTATTTTTCTCGTAAAATAAACCGTATAGCCTAAAGGATCGATGTTAAAGTTAATCGACCTTGTTTTATACGATATCTTCTACAAGAAATCCAATCCTTCTAGTTTTTGTCATAAAACATCGAGGACGATTCCAATCGAGTAGAAGCATGTTTATTCCGTAGCCGTGATCGTCCCAAGCTCACGATGATTGATCCAAACATGCCAAGATGGGATCAGACCGAACATGATGGGACCGAGACCAGGACGAGGGCCGTCGACCGGCGCCAGGCCGGGGTGCCGCCGGCGCCAGGCCGGCCCGCGTGACGGGTGCCGCCGGCGCCAGGCCGGCCCGCGTGACGGGTGCCGCCGGTGCCAGGCCGGCCCGCGTGACGGGTGCCGCCGACGCCAGGCCGGGGTGCCGCCGGTGCCAGGCCGGCCCGCGTGGCGCGTGCCGCTGGCGCCAGGCCGGGGTGCGTCCGGCCCCAGGCCGGGGTGCCGCCGGCGCCAGGCTGAAGATCTCGGCGAGGGCTTCGATTTGATATCTTGATCGTTTTCTGGTTCCTCACGGTTTGAGAGAATGACCTCTTCGAAGTTTCGAGGCAGATTCTTTTGTGTTTAGGGTTTTTGTGGTGATCGAATCTTGATGTCCTTGGGCGAGCGGACCGATCTTTCCGGGGACTCTCGTCCGCGCACGCCCGTAGTCTTCCGATCTCACAGAGAGTGGATATTCTAATTTGAGAAAATCTCGTATAACTTCTTTTCAAATTATCCGAGCCTTTTTGTTTCAAGAAATACTTTCTAGAGACTTTCAGTCATTGATTCCGTCGTGACCGATTTTGACATCAACAAGGAAGCAGGGTGCTAAGAGCGAGGAGGGCAAACTTTCAGAGCCGTTGGCGCGTCATCGTTCCATGGTTCGATTTCGATCTATCTGCAATTCTTGCATCGCTTTTTTTTATGATGATACTTACCCCTTCTTTTGCGGACAGTTTGTGTCGCTGATTGACGGAATGATTGGCGAGTGTGGGTCGGAAGTCATTCGTCTATCGAAGGAGCTGGAGTCGTCACAGGCTGAAGCGTACTGAGGCTGCACTGCAGACCGTCGAGGACACCCATGCTGCCCAGACGTCCCAGCTTGAGGTTCGTATCAGCGACCTCGAGCGTGACCTTGGAAAGACCGCGAGTTTGCTACTCAAGGTGAAGAAGGAGAAGAAGAGCAAATCCTCGGAAGTCCGCCGCCTTCAGCAGAAGGTCCAGACTCATGAGGAGATGGACGCCCATAGATCCTCGGAGGTTGCCAATGCTCGTGACGACTTCTTTGGTCGTCTGACGAGCATGGCCATCATGTTTGAGTCCTTGATAGCTATCCGCAAGAGGGACTTGGCTTTAGCGGGGATCGAGGGGAGTCTGAGTGAGATCGAGTTGCTTCGGGGTAACGAGGCCCCGTCTTTGGACTCGGAGGAAGCCAGACTCATGTAAAGGAGATTGGGCGACCTCCGAGGGAGACTTCGATTCGATCCTTGCCGGCCTGCAGGCCGAGTGCACCCTTGCCCCGACCTCTGAAGACTCAGAAGATCAGGAGCATGCGGGAGAGGATTGCGAGGCTGGCGCGGACGAGGCAGGTAGTGGCGGTGCGACCGAGGGAGGCGACGGCGAGGCTATCCCTATCGCGGGTGAGTTTGAGGATGAAGGTGACGCTCCTGGGAGCGTCTAGGTTTATCAATCCCTTCGGGGATTTTTGTTTTATATGTGTTTCGGCCGTTAAGAGGCTATGATGTATTTACCAGGACTGGCCGTTGGTGGCTTCGAATCCCTGCTCCTTTTTGGGGTTTTGTTTGAACTTTTGCGGTCTCAATCTATGAAACGTTTTTCGATTATTTATGAACTTCAGTTTTTTCGAAGTATGAGGAAGAGGGTGTGAGTTGTCGTCTCATTCCTAGTTCCCTGATGATCACCGTACCTATTGTTTGGATAAAGCGAGATTTTCCGCGGTTTACCGATTTACGCGAAAAGTTCGTGAAACGAATAGTCTTAAGTGAAGAGACAAATTTTTGGATCTCGTATACCATACTATGTCTGTGAGATGTCAAGATCCAGCGTGTCTGGGTTTAGGGCAAGACTTAGGTTTACTTTCGGACTGAGGCTTTGCGATGACAAATCGGCTTTCGTTTTGCCTGTTTGCAATTTTAACCTGACTCGTACCATTTAAAATCCGCGAATTATTGCCGGCTTATATGATTTGTCTGGGCGTGAGTCGAGCTACTTCCTTTACGAAGACCTAAACCAAAATTTGGATTTCTTGTATAGCGTGCTATGTTTATCCTTGTCAGATGCAAGAGAGCCTACCCCTTGAAGGGCGGCTATTTGTCTGTTTAGGACGTTAGAGTTCGTTTTTGTGATCAGCAACAACGAAATGATACCGTTTGGAGGTGTGAAAAGTTTGGGAAAATGTTTGTTCGAGCGTGAAGCGACGTTTCGCGGTGCTGCGAAAAAATTTTCTTTATGCCATAGTAAGGTTTTATGGGCTTTGTAGGAGAAGTCCGCGAATTATTTCGGGTGAATTTTTGGATGTGGTAATCGCTTTGTGGATACTGGATCCGTGGCCGTTTCGGCTGATTTGAAAAAGTCGTGAAAAAGTTTCGAAAATTTTAAAGTCTTCGAAATTTGTGGGAGTATACGAGTATACGTACCCACTCCCCCCTTTTTTTTAATTGGGGGGGATAGCTGAATCCGCCGGTTGGCGAGTTGCCTACGTACCCTTGTCTAGGGATCAAGCCATCTTGTAGTTCTTCTGTACCACGTTTTATCGTTTAGTGGTAGTATTTTTTGAGGTGCATCGCATTCCATGTTCTCGGGATTTTGACGTCTTGCATGTTTGCGATTTGGTATGAGCCTGGCCGGTATACTTTTATTACCTTGTAAGGTCCTTCCCAATTCGTCCCCAGTTTTCCCGCGTTTCGTTGGGCAGTGTTTTGGAAGACTTTACGCAAGACTAAATCGCCTTCCTTGAACCTGCGATGGCGTACGTTTGCATTGTAGTATCTGGCGGAAGCGTGCTGGTAATTTTGTATCCTGATGAGCGCTTGGTCGCGACGTTCGTTGATCAGGTCAAGATTATCCAGCAGCATGGCGTTGTTCAGATCTTCCCGTTCGGGGAAAAATCTTCTGCGTACGCCGGGAAATTCTACTTCCGTTGGGATTATACATTCTGTTCCGTAGACCAGGGCAAAGGGAGTTTCTCCCGTTGCCCGCCTAGGAGTCGTTCGGTGAGACCAGAGAACTCCTTCGAGTTCTTCGGCCCATCGATCCTTCTTGGCTTCTAAGCGCTTTTTCAATCCGTCTAGGATAGTTTTGTTTATAGTTTCAGCCTGTCCGTTGCATTGCGGATACCTGGGAGTTGACTTTGTAAGTCGTATTTTCCACTTTTCGCAGAATGCTTCGAATCGAGCAGAGATAAACTGAGATCCGTTGTCTGTTACGATTTCGTACGGGACCCCATGTCTAGTTATGATATATTTCCAGACGAAGTTCTCGACTTGTGTGTCTTTGATACTTGCGTAGGATTTGTGGGAACCGAAATTCACACCGTCAATTTCCGATAAAGATTTATGGAGGAAAACCGAGTTAACCCGATCTTCCCTGAAGGTCCCGGATATCTGCTGGGCCGCACACGAAACAATCAAATAAAGTTGCGAAAATAGAAATCGTAAAAATTGAGCGAAAGAGATCTTATTTCTGAATTCTCGTTTGAGCGTGTACAACAAGAAAAGAAACCGGCCGTAAGGGCTGTCGAGGAGTCCGCTAGTCTGGTTGCCTAAGTCTATCCTAGTTGAGTCAGCTCGCTAGTGAAAACAGAAAAGAATGCTGAATCGCTCTAAGTGCTAAGTGCTTCAAAGTTTGTGATCTGGTTTGCTTCTTGTTCAAAGCTCTCCTTATATACTCCTCCTAAGACGGTCTATCTTCTCGCGGGCCGAGTCGGGCTTTTTCCATTTTCGTCCATCTTCGTGTTTATCGGGAAACTTGACATTTATCTTCGGAAACTTGATATTTATCTTCTGGAAACTTGACATTTATCTCTTATGTGAGGATAAAGATAAACCGTCATAGTTATCTTTCCTTTTCGGAAAATCGTACGTGGGCCGTTTTGACCACGTTGGGCCGTTTGGCGTTTTTACGGTTTTTCGAAAGGACGGTCTTTGAAGGTTTCGGTGTTTCCGAAGGAACCTCAATTCCTCGTAAAGTCGAGATAGTGGTGTTTCAGAATAACCGTGGTCGTACCAAACTCGCGTAGGTTGATCCAAACAAGCTAAGATGGGATCGAACCGGACACGATAGGACCGAGACCGGGAAGAGGGCCGCGGACCGACGCCAGGCCGACCCGCGCGACGGGTGCCGCCGGCGCCAGGCCGGGTGCCGCCGGCGCCAAGCCGACCCGCGTCCCGCGTGCCGCTTGCGCCAGGCCGGGGTGCCGCCGGCGCCAGGCCGGCCCGCATGACGGGTGCCGCCGGCTCCAGGCCGGGGTGCCGCCGGCGCCAGGCCGGCCCGCGTGACGGGTGCCGCCGGCGCAGGCTGGCCCGCGTCCCGCATGCCGCCGGTGCCAGGCCGGCCCGCGTGACGGGTGCCGCCGGCGCCAGGCCGGGTGCCGCCGGCGCCAGGCCGGGGTGCCGCTGGCGCCAGGCCAGCCCGCGTCCCGCGTGCCGCTGGCGCCAGGCCGGCTCGCGTGACGCGTGCCGCCGGTGCCAGGCCATCTTGCCGTCCGTGGGTTTTTCGTTGTTCGATCTTTCGTCAGTCGTTTGCGGGAAATCTTTGAGTTTGGGAAGGTCTTTTAGCCGTAGATTTTGAGATAATCGTTTCTAATCCAACAAGGTTCCGCGAGTATCGGGATTTGAGATGGACTTGGATTTGTAGATTCTCCGTCTTCGAGGATGCGAGCAATGTGGCTTCGAGCTTTAGATTTGTTAAGAGATGAATCTTTTAAACAATCGGGAAGGCTTTACGGAAGACTGATTGTAGATCTCGGACGATCCAGACATGGGTTTCAAGGGACCAAGATGCCGCCATTGCCCGAGATCATGAGATGATCGCACGGATGGGCGTCAGGATCCTCGCCGTTGGCGCCGGATGGGAGTGGACGAGCCTTCCGTGAGTTTTATCGAGCGACGACCCGTTTCTTGGATTTGATCGTCGCTTGGTTTTTCTTTCGAGGGTTTTCGGGTGACGATTTCGTCATTGACCGATTTTGACCCCAACAGTTAGCCCCCCAGCTAGCTAGGAACCGTAGAGCCTATCGGATCCTAGCTTGCGGTATAGCCGTGTGGGAAGGTGTTGAGACGTAATCGTTTGCCGAAAATCGGGGTAAATAGTGATTTTACCTCCTTTATAAGGATGGAGTAAGAAATCTCACTCTTACTTCATTATAAGAAATTTACTCTCTCTCAAGAATCCTTTCTCTCTCTTTAAGAAAAATGTCTTCAAGATCTTCAAAGAGAAACTCTTCTTCCCATTCATCCTCGGATGACTCTCCTGCCCATGTGACGGTGAAGCAGGAGGAGTTGGTTGAGGAGGAAGCGAAGAATGCGTATTACCGAGCCCTTGTAGGTTCGCCCCCAACACTGCCAGAGATCCCTGTTCCGAGGAGACCTCTGAGGCAGCCTTGTGCTCCTTTTGCGCCGAGCTCGGTTTCTCTTAAATATCTCAAGGTTCTTCGAGATTTTTACCAGGTTCCTGAAGGAGTCAAATTCCGGATTCCCGTTGGTAACGAGAGTGCAAGGAATCCTCCGCAAGGTTTCTTTACATGTTACGAAGCTTTCTTTACGTACTACCGTATGTGGTTTCCGATCCCTGATGCCATTGTTCGTGCGCTTCACCGCTTCGAACTTTCGATCAGCCAACTCAGCGTTCCTGCCTTGGAGAGTTGGCTTGGCGTACTGATCGCTAGCTACGAACTCGGGATCGATCTTGGTCCCGACGATTTCGAAGGTCTTTGGGGCACTCGGCCGACGGGGAGTGACGGTTACTACTCCATTCTGCCTAAGAAGGATATGGCCGTGATTCAGGGGACTACTTCGAATCCCAAATCGTGGCAGGAGCGTTTCTTCTTCGTCCAAATAGATGGCGAGTCTGTCGAGGAGAGCTGTCTCCATCTATTTCCGCGAGCATGGAACTTCAACCGAGGTAATATGACGAAAACCCCGTTGTCTATTTCACCTTTTCGGAAGTGCGAGTTTTAGTGAAAAAGTTTGGCTTTGTAGGGAACAATCCTACTGCGCATTTGCCTGGTGACGTCTTTGTCAAGAGAGATCTTCTTCGTCAAAGGCCGTTTTTCTGGAAATCCTTCACCCTCGAACGGATTCGAGACGCGGTCAGGCTTTATCGGTCCCGAGATCCTGTCCCGTCGTACGACACCGAACCTGTCACCGCAGCTCCTACTCGGAGGCGCAGACAGAGGTCTCGTAAGGGGAAGGAAATCGATGATGGGGAAGGCTCGGAAAGTCCTTCACCGTTGGGAGAAAAACCTAGTTTTGCTCCAACGGAAAAAGGCGGAGCCAGCGGTTTTCCACCTAACAACTTCTTTGATGGCCTTCCTCCGGAGTTTACTACTGACGAGTCGCTGGAGGATGAGGAGAAACAACGGGTTTTTGCCGAGGGCTCCCAACGTGTCAACGAGGTTTGGCCCTTCAAACTTTTTAACCTTATGTCCGAATCTGTATGTAAGCATACTTGCTGATCTTGAGTTTATGCAGGGACTAAGAGTGTTTAGCGAGGCGCTTGACTCGAGTTTCCGCAACTCTAGGATTGCTAACTTCAAGGCCACAGAAGCAGAGCGAGAGCTTTTCCGGTTCCGACAAGGGGTAAAGGCGCAGAATGCGAAGCAAGCTGAGCTTCACGCTCGAGCTCTCGTTCGGGCGGAAAGGAGAGGAAGAAGGATGGTCGCAGCGGAGGTGGCAAGACGGGCGGAATCGTTTACTGCTGAGTTTCAATGTTTTAAAGAAGCTCAGGAGTTTGTTGGTGATTTCCGCGAGTGCCGAGGTTCGGTCGTAAACCTTCACAAGTTTCAGAATCCGGATTTCTTCTTCGATTCCGAGATTGCTGAAATGAAGGATTTCATTGCCGAGTGCGCTCATGCTGAGTCCTTGGTTCCTCCGGTAGAAGAAAGAGACCGGAGACTATGGGAACCTATCGAGGTTTCCGAGGATACGGTGGAGGCCGGAGCCGATGAGAACGCCGAGGGTGGCGGGAACGCTCAAGGCGTGAACGAGGAAGTGAACCAGCCTGCTAGTTCATTTGGGATTTCCGCATCTGGATTTCTTAATGTTGACTTCCTTTTGTGAATCGTATTTTTTGGCCGTGTGTGGCCGTTTTTAGTAATTTTATTCTGCGACCGTTGGAGGTTGCATTCTTATGTTTTGGGACTGGCCGTTGGTGGCTTTGAATCCTGCCGTCTTTTGTGGCTTCTATGAATATGAAAATTTGCGAGATTTCGTCTTTTGTTTTGATTTATACTTTCGTCAAGTGTAGAGGGAAGGATGCGAGTAGTCACTTCGTATCCTAACTCTTTTTTTGTCGCTTGGTCCGTATGCTACTTTTTAGCGAGCGTTTTTAGGTGTAAGCGATAAGAGACATGTTTTGGGATCTCGTATACGATACTATGTCTGTGAGATGTCAAGATCCAGCAAGACTGGGTTTAGGGCAAGACCTACGCTTACTCTCATCTTTAAGGCTGTGCGATGACTGATCGGCTTTCGTTTTGCCTGTTAGTGATTTCTTCCTGATTCTTTTCGTTTAAAGTCCGCGACTAGTCGCCGGCTTATATGACTTGTGTTAAAAGAATCGAGCTATCTTCGGAGTTTATCCGAGACGCTAAACCAAAATTTTGGGTTTCTTGTATAGCGCGCTATGATATCCTTGTCGGATGTAAGAGGACCTTGTAGGTCTGACTACGAGTTTGTATTGAGTGAAACGTTTCTTGTGTGCGTCCGTCGGGGCCAATCGACGGGCGTGAGTTATTTTTAAGTCGCTGGTGGATTGTCTTTTGCGGATAATACGAGTTTTGTTATCTTTTTAAGAAATTGCGACGTCTCGCGTTTCTTTTGAAGATATGATTTTCGTTTTTCCGAAGCGTTGATGCGTTTAAGTGAGCATGAAAGATAGAAAGAATTTTATTAAAAAATTTCGGGAAGTTAGAGTACATGTGCGGATTTTTCGCGTTTTTGTGGGAGTATAGGAGTATACGCACCCAGTCCCCCCCCCCTTTTTGGTGAGGGGGATAGCTGAACTCGCCGGGTTTCGACGAGCTGCCTACGTACCTCTTTCGAGGATCAAGCCATCTCGTAGTTCTGATAGTTGCCGCAGACGTTTTTACTCCCCGTGCGTTGCCGTTTCGACCGTGCTGGTTGGATCAGTGGTTTGTGCGGGGGTCGAGCTGTCTGCTTTCACGGCGGTGGACTCAGAGGCTTTGTCGCTGTCTTGAATCGTTGCCTGTTTGGATGATTCTGGATCATCTTTCTTTGAGTCCTCGGGAATTTTATGTGATTCCTTTGCTCGTTTCGGGTTGGCCGCAGGGGCGTTCCGATCTTTTCGCAGTTTGAACTCGGCTAGGTAACAGAGTCTCGATTGTTTCTGACTACCCCAGATGGCTGCGGTTCCGGTCGGAGTCGGAAACTTGATTCCGAGATGATATGTGGATGGTACTGCCTTCATGGAGTTGATCCAAGGGATTCTCATGATGGCGTTGTAGATGGCCGGGTTGTCGACTACTGCAAACTCGACGATTTTTGTAACTTCCTTTGCCATGACCGGGAGTTTAATTCTCCCGAGGGTCATGGTAGTGACGCCCGAAAACCCCGTCAAAGGTTTTGGCTCAGGGACGACTTCCCCAAGTGGGATCTTCATTCTGTAGAGGGTGTCGCGGAAGATGACGTTGACCGTGCTTCCTGTGTCGATGAGAATGCGGCCGACTTCGAGATCCAGGATCACCAGGTCGATTACCAAAGGATCGCAGTGAGGTTTGTCGATGCCGACGGTCTCGTGTTCCTCGAAAGCGATTGTGTGGTTAGGAACATCGCTGTCTAGGAACCAGTTGGAACTTGTCTCGGCTTTTCGCCCGTAGGCTTTTATCGATGAGACAGAGTCTTGGTAGAACTGTGATCCTCCGATGATCATGTTTACCCTCTGGCGACTACTGTTGTTCCCTTGGTCGTCCTGTCTTCTTCCGCACTTTTTCCCCGATTGGTTTTCGGTCGCGCGGTCCTCGGAGACAGTTTTATTGGTCTTTGGGCGGTCGGAGTCCAGGAGCAAGTCCTTTATACTCTTGACCTTTGATAGTTCGCCGGTGAGGAGTTTTGCGGCGAGCCGGGCGCCGAGAACCTTGCAGTTCGCAGTGGAGTGACCTCTGGTCTCGTGGAACTCGCAGTAGGAGTTATCCTTGTACTGGTTCCTGGTCCAGGTGTTTCCGGAGGTTTTGCCTTGCTCTGAGTTGATGGCGTAGTTATGCTCGCCTTGGGCGTCTTCCCCTTCGTGATGGACGTACTTGTCGTTACGAGAGGGTTTCTTCTTGGACGCGGTTTTCTGCGGTCCGTGTTTGTGCGATAGAAGCTTCATCTCTTCTTCCATGATGATGAAGTCCGTTGCCTTGTGGAGAGTATCGTGGATTGTCCGCGGCTTTTCCAGTAGTATCCACTTTCGGAACTTCGACTTGTACCATAGAGTTTTCCTCAGGGCGTCGATTGCGACATTGTCGCTGATGCCCGTTACTCTGGCCATCACCAGTTTGAACCTTCGCATGAAGTCGCGGAGTGACTCGTCTTCCTTCTGAGCTAGACTCTATAGATCCACGTCGGACGTTTCTCTGTCCATGAACATGGAGTACTGTTTGAGAAACGCCGAGGCCAGTTGGCGGAAGCTTCCGATGGAGTTCCTTTTGAGCTGGGAGAACCACTCGAGCGCAGCACCTTTGAGGTGCTCGACGAAGAGAAGACAATGACCTGCGTCCCGTTCGCGCTCCGGGAGTTTGCACCTACCCATTGCGATCTGGAAGGACTGCAGGTGCGACTTAGGATCCGTCGTACCGTCATAGACCGGGATTTTGATCTTCCCTGGGTCTGAGATGCGTGTTTCCGTGATCCGAGTGGTGAACGGCGTTTTCCGTGCTTCCTCGAGAAGTCTATCGATCTCGGGGGCGGAACTGGTCGCCTGATGGATTTGTGATTTTACCGCTTTCACTTCGGCCACGGTCTTTTTGAGAGATTCGCGGAGATCATGGATCTCGCTATTGCTGCCGGCGTTCCTCCGAACCTGTCGGCGCTGGTCGCGATAGATCCGAGTTTGATCTTCCGCGAGTTCCTCCTGCTCCATCCAGTAGAGTTCTTCTTCCTCTTCTGTCATGGGCCTATCGAAGGATACGTCTGCCGAGCGGACTGCCTTCGGGTTCTCCTGGGGTGGATGTCAGCGTCTTCATCGGAAGGATCCGATTGGTCGCTGATATCTAGATTGATGCGCTCGACGTCGCTTTCCTTGTTTCCCGTCGCCGGGAGTGGAAGGTTCTGCGAGGTCGTTTGCTGTCCTTTCGGAGCCGTTTCCTCGGGAGTGGGCTCTTTCGGGGCATCTTTTTCTCGTGCTTCGAGGGATCCGAAATCGAGTCTTCTGCCGCGGCGTGCCTTGGTGGATCCGCGCGGCAACTTGCTCCTCGCAGTTAAGGTGTCGACCTGTTTTGCGAGCGAGGTTATCAGCTTGTCCTGTTGTTCCGCCCGCGCCTGGGCGGAGGTAAACAGTTCCTTCATCTGCCTGAGCGCCTCAGTGTTTGCATCAGCAGTGACTGCGGACGCATCTCCAGCTGGAGCCTTCTCAGCGTTGGCGTCGACGGGTGTTCCGTCTAGCGCTGGCTGATCGTTGGTGACGTCGGTAGACATGATCGAGCGTGTGCAGTTGCGAGATAGATAGATCCGTAACCCCCCCCCCCCCCTCCTTCTAGCGCCAAACTGTGGGAACCGAAATTCACACCGTCAATTTCCGATAAAGATTTATGGAGGAAAACCGAGTTAACCCGATCTTCCCTGAAGGTCCCGGATATCTGCTGGGCCGCACACGAAACAATCAAATAAAGTTGCGAAAATAGAAATCGTAAAAATTGAGCGAAAGAGATCTTATTTCTGAATTCTCGTTTGAGCGTGTACAACAAGAAAAGAAACCGGCCGTAAGGGCTGTCGAGGAGTCCGCTAGTCTGGTTGCCTAAGTCTATCCTAGTTGAGTCAGCTCGCTAGTGAAAACAGAAAAGAATGCTGAATCGCTCTAAGTGCTAAGTGCTTCAAAGTTTGTGATCTGGTTTGCTTCTTGTTCAAAGCTCTCCTTATATACTCCTCCTAAGACGGTCTATCTTCTCGCGGGCCGAGTCGGGCTTTTTCCATTTTCGTCCATCTTCGTGTTTATCGGGAAACTTGACATTTATCTTCGGAAACTTGATATTTATCTTCTGGAAACTTGACATTTATCTCTTATGTGAGGATAAAGATAAACCGTCATAGTTATCCTTCATTTTCGGAAAATCGTACGTGGGCCGTTTTGACCACGTTGGGCCGTTTGGCGTTTTTACGGTTTTTCGAAAGGACGGTCTTTGAAGGTTTTGGTGTTTCCGAAGGAACCTCAATTCCTCGTAAAGTCGAGATAGTGGTGTTTCAGAATAACCGTGGTCGTACCAAACTCGCGTAGGTTGATCCAAACAAGCTAAGATGGGATCGAACCGGACACGATAGGACCGAGACCGGGACGAGGGCCGCGGACCGACGCCAGGCCGACCCGCGCGACGGGTGCCGCCGGCGCCAGGCCGGGTGCCGCCGGCGCCAAGCCGACCCGCGTCCCGCGTGCCGCCGGCGCCAGGCCGGCCCGCGTGACGGGTGCCGCCGGCACCAGGCCGGGGTGCCGCCGGCGCCAGGCCGGCCCGCGTGACGGCTGCCGCCGGTGCCAGGCTGGCCCGCGTCCCGCATGCCGCCGGCGCCAGGCCGGCCCGCGTGACGGGTGCCGCCGGCGCCAGGCCGGGTGCCGCCGGCGCCAGGCCGGGGTGCCGCTGGCGCCAGGCCAGCCCGCGTCCCGCGTGCCGCCGGCGCCAGGCCGGCTCGCGTGACGCGTGCCGCCGGTGCCAGGCCATCTTGCCGTCCGTGGGTTTTTCGTTGTTCGATCTTTCGTCAGTCGTTTGCGGGAAATCTTTGAGTTTGGGAAGGTCTTTTAGCCGTAGATTTTGAGATAATCGTTTCTAATCCAACAAGGTTCCGCGAGTATCGGGATTTGAGATGGACTTGGATTTGTAGATTCTCCGTCTTCGAGGATGCGAGCAATGTGGCTTCGAGCTTTAGATTTGTTAAGAGATGAATCTTTTAAACAATCGGGAAGGCTTTACGGAAGACTCATTGTAGATCTCGGACGATCCAGACATGGGTTTCAAGGGACCAAGATGCCGCCATTGCCCGAGATCATGAGATGATCGCACGGATGGGCGTCAGGATCCTCGCCGTTGGCGCCGGATGGGAGTGGACGAGCCTTCCGTGAGTTTTATCGAGCGACGACCCGTTTCTTGGATTTGATCGTCGCTTGGTTTTTCTTTCGAGGGTTTTCGGGTGACGATTTCGTCATTGACCGATTTTGACCCCAACAGGATTCTGCTTCTACCCATTTGGAAAAGAAATCCGTGAGGACTAGGAGGAAGCGTTTTTGTTTTGATGGATGCATAGGTTCGACAATGTCCATGGACCATCGCATGAAAGGATAGGGGGACGAGATTGAGGAGAGGATTTCCGCGGGTTGATGGATTGTTGGAGCAGCCTTTGGCATTTCTCGCACTTTCGGGCGAATTTCTCGCAGTCTTTATCATGGTTGGCCAATAATATCCGTGGCGTTTGATTTTGACTGCGAGAGATCTCCCGCCAGAATGATTTCCGCATGATCCAGAATGGACCTCTTCCATGATTCTTCTTGCCCTTTCTCCTTCTGCGCATGTCATGAGAGGACCGGAGAAACGCCACTTATAAATTTCTCCCTCTATCGTGACATACCGTGCCGCTTGGGTTGTCACTTTACGGGCCGCCCATTTTTCGGCGGGCAAGGTTCCATTCACGATATAGGCCCGGATTGGTTCTAACCAAGGGCTGTCGCAGCCATACTCGGTTTGGTCCGCATCCTCTTCCGGTTGATCCTCGACTTGTTCTGCATCTTCAATCTCTCCTTGGATTAGATTGACGACCACTGGTGGTCCGATGCTCGGATGTTCGATGAATTCGACCGGGATTACCCTTTTGAGCCCTGGGTCTGAGCTTGAGGCGAGGGCAGCCAAGGCGTCGGCCTGGACATTTTCCGAGCGAGGGATTCTGGTCAGGGCGAACTGGTCGAAACTACGAGCCAGTTCTTGGACGAGTTTCAGATATGCGTCCATCCTTTCGTCCCTTGCTTCATACTCTCCGCTGTATTGGTTGGCGACTAACTGAGAATCGCAGTAGTGTGAATATTACGAATTTTTAATCCGTGGGCTAGCCGCAAGCCTGCGACGAGTGCCTCGTATTCTGCCTCATTGTTTGAAGCATGAAAAGCCAATCGGAATGACTGTTCTAGGATTTCACCGTTAGGAGAGGTGAGTTGAATTTCGATTCCGGACCCTTGTTTGGATGAGGATCCGTCGACGTGGAGGACCCAAGTTGAGTTCGGCTCCTCGTTAGTCATGTCTCTAGTGGGTAATTCTACCAAGAAATCCGCAAGCACCTGGGACTTTGCACATGTCCTTGGGCGATATTCGACGTCATATTCACTTAGTTCGATTGCCCATTTCGCGAGCCTACCGGATTGGCTCAGACTGTGCAGGATTATCCGCAGAGGGAATGTGGTGAGAACCACTATAGTATGAGACTGGAAATATGGTCTTAGTTTCCTTGCCGAGGTTATGACGGCAAATGCTAATTTTTCCATTAGCGGGTATCGAGTTTCCGCATCCAGCAACGTCTTGCTTACATAAAAGATTGGCTTTTGTTCTCCGCGTTCTTCTCGTATCAGGACACCACTGACTGCTGTTGCGGAAACTGCGATATAGAGGAAAAGAGGTTCACCTTCCACCGGTTTTGCGAGAACTGGTGGAGTGGCCAGGTAATGTTTCAACTGTTGGAAAGCCTTTTCACATTGCTCGGACCATTCGAACTTCTTGTTTCCCTTCAACGTTTCGTAAAACGGTAGGCACTTATCCGTGGAGCGCGAGATGAAACGGTTCAAAGCCACGACTCTTCCGGTTAACCTTTGGACTTCTCTCTTGGTTCTCGGGGAGGCCATCTCTATCAGTGCGTCGATTTGTTTAGGATTGGCCTCGATTCCGCGATACGTTACGAGGTATCCGAGGAATTCTCCTGATGCCACTGCGAATCTGCATTTCGCCGGGTTGAGTTTCATGTTATGCTGGTTGAGTCGTGCAAAACATTCCTCTAGGTGGGTTACATGATCGTGTTCGTCAAGAGTTTTTACGAGCATATCATCGATGTATACTTCCATAGTTTTTCCAAGTTGCTTGGCAAACATTTTGTTGACGAGTCGCTGATACGTTGCACCCGCGTTTTTAAGACCGAAAGGCATTACCTTGTAGCAATACGTTCCGCGGTCTGTGATGAATGCAGTTTTTTCGCGGTCGTCGGGATTCATCTTGATCTGATTGTATCCCGAAAAAACGTCCATGAACGATAGAAGCTTGTTTCCCGCAGTTGCTTCGACCAGTCGGTCGATGTGTGGGAGCGGGAAGCAGTCCTTTGGACAGGCTTTATTCAGATCCGTGAAATCGACACAGACTCGCCACTTGCCGTTCTTCTTTTTTACCACGACAGGGTTGGCAAGCCAGTCTGGATACCTAACTTCTGTTATCGACCCTACTTTGAGGAGTCTTTCGACTTCCTCGTTGACTGCAGTGGCACGCTCAGGTCCCAGCTTTCGTCTCTTTTGTTTTACGGGTTTGTGAGTCGGGTCAATGTTAAGTTCGTGACATGTTACGCTAATGTCGATTCCCGGCATATCCTCCACAGCCTAAGCGAACGTACCGAGGTTCTTTTTGAGGCATGCGATGAGCTCTGCTTTTATTGGTTCGCGGAGGTTAGCTCCGATTTCAACGCACCGTTCCAGGAAGGAATCGTCGAGGCAGATCGAGACCACCGGTTCGCAGGTTGGTTCACGCTTCCCTTCTAGGGCCTCAGCTCTTTGGGACTGCCAGAAGGTTTCTGGCGAGTCGTGAATCGTTTGCTTTTTCCAAGAGGTCTCGATTTCGAAATTTTTCCGTTTTAGTTCGGTAGCGAGGTAGACCTGCACTGCTCCGTGACTACCATGTATCGTTTCGACCCCGAAAGGTGTCGGGAACTTGAGGCATAGGTGGAATGTTGATGGGATCGCTCTCATGGAATTTAGCCAAGGAGTCGCGTTGTAGGATGTCGGACCATCGATCACCAGGAATTCCGTGTTTTTGGCGACGCTCCCGGCTCTGACTGAGAGGTTTGTCGAACCGAGGGTCATAACTTTTCCCGAGAGTCCGAATACTGGGCTGGGGTCATCTGCAAGGATGCTTAGATCGACGCCCATCCTCTCGAGGGTGCTTTTATAGATAATATTAGCCGAGCATCCGATGTCGACTAATACCCTTGCTACGTCAATATCCTGGATCGTGAGTTCTATTACGAGGAGATTGTTGTGAGGTTTGGCCATACTGGCCGTTGCTCGATCCTCGAAGGATACGACGTTGCGGGCTGACGAAGTAGCCATACTGAACTTCGATCGATTGGTGGTTTTCGAGTTAGAGAATCCGTCCCCCCCCTCTTTCTAGCGCCAAACTGTGGGAACCGAAATTCGCACTGTCGATTGTAATGAATAAGATTGCGGAGGAAAGCCAAGTTAACCCGGCTTTCCTTGAAGGTCCGGGTTCTCTGCGTTGCCACACGAAATCGAGAAAGTTAACAGATGACAAAAATAAAAATTTTGATAGTTGCTCGAAGGCGTTTTATTAAATGAAAGATATGAATACAAGGATTCTCCGAAAGACGGAGAGATTTGCGATTAAAGAAAGAGATAGAGTCGCAGGCAGCCAAACGTCCTAAGCCTTGCTCCGCTAGTCTAACCACCTAAACCCTAATTCTTCTAAGCTAGAAAAGTACTCTAAGTCTAATTTTCGGATCCCCTTCTCCTCTGCTCTTTCTCTCCTTATATACTCACTTCTAGGTTGGTTTGCCTTAGGATGATGGATTTCGCCTTTGGGCCCAAGTTTATCTCTTCAGGAAATATTCCATTTTCGTCGATCTTCGTAATTATCCTCGAGTTTTCCCCTATTTTTCGGTGACTTGAGGTTTATCCGATGTTCGGGAAATTGGATAAACCGTCATAGTCTGATTGGGCCTGAATTCTTAAAATCGCAAGTAAGTCCGTGGACTTGTCTTAAGTCGTTGAACGTTTTATACGATTTCTCGGAAAGACTATCTTTCTCGTAAAATAAACCGTATAGCCTAAAGGATCGATGTTCGAGTTAATCGATCTTTTTTTACACGATATCCTCTACTAGAAATCCAACCTCCCTAATTCTCGTCGTAAAACATCGAGGATGATTCCAATCGAGTCGAATTGAGAGATGTTAATTATGTAGCCGTGATCGTATCAAACCCACGAGGATTGATCCAAGCAAGCCAAGATGGGATCAGACCGAGCACGATGGGACCGAGACCAGGACGAGGACCGAGACCAGGACGAGGACCGTCGACCGGCGCCAGGGGACCTGCCGCCGGCGCCAGGCCGGCCGCGTCGCACTTGCCGCCGGCGCCAGGCCGGCCGCGTCGCGCTTGCCACCGGCGCCAGGCCGGCCGCGTCGCGCTTGCCGCCGGCGCCAGGCCGGCCGCGTCGCGCTTGCCGCCGGCGCCAGGCCGGCTGCGTCGCGCTTGCTGCCGGTGCCAGGGGGCTTGCCGCCGGTGCCAGGCCGGCCGCATCGCGCTTGCCGCCGCGCCAGGCCGGCTGCGTCGCTTCTGCCGCCGGCGCCAGGCCGGCTGCGTCGCGTCTGCCGCCGGCCCCAAGGGGCTTGCCGCCGGCGCCAGGCCGGCCCAGGCCGGCTGCGTCGCGCTTGCCGCCGGCGCCAGGGGGCTTACCGCCGGCGCCAGGCCGGCTCCGTCTCGCCTGCCGCCGGTGCCAGGGATTCTCTGCTGCCCGTGGGTTCTACGTCGCCCGATCCTTCCTCCGTTGACCGTTCGTGCGGGAAATTTTTGAGTTTGGAAAGATCTTTAGCCGTTGATTTCGAGATAACCGTTTTAGACCCCAACAACTTCCTTGCACTTCATTAGCAGCTTTTCATTTTCCTCTCCATGCCGTTGATTATGATACATCCACACCAACCTTGTGTTGAACCTAATCGATCAGAATTTTGGGAACTAGTGTGTCAAATAATCTTGAGCAAAAACAGATGCTACTATTTTTGTGCGCCTCTCCTTCCATTAGGCTGTGTTCTTGTAGTTACAACAGAACATGTATATTGCATGATGTAACTTCTTGCCGTCCAACAATCTGAAATCATTAAGTTTGCAACTTGCACAAACCATTTGCTGCCTTCTTTGGCTCCTCAGCATTTTACCACATATCTCACAGTATCCAACTTAATTGTATCATACTCAAAACATTTATGATGTAAAGCTATCTGAACTATAAAATTTTGCTGCATCCTTAGTTCTAAATTCTTGACCTAAAACCAAATCCATACCATCATCCCATCCCTGATAGATAACTGGTGCGACTGCAGCTGATCTCTTTCAGTGACATTCTCATGCATCTCAATGTCTACATAAAATGTGAGCACACCATCATTACCTTCAAAATCAGTTGCATCTTTTTCAGTACCATCTTCATCACCAGCCTCTATATCAAAAGCCTCCTTATCAGTAGCCTCTCTACTAGATAGAGCGACATAGACATCAGTTTCATCATACTCTTCTGAAAGATGCACTTCTCTATCCGTTTTCTCTATATTATTTCTAAACTCCACATGTAGAACACTTCCACACTTCTCATGATTTAGTTTCAGTAGATAACCAAAAACATCTTCATCATTCCAGATATATGATGGATTATTCGAATACAATACCATTGAGAAGTGACTAATCTTTGCTTTCATCTTAGATTCATCTACCTTTACCTTTATGTAAATACGCTCAACCAAACAAGAGTTATGTGACCTCATCCACTGATTTCTTCAACCCAATTGTGTGAATTTCATCTTGTCCTCACCATCTCCCGAGATCCATATTATTTCAGTCTCATCCTTCATATAATATCTCCCGTAATCATAACAAAGGATTGTGCATGGCGGATTTTGTCTTTTTCCTGAAATAAAATGGAGTTTCATTATAACAATCATTATTAAGAAAAAAATCATCCTCACATCGTACAGTCTTCTCTTACTATTACTATTCATTTTAGTTTCACTATAAAACATAGTAATACTAGTCGAACTTGTAAAACTAGTAATATAAGTAAAACCTGTAAAACCATTTTTTTCTTAGTACAACTTGTTCTCTAAGTAGTACCCAGAAATTTTCCTTGCACCAACTAATCAACTTTTTTGGATGATATTGTTAGGATTTTACATTACCCATTATATATACTTTATCTTAATGAAATTCCACAAAACAAATCATCAAAAACGGACATAAAATATACCCAAAACCCATAAACACAGTTCTCAAAATCATTTTTAGTCTCCCAAAATCTTCATCAAATCTTAGTTTGTTATATTAGCCGAGATATACACTTCTTTTTACTAATATTCCAAAAAATATTCATCAAAATCGAAATAAAATATACCTGAAATCCATAAACACAGTTTTCAAAATCATTTTTAATCTCACAAAATTTTCATCAAATCTTATACTTTTAAATTATTCATGATATATACTAAATTTAAATGATATTTCAGAAAAAAAAATTCATCGAAAATGGACATGAAATACCTATTCTTCAAGCTTCAAAATCGTCAATGGAAGGAGAGAAGGAACTCTACTGATAAGAAGAAAAACATGTGGGTCAGCTAATATCTCATTATTTAAAGTCGTTTTGTGCGTCATAGTGGTAGTTGAATTATGGAAGCCTAATCTAGGAAGTGCGGACATAAAATGATAGTGAGAATAGAGAGGGTTAGTGAGACTAGTTTTTTCCAATAAGGACAAAATAGGTTAATTTACATCTTTTGTTTTGCTTCTAAAATAATGCAAATAACACAGTTTTTATGATTTGGCTATGCCCCTCTAAAATACTACCAAGGAGTATTAATAACTAAGAAAATACAATAACTGTTTCTAAACATGAGTGATGTAAATATATAATTTTTTTTTGTTAAAATAGAAGTATATATGTTGTTTAAGTATAAATATTTATAAGAAGTAAAAAAATGTTATATGAACTATTTAAAGTTATAGATGTTAAAATAAAAGCACACACATATTTAAGAAACATTTATGCTAATTTTATAGCAATTAAACACATTAACCAAAAAATTACTTATGCTAAATAATACGTAAAGATATTAATTCTGCTTCCAAAAAGGAAGTTGACCTTCAGAGTTTTGTCTAAAGAGATTCTGGCTCAAACCTGGCTCCATCTCTACCTCTGGGTAAAATGGAAAACTTATACTAAAACGAGATTCTTCCATATTTCCGAACATAGAAGTTTTAACCTAATTTCCAACTACAAAAAGCTTATATAAAAAAAAATCCAAACCCTAAAACAAGGGATTGATTATTCAATATAAAAATATAAACCTAGATGGCTAGAACTAGGACTTATACACCAAATGTTGTAGTTCCGGCTCTAAAGGTCAATAAGACACTTATCTTTGATCTCTGTTCTTTCTTGTTATTCGCTTGCTTTATGTTTCGGTAGTACCAACAATGTATCTACGAATTTACCCTAAAATTTTAACGTTAGAAGAAAGGGGTAATCTAGGCTACATGACGATGACGGAAAGTGAGGATAATGAGAAGCTTTCGGCCACTCCGGTCGAAACTGAATTGCAAGCTCAGAGCGCAGCCTTTCAAAGCAAAGTCACTAAGTTACACACAGCTCACGAGAACATCACCTCTGCAGATAATCCTAAACTTTTCTGAGAGGTTCACGTCTTGAAAAAAAAGATGGATGAATACTCCAAGCTGTTGGAGAAAAGCGTGAAAAGCTTTCACAGCTCAAGGCTGAAAACCTATGTAACCCCCCAACCGCCCACAACTAATGAGTCTCACATGCACACTCATTTGGCTCGTGGGTCACATTTCATGCGATGGGCGGTGTGTTCATTTTTTGGAAGCTCAAAAGTATTGTTTGCTGACCTTGCGCAATCACCACATGACCTTTCCCCGTGCTTTGGCCTCACTCACACGATATTGCAAATCACTTCCGAATTGGTCACTCATCCTTCCACTACTCCAGGTCAAGTGCGCTTAACACTAGAGTTCTTTTTTGGTGTGTGACCAAAATGGTAAGTGCATTTGGTGACATAGCTAGCTAAATCAATTCTCTTAAGCTTTTCAACATATACCACAAACTGGAATGTTACAATTCACTCTTTCAAAGAATGCAACGTCTGCGCCCCAATATCATTATCCATGTTAGTGTGAGCCCACACATACTCCACAATCATCTGGGTTCGGCTCTGATACCACTTGTAACGCCCCAACCACCTACGGATAATAGGCCTCCAATGCCTCCTCACTCGGCATGTAAGCCTCATTCCATGTGATGGATGATGCGTTAATTGTTTGCAGGCTTGTAGACTTGTTTAGTGACACTGAAATCACCACATTACCATTCTTCGTTCTTTAGTCTTACTCACACGATACCGCAAATCACTTTACTACTCACATGATACTCACGCGATACAACAAAGCGCCCAGTAGGTTGCCCATGCTTTTACTACTGCAGATCAAGCACGCTTAACCCCTGGAGTTATAAATGGATTTGTGACCAAAAAGGTAAGTGCACTTTGGTGACATAGATAGTCAAATCAATTCTTTTAACTCTTTCAGTTTCAAACGGGGATGTTACAATTGGGCTAATGGGCATCCCACGTTCGCTCACTCAAACCCGTGGGCCCCATCTTGTTCAATGAGCGATGCGTTAATTTTTCTGAAAGGCCCGAAAGTCTTGTTTACTGACCCTGCAATCACCACAAGAAATTTCCCTCTGCTTTGGTCTCACTTGCACGATATCACGAATCACTTTTCGTTAGGTCACCCATCTTTCAACTACTCCAACTCAAGAACGCTTAACTCTAAAGTTTTAAACGAATGTATGACCGAAAATGTAACTGCGTTTTGGTAACATAGGTAGTCAAATCATTTCTTTTAAACATTTCCATAAACCACAAACCAGGATATTACAACTCACCCATTCTTAAAGAGTGCAATGTCGTCGGTTTGCTTCAGGATCGTTATCCATGTTACAATGATCCCACACATGACTCCACACTCTTCTAGATTTGTCTCTTATATCATTTGTAATGCCTATACCGCCAAAGGTAATGGAACTCCCACAAATGCTCACTTGGCATGTGGACCCTATTCTGTTTGATAGGTGGTGCCTTAATTTTTCGGAAGCTCAAAAATCTTGTTTACTGACCTGCAATCACCACATGACATTTTTTATTCTTTAGCCTCATTCACACGATATCGTGAATCACTTTCCGATATGTCATCCATCCTTCCATTACTTCAGGTCAAGCACGCTTAACTCTGCAGTTTTTTCTAGATGTATGACTGAAATGGAAAGTTCACTTTGGAACATAGATAGCAGAATCAATTCTCTTAAGATTTTCAACAAAACTGGAATGTTACACATTTTTCTAAGATGTTTTGCGATAGATCCGACAAAGAGGAAGAGAAGAACAAAGTTGGAGCCATGGCCATCGTCACCCCCAGTTACCACGAGAATCATTGTGCACAACTAGGGCCGCCATACTGTCTTGATCTGATGTGGCTCTGGATACAGCTCATGTCATTGGATCTCGTGTTCTACCATCACAATTCAAAACGTGAATGTTAAGTGTGTTCCTTCCTTGTTTCTTGTACTTCAAGTTATGTTAAGCCCAAAATCTTATCTAATCGCCATTTTTTATTTGTGTTAATTTCTTATGTCTTCGTTTATTTCCTGAGGGTTTCTTGAACCAAGATCTAAGGCAAACCTTAAGACGTTTTTTTCTTTCCAAGTCAACATGATTTTGTTCCATGAGTTGTTTTCGATATGCTATTTTGGTTAAGGTGAGGAATATTCTGTTAATTCCGTGCTACTTTGGTACTGCTATTATGAATTGTGTAGGATCAAAACATGTCACGTCTCTTTGAATCAAGTCTGACTGGAGTCTTATTTGTTTATTATTGTTTGTTTGTTAAACTGGAAATAGAAAATTAGAGGATTCGACCATTAGAACGATATTAAAGTGTTTATATATATATATATATATATGTATTATATAAGTCTGATATAAGATTGCGGGATACATAGATGTTATTTTGTACTAGCTTGCATTGTTTTGAGATTGCGGGCACATATACGTTTGTGCTTACAGTGCTTTTTATGTAGATTACGGAATACAAAGACATTTGTACTAACGGCACATAGGAGATTGCGGGGCACAAGGATGGACTCTTGTTCTAGCAGTGCATATAGTTATATAAATATATTTTTATGATGAGAAAGTGAGATGCATAGAATATCTATATGTACTATAAGCATTGTTTGTCATTTTTTGGTGCAATAGCCATATTGTTTGTTTTGTGAGGTGCATTATGTTTGCTTATACTAGAGCTAGGCTCTTCCATACGTGTAGTTCTATGTATTGAATCACTGGTTTGCATGTTTAGCATCTTATACCTCATTGAATTATTTCTATATTCTCTTTTTTTCTTCTTACAGGCAAACATGACGAGTAGTTGGATATCTGACGGTTTGGTGCTCTCGCAATTTTATTTCAGTATTATGAAAATTATTTTATTATTTGTTTTAAAAATGTTTTCTTCTATATTTATTTTATTAAATATTTTGATACTACACTATTTTTTGTTTTTTGTTTTTTGTTTTTAATTCATATTATACCGTAAGTAACACACCGTTCTGACGGAGGAGATGAGTGTTACACCATTCTTATTAACTTATTCTATGCATATATACCAAAAATTAGTTTGATATATACTATGGATGCTGTGGTGTGTACATTGGTCACCGGTTGACTGACTATTCAGGTTTCGATGAAATATCTTCCATGTTAATAATTTAGCACCTTGTCGTTTTACGTCCAACTTGTTCATGTTTTCTTTCGTCTTTGAAAGCTAGCTACTCGTGAATGGATAGTGGGACATGAAGGTGGAAAAATAAGTGAAACTGATTGAGAATCGAAATCATAATTATATTTTTCATCTCTAAAAATATCTGAAAAGACTAGAGGAGATAGATTTGTCAATTAGACGTCTATACAAAGCACTCGCAAGATCCATATATCGAATTGATACCAGGGGTGAATCTAGTGTATTTATTTATTTGTAAATATCTAGAGTATTTATTTACTGGTATAAACTGACATTTACCATCTAATCCACCAAAATCGTACTGTTTTAGCTATAAAATTTTGATTTCTAAAATATTTATGAGTGCAAGTGCCACCCCACCACATAATGTGGCTTTGCCCTGATTGATACAAACCACTCAGTTGTTTTCACTCACTTATTTTATTTTATCTGATACATGTTTTATTAATCTTGAAACTCTGAGATCTTTGCAAGAAAAGATATAGACGCAATCATAGAGAATCTCCTACACCTAATTGGCTCGATAAGATTATTGACAAGAACATTCGAAATCATCCCTCTTTGCTGGCCAACTCCCGTGAGAAGAAGTATGAAGATATTCTTCATCTTTGGTTCAGTACAAGAGTTTAAGGAAGGAGTTCATAATTTTTAAGAATCTGTTCAATCATTGTTAAACATAAATAATCCTTGTTTGATAAGAAAAAGCATATATAACCCTTGAAGCGACTCATTAGAGGACACATAGTTTGCACACAAAAAAAGAGGATACATGGTTTACTGATAGATGCACAGTACATACGGAATAGATCATCTCACAGAGCGTAGGGATCGAAAAATTAAGTTGTAAATATGGATAGTCGACTTTGGGTATGCTCCCGCTTCTATGTTCCGCATAGCGTAGCCATTCGGAGCCATAGAGGAATCTTGAGTTACGTTACATCGATATCATGCGTTTGCATCTTTCGTATGTTACACATGTGCTGGATTTCAAACCATTAACATTTCCGGTACATGCACCGGCCTTGCCACCACATGTCTTCTGAGGTTGAAAGGTTATAGTGAATATGTACTTTCCATTATTCGACGCAAGAGAATCCCAAATCCCTTTATCTTCATGAACGCCGGTGAGATTTTGCCAACTATAGATCTTGTTCCCTGAGGTTGAAACGGCAAAAAGCAGGAGGAGCAACACTATTGACTTCATTTCGTCAAGAATTTCTCTTTTTTTTAGTGGTGTGAGAAAGGATTTGGTTTCTGGGAGTGATATATTAGGCATCTGTATAAATAGTAGTATCGTGATAACTTTTGAGTGGTCAATATTTAATACAAAATTAATCTTTGATTCGCTATGTGCACTCAAATAAAAAGGAGAATTGAAATGATTAGGCAAAGTATGGGATTTTCTGAACATCGAATTTCTATTAAAAATTTGATATAGAAAAGTAAATAAAGAAGAGTTGCAAAGATTTTCTAAATATTGACAACTGCTTATCCAAGTAGATAATGAATATCCGAAGTGTAGCCTTATGAGTTGTTTCAACATTCAAGATTGTGTGTTCATAATATTTTCGATTTATAGGTAAATTCTAGATGCTTAGCCACAAAACTTCAGATCACACAGAAACCGGTAGATGATTGATACTAATAAAAATAGATTGTCAAATAAAATGTGGAATTCAATTTCCACTATACTATTCGAGTAGAGTCTAAAAGATATTACTGCATTGAAATGAATATTTTTTGCATTTTTCCTATTTTCACAGTGTTTTGAGTTTGCAAACCTACTTATTTCATTAATGTTTAAAAATAGGACAAAAAGTTATAACCGATAAAGATAAACATATTGATTTTATCTATATTTCTAATTTTCTTTATTTTTGCTTTTTCTGAGATAACATGAAGATTTCGCACATTTGCTCAAAATTATATTGCATCTTTGAATAATAAAATATGACTCGTTGTACGTTTGGAATTCGTGAGATTTCATTCCAGAGCAACAAAGTAAATTCTTCTTCTATCCTGATTCTTTGTTTCAGTGATAACATTTAGATCCTGATCTTATAGTGAATTATCTTATCAATGCAATATCAAGAATTTAGACTTCGTAGAGAATTCAAATTTTGGTGGATCGAGATGACACAAAGATTATAGAAAATATACCACTCAGCTAGAACTAGATGATTGACCAAAATGCATCCCTATACATTTTCGTCTGGTCGGGGTGAACAGAGAACTTCGATGATGAGCTTCCTTCAGGATTTCCTCCATGAGTTTCTGGATATCTGGTACAGCGACCCGGCCCTTCATTACAATCGTCTCATTGCCAGTGATCTGGTACTCGGTCTTATCATTATGTACCATCTGGTTTAGAAACGCATTACTCCTCTGAGGCTTACCGATCTTGGTTAGTAGGTCTGCTCGACCTACCGCCTCTACCCCTAATGGCTCCTGGTCGATTGTTTTAGCATTTAGATCCAAGGCTCCAAGCATCCGGGCAAGATTCTTCTCTTCTAATGCCGCAGCCAGGTTTGTCCGCCTACGGCTTAGTGCGTTCGCTACCAAATTGGCTTTACCGGGATGGTAAGCTATCTCAAAGTCGTAGGCAGCAACTAACTCCATCCATCATTTTTGCCTTAGGTTTATATCTGTCTGAGTGAAGATATACTTTAAACTCTTTAGTCCGTGTATATTTACACCTTAGCACTATAGAGGTAAGACCTCCAGATCTTAACTGCAAATAATACGGCCGCCATTTCTAAATCATGGGTTGGATAATTGTCCTCATGCTTCTTTAACTGTCTAGAAGCATAGGCAACCATCCGATCGTTCGGCATCAGAACAGATCCTCACCCAGTTATGGATGCATCTGTATACACCACATATGGCTTATCCACTTCTAGTAAAGCCAATACTAGTGCACATGTCAGAGCTTCTTTAAGCTTTGAGAACCCATTCTCACAAGCTTCTGACCAAACAAACTTAACGTCCTTACCCGTAAGTTCTGTCAATGCTGGGCTAAGCTTGCGAACCTTTTCACAAACTTCCTACAATACCCAGCCAATCCTAAGAAACTACAGATCTTTGAGGCGTTTCTTGGCCTCGGTCATTCCCTGATGGAAGTGATCTTATCAGAATGCATTACGACTCCCTTATCCGACACTATGTGTCCTAATAACTCTATACTACTCTGCCAGAAGCTGCACTTACTCAACTTTGCAAACAACTGATGTTGCCTAAGTCGTTCTAGTACATGCCTCAGATGATCCTCATGCGTTTTCGGTCTTTTGAGTACACGAGTGAGTCATCAATGAAGATGATCACAAACTCGTCTAGACAATCACAGAACAAACTGTTCATCATCTTCTTCATGAACGCATCAGGTGAATTGGTTAATCCAAAGGACATCACGACGAACTCTTAATGACCTTACCTCATCTGAAAGGCAGTTTCCCCAATGTCGGCCGGGTCTATTGGAATCTGATGGTACCAAGATGCAAAGTCTATCTTGAGACCCAAGTGGCACCCTTTAGTTGATCCAATAGCTCGTTTATTGGAGGTAATCAGTACTTGTTATTCACAGTGACCCTGTTCAATCCTGATAGTCAATACACAACCTGTAGTTTCCATTTTTCTTTTTCACAATCTGATATGATCCTAGGAACGCTACTTTGAAGAACTAAAGGCTGAAGCACGAAGAACGGATGGTGCGATGAATGATGGAATGAAGGCAGGGATGAAGTGATGAACGAAAGGGCTGGAGGATGAACAGATGGCGTGATTGATAAGTATGGGAGTGATGATTTCGACACAACCAAGGGCTGGAAACAATGGATGCGGGGTTTTAGAGACTCTAGGATGATAAAGATCACGTTAGAGGCTCGGATCCAAGTCTAGAATTGAATCAGTTTGAGAGAACAAGTTTCTGCTAAAAAAAGTTTGTTTCACGTTTATTCTCTGATCTCCTAAAACATCAGACACGTCAATTTTAAAGAGAGAGGCACATGAGCCTTAGGGTTTTCGACATACCCTTAAAAGAAACAAAACAACAAGTAGTTCTAAAGAAAAACAGAAAACAGCATGAAGTCTGAAATTAAAACAACAAAACGTGCGACATAAAGAAAGTCTTTATGCGCCAAAACCAAACCAAGTACTTAATCAAATAGCTTTACTGAAGAGAAAAAATGCCCTGCCTCGTTAAAACCTTGAGAATGGTAAACCCGGTGTAGGAAAAACCCATTCTCTAAGGAAAGAGTACAGCTACACATTATCCTCTTTGTGGCTATTCAGATAAGTCACTTGGTCCTTCTTGCGGAATATGGGTGAATATGTTGTAGATAGTAGTGGCTTGATGATCATCCATTTCCGTGCTAATCAAGGCTCGAACTTCCTTAGCTAGCTCCTTAGCTTTTGCACGTGTTACTCGGGCTTCCGGAGCTAACTCCTTGGTCTTCGATCGTGTGATCCTTCCTTCTGGCTCAGGAACGTCTTCCTCCGAGCTTGAGCTATCCATGATCATATCATCCTCCCCCTCTTGAAAGGAATTTGTCCTCAAATCTGAATCTGCAACATAAGGAAGCAAATCAGAAACGTTGAAAGCACTTGAGGTGTTATACTTACCTTGGAGGTCAAGTCTGTAGGCATCGGGCTTCCGGAGCTAACTCCTTGGTCTTAGATCGTGTGATCCTTCCTTCTGGCTCAGGAACGTCTTCCTCCGAGCTTGAGCTATCCATGATCATATCATCCTCCCCCTCTTGAAAGGGATTTGTCCTCAAATCTGAATCTGCAACATAAGGAAGCAAATCAGAAACGTTGAAAGCACTTGAGGTGTTATACTTACCTTGGAGGTCAAGTCTGTAGGCATTGTTGTTGATCCTTTGAATTACTTCAAAAGGACCATCAACTCTCGGCATTAGTTTAGACTTCCGCTCTTCTGGAAATCGGTCTTTCCTCAGATGAACCCAAACGAGGTCTCCCACTTCGAAAATCAGCTCCTTACGCCCCTTGTTTGCATGTTTAGCGTACAGCTTGGTCTTCTTCTCGATGTTTTATTTGGCTTTAGCGTGAAGTCTGCGTACATACTCAGCTTTCTTTTTTCCATCTAGACTGCTACGTTCCTTTAAAGGCAAAGAAACCAAATCTAGTGGAGACAAGGGGTTAAATCCATAGACGATTTCAAAGGGAGAAAATAAAGTAGAAGAGTGCTTAGCGTGGTTATAGGCAAATTCGAAAAAAGATAGATACTCTTCCCATGTCTTCAGGTTTCCTTTAATCATGGTTCGCAGAAGGGTTGATAGTGATCTGTTGACTACTTCCGTTTGACCGTCTGTCTGAGGATGGCACGTGGTAGAGAATGAAAGTTTGGTGCCAAGTTTCGCCCATAGAGTACGCCAAAAATGAGACAAGAACTTGGTATCGCGGTCTGAGACTATCACCCTCGGCATTCCGTGAAGTCTCACTACTTCCCTGAAAAACAACTTGGCAACACTAACAGCATCGTCTGTCTTATTGCTGGCAATGAAGTGTGCCATCTTGCTGAACCTGTCAACAACCACAAAAATAGAATCTCGACCACTTCTGGTACGAGGTAAACCAATGACAAAATCCATGGAGATGTCAGTCCAAGGGTGAGAAGGAATAGGTAAAGGTGTATATAACCCGTGTGGTTGAACTTTGCTTTTGGCTAGTTTGCACACGGCACACCTAGAGCACACTTTCTCCACGTCCTTCTTCATATGGGGCCAGTAGAACTGATCCTGAAGACTAAGTAAAGTTTTCGCCACACCAAAATGACCAGCAAGTCCTCCACCGTGAGCATCCCTCACTAACAGTTCTCGGATTGTTCCTGTAGGAATGCATAGTCGGTTCTGGTAGAACAGATAGCCATCTTTCCTGAAATAACTCTCAAAAGCAAATTTAGAGCATTTGGAATAGTATTCTTTAAAATCCAGATCAGATTCATAGAGTTCCTTCACAAGATCAAAACCAATTAATTTCGAACTTAAGGTAGAGATAAGAGAGTACCTCCTGGACAATGCATCGGCAACTACATTGTCCTTACCTTTTTTATATTGAATCACGTACGGGAAAGTTTCTATGAATTCCATCCATTTGCCATGTCTTTTGTTGAGCTTGTGTTGTCCTTTGAGGTGCTTAAGGGACTCGTGGTCTGTGTGTATGACGAACTCTTTAGGCCACAAATAGTGCTGCCAGGTCTGCAGAGCTCGTACCAAGGCATATAGTTGCTTGTCATAGGTAGGATAGTTGAGAGTAGCTCCTCCCAACTTCTCACTAAAAAACGCCACTGGTTTCTTTTCCTGTGTAAGCACTGCACCAATACCGACACCAGACGCATCACATTCAATTTCAAAAGTCTTTTTAAAATCAGGTAAGACTAATAAAGGAGCGTTGATAAGCTTCTCTTTTAAGGCTGCAAAAGCCTTTTCTTGGGCGGGTTCCCATCTGTAACCAACGTCTTTCTTGATCACTTCAGTAAGTGGAGCAGCAATGGTGCTGAAGTCTTTCACAAATCGCCTATAGAAACCTGCCAAACCGTGAAAACTTAACTTCTCCCACGGTTTTGGGTGTAGGCCAGTCACGGATTGCCTTGATCTTCTCCTCGTCAACCTTAACTCCTCCTGCACTTACAACAAATCCTAAAAAGACTATTTCATTAGTACAGAAAGAACATTTAGCATGGTTAGCATATAACTTTTCGGATCGAAGAACATTTAAGACGGAACGAATATGTGAAAGGTGTTCTTGCAAACCGTTGCTATAAATGAGGATGTCATCAAAGTATACTACCACGAATACTCCGATGAATTCCCTAAGGACATGGTTCATGAGTCTCATGAAGGTGCTGGGGGCATTGGTGAGTCCGAAAGGCATGACCAGCCACTCGTAAAGACCAAGCTTGGTCTTAAAAGCTGTCTTCCATTCATCTCCTTCCTTCATGCGAATCTGATGGTAACCACTCCTTAAATCTATTTTCGTGAAGATAGTAGATCCACAGAGATCATCTAGCATGTCATCGAGGCGTGGGATGGGATGTCTGTATTTGACGGTAATGTTGTTGATGGCACGACAGTCAACACACATCCTCCAGGAACCATCTTTCTTGGGTACCAATAGAACCGGAACTGCGCATGGGCTAAGGCTCTGGCGTACGTATCCTTTGTTCATGTATTCAGTGACTTGTTTTTCCAGCTCCTTAGTCTCTTCTGGATTTGTTCGGTACGCTGGCATGTTGGGTAGAGGAGCACCTGGTACTAGATCGATTTGATGTTCTATACCTCGGATCGGTGGGAGTCCAGCTGGTATGTCTTCGGGAAAGACATCACTAAATTCCTGTAAAAGATCAGATATTCCTACAGGCAGCTCAAGAAGATCATTAGCACTGACTAGGGACTCCTTATACATAACCATAAAAACAGGTAATTCAGAATCAATACAATCAGAAACTTCCTTAGCATTAAGGTATAGAACTGAACCGTTAGAAGGTTCCTCTTCTGGTGTGGGTTTGGACTTGGCTTTGAGCTGATCCTGGTAAATTTCGTGAGGTGTCATGGGCAGCAAGGTCACCTTTATGCCCTTATGGTTGAATGTCTGCTTGTTGGTGAAGCCATCATGTAAAACTTTACGATCTGATTGCCATGGCCTTCCCAACAATATATGACTGACCGTCATTGGTATAACGTCACATAAGATCTCGTCTTCGTACCTGCCAATGGTTAGTATAACCTTAACTTGTTTATTGACGTTAATACCTTTGCTATTAACAAGCCAATGGAGGTTGTAGGGCCGTGGGTGTGGCTGCGTTTCTAGCCCAAGTTTCTGAACCATCACCTCGCTAGCTGCATTGGTACAGCTCCCGCCATCTACAATCAAACTACATACCTTACCTTTGACAAGGCAACGGGTATGAAACAGATTTTCTCGTTGACATGATTCCTCGGATTGAGGCTGCACTGTAAGGGTTCTCCGAGTTACCAAGAGTTCTCCCACGACAGGAGGAAGCTCTTCTTCTCCCTCATAGGTTGATTCTCCTTCGGACTCGGATTGAGGAATGATTTCTCCATCGTCTCGTAACATAAACACCTTCTTGTTAGGACAATCACGACTGTAATGCCCCATTCCTTGACACCTGAAACATCGTACACCAGTTAGAGATGTAGTAGACTTGGGTTTAACGTCAGATTTTACTCCCTCTTTTGTCACAGATTGCGACGGTTTAGTGTCTTTGGAGGAGGCAGGTTTAGACATGGTGTTGTTGTCTCTCGGCGAGAAGGAGGGTCTGATAGTACGCCTTTTGTTTTGAGCTTCAATGAGTTCGGCTTTGTGAATCATCTCATCAATGTCTACGTAAGTCTGAAGCTCCAATTTTTCTTGTATGTCACGGTTAAGCCCTCCCAAGAACCTAGACATAACCATATCTTCGCATTCTTGAAGACCTGCACGAATCAAAAGGGTTTCCAATTCCTGGTAATATTCCCGGACAGACTTAGAACCTTGAATTAGGCGCCTAAGCTTGTTGAGAATCTCCCTATGGTAGTGAGCCGGAATAAACTTTTTGCGCATTTGAATGAGTAACTGCGTCCAAGTGGTAATAGGGTTGTCATTGGCCCGAGCACGCGTAAGACAAAGCTGCTCCCACCAAAGGAAGGCATAGTCGCTGAATTCAGATATGGCTATCTTCACCTTGTTGGCTGGATAGGTACCTGCAATCAAGAAATTGGATTCCATCTTACGCTCCCAATCAAGATATAACTCAGGATCATTAGAACCAATAAAGGAAGGAAAACGAATTTTGAGGTGTTTGATCTGTTGTTGAACATGATCAACATCTCTACGAGGTTCTCGGTCTCTAGCTCGGATGGTGCTGCCATGAGATTGATCCGATAGATCTTGATCATCGTAGTAGGCATCTTCCTCTTCAAAGAATACACGTTGTCCTCCTATGGTTGTGCTGGGTCTATGATGGCGTGGCGGTAGAGCAGCAGCTCCTGATCCTCTCGCACCTACATTATCAAAAGGGAGAGCATTAGTGTTGTTCCGGACATCTTGAGATGGTCTCGGCCTAGTAGATGTAAGTCTGGATCGTTTGGCTGAGGTGCCGATGTGGCCTTTGCCCTTGTGCACACGCATGGCTTCAGAAGGGGTTGGAGTATATGATGTTTCTTCTCCAGTGGATGCTCGTATATGGATCATCTCCTTAATAGCAGTATCAACTCTTGTATTGAGTTGATCCATCTGTTGAGCTATTCATTGAGCTGAGCAGTGATCTGAGTGGAAAGAGCTTTAGAGGACTCTTTGATCTGCTGAGCCATCATCTTGTTAAGGTTCTCCATGGCTTCAGGAGAAAGCTCCATGGTACTAAGGGACGGTTAGGAATTGTTTTTCTTAGCCTTTAGGTTCAAAGTGGCTCTGATACCACATGATATGATCCTAGGAACGCTACTTTGAAGAACTAAAGGCTGAAGCACGAAGAACGGATGGTGCGATGAATGATGGAATGAAGGCAGGGATGAAGTGATGAACGAAAGGGCTGGAGGATGAACAGATGGTGTGATTGATAAGTAAGGGAGTGATGATTTCGACACAACCAAGGGCTGGAAACAATGGATGCGGGGTTGTAGAGACTCTAGGATGATAAAGATCACGTTAGAGGCTCGGATCCAAGTCTAGAATTGAATCAGTTTGAGAGAACAAGTTTCTGCTAAAAAAAAGTTTGTTTCACGTTTATTCTCTGATCTCCTAAAACATCAGACACGTCAATTTTAAAGAGAGAGGCACATGAGCCTTAGGGTTTTCGACATACCCTTAAAAGAAACAAAACAACAAGTAGTTTTAAAGAAAAACAGAAAACAGCATGAAGTCTGAAATTAAAACAACAAAACGTGCGACATAAAGAAAGTCTTTATGCGCCAAAACCAAACCAAGTACTTAATCAAATAGCTTTATTGAAGAGAAAAAAATTCCCTGCCTCGTTAAAACCTTGAGAATGGTAAATCCGGTGTAGGAAAAACCCATTCTCTAAGGAAAGAATACAGCTACACATTATCCTCTTTGTGGCTATTCAGATAAGTCACTTGGTCCTTCTTGCGGAATATGGGTGAATATGTTGTAGATAGTAGTGGCTTGATGATCATCCATTTCCGTGCTAATCAAGGCTCGAACTTCCTTAGCTAGCTCCTTAGCTTTTGCACGTGTTACTCGGGCTTCCGGAGCTAACTCCTTGATC
Organism: Brassica juncea; assembly: GCA_018703725.1. Taxonomy (NCBI): domain Eukaryota; kingdom Viridiplantae; phylum Streptophyta; class Magnoliopsida; order Brassicales; family Brassicaceae; genus Brassica; species Brassica juncea. Next base: position 38,267,718 of record CM031935.1, on the reverse strand, counting down.
TTAGATCGTGTGATCCTTCCTTCTGGCTCAGGAACGTCTTCCTCCGAGCTTGAGCTATCCATGATCATATCACAATCAGAACCGGTGCTCCCCAAGTAGAACTAGTCGGCCTGATGAAACCCTTCTCCAGCAACTCCTCCAGTGCTTTGGAGCTATGGCATTCCAATGTGGCATTAGGTCAGCATGCATGACCACATTCCCTATCCTAATTGGGATGTCTCTACAATCCCTTTTGAATGCATGGCCTGACAGCCAGCCACATTCACAACCCCTAAACTATCTCCAAGCTCAGTAATCCAGGGGCGTCAAAGTTGGCATACTAGCCCCACACTGTTTGCCGACTGACCTGCCCCAGGATTGGGTTGTCCGCGACACTCCCTAGCGAAGTGTCCGGCTTACCACACTTGTGACAAGTACTAACCCCCTCACTGGTTCCTCTGGATCCCTTAGAATCCATTTTACTACAATTATGATTATCTTGGTCTGATTTTAGCAATGCAAAATATCATTTACGCAAATAGAGTCTATCTATATCATGTTCTATGTAAACAACTATTCAACGATTCAAACTGGTTTTCATTACAATAATCTTATTGAAGATAAAATGTATGTAAAATTAAGAGATAGTCACACTTTCTCATATTTACTGTAAAAGGCATCTGGATATTCACAATTTCACAGAAGATATATATGTACAAGTGATTTATCTCTGTATTATTTTAGCATGCAAAGACTCACTGCCTCTTTTTACTCTCCTAGCCAGTTTCATCAAATGCCATCACCTGCAATAATTAGATTGTAAATTGGTAAGGATACGTATATATACTATGAGGTTACTTAAATTCTATAGAGTTTGATAAACTTTAATATCTACGAAGGAGATTGATGGCACATTCCACCAAATCAAGTTTTGAAACATTTTAGAAAGCAACAAGATACCTTTCCACAGACGGGGCAGGTTTCACTTCTCTCCATCCATTCATAGATGCAGCTAAGGTGAAAATGGTGACAGCATTTAGTGATTATCTTAGGATTCTCTGGCGTGTAATCTGCACATCACGAAACGGAAGATTAGTGATAACCAAATATTACCTCAAAGTACTCGTAACATCTGCTTCAAGATAAGTTACAGGACATCACAAGAAGCAACCTAATCCACTACTTCGGATTGAACCAAAGGTTGCAATACGTTCTTATATGGCCTCTAGAGAGGTAATAAAGTATAAAGAGAAAACATATAAAGTGAATTCAAAAGAAACTAATGTACCATCAAGGCAGGTTGGACAGATATCATCATCATCCGAATCTGCATAAGAAAGCTCTATCTTCGACTTTTCATCGGTGGGTGAACCTTTCGAGTACGCTTCTTTCGATCCATCTTCGTAACCAGACTTGTTCCGTTTGGCTCCACCTCCCAAAATTTCAGAGCTCATCTCAGTATCACCTCTTAACGGTTCTGCTTCTTCCCCCGAATGGCTTGATCCTTTAGCAAAACGGAAGTACCTAGGATCAGTATCGTAAGGCAACGGCCTCGGAGGAGAATGATAGACATCAGAGAGAGATGAGTCATCAAATGAAGTTGTGGAATTCACCACTGAGGCAGCCTCAACAGTTGAAGGTATTGGATGCATCCCGCCTCTATTGAATATGGATGCATACTGGAAAAACAGGTACAAAGATGTAAACTTTCAATTGAGTAATACAAATACAAGGAGGAGAAGAACATACCAAACCCATGAAACTCTGGAGGCAGCAGTTAAGGCAGGGACAGGTCCTCGACATTGAAGTGTTTGGATTCGCATAACTCTCAAAGAGATCAACTTGAAAGCAACAACAGAGAGCTCCCATGTTTCCAAAGCAAATTTTATAATGAGAGAGAAAGCCAGAAGATGTCTCTCTGCCTCCCGCAAAAACTAGAACCTCTCCCTCCCTCACTTGTCTTGTAAGAGAAACAGATTAAAAAAAAAAAAATCGAAATCAATTGGATCAGCTTATACATATCACAAACAAGACAAGTAACAACTGATTTCTTTTTTTTTAAATGAGAACTCTGCCGTTGTTTGAGGGTAAAGATTCATTCTTTTTATATTCGATCATCAGAATCAATCCGATATGCAATTATAAGCTGATCAATTAGCTTAAGAACAAAAGGGTTTTTCGGAACCGATCCTCTTGATCATCAAATACAATTTCTTATTAAAGAAAACAAAGAAAAACAGAGGAATCGAAGAGCACCTTTTGATATCAGAGGCCTGAGAAAAATCCAGAAGCACGGAGAAAAATTCAATGAGAAAATTTTCCTGTATGAGAGAATCTGTTGACTAATTCATCGATTGGAAGGTTCTATCAGTTTGGTCGAAAAAGTGCAAAATGATTTTTTTTTCCAGGAACGATCCTCTCCTCGTGTTTTGTCTTCTTCTACCTTTTGATCAATAGGTTTTTGGTTGAAATTAGAACCAGGATAATAGATTATTTCCGGAAACAATCCCTATACTTTCACCTTTATTTCATTCTTACCTGAATAGTTATAAAGTATATATTTATCCTTTGAATTAACCCCATATTCTTTTGTATTACCAAATTTGACCCAGTTTATTCTTTTTTTTTTAACACCACCCAATTTTTTCTAACAACCCGGCTACTACCCGGTTAGTTTCTGAAACTATCCTTCTACTTTTACTTATATTTAAAGTTACACAAACTATTTAGATTAAATATTTAAGGCTTTAACCAAAAAATATCTATTATTATAAAGTTCAGTGAGATTCTCTCCCAGCTACACCACATCAGCCGCCAGCACAACAATTCGCTTCCTGAGGAACCGCCACGTGTCCGGCTAATTAAAACTATGCGTTTCATTAACTAAGTTTTGCGATAGATGTGGATTTCATTGTGTGATTGTGGGCTTAATAATATGAACTCAGCCTGTTAAATACTAATACTCTTGAAACTCAACGTTTTGGAAATTAGGGTTCCTCACCATTTTTGATTTACGCTATTGGATAAACTGAGAAGCGAAATTCGGCGTGACGATTCCGTTGGCTGGGGTTTTGATCACGTCCTTTCGCTTTCCTGAGAGGCCAAGAATGTCAAGCTCGATGGTGAACTCATGTGGGTCGAGATGCTCATGGTTATGTAAATGTAAGTCTACTATTGCAATCTATGTAGTTGTTCGATTTAATATTTTCTGGTGAATTGCTTTCTGTTTCTCTATTCTGAGATGTATCGAACTCCGTTTCAGGGGAAACCAAAGGTATTAACTCTTTAAGAAATGGAGGCCATGAGCTGTAGCAGGAGCTCTGCATTGAAATATGAGGACGATGCGAGCTACTTGTAACGAACTTGGAGATGATTCCACGAGGATCACTGGCGTCAAGAGAGGTAGTAACGAAGGAGGTGGTGATGGAAACTCGCAGAAACTAAAATTCTCTGTTTCTTTGTTGAGGGAAGAAATCGAAAAAGATTACACAGCCTTCGATAAGAAAAGAACCTTCTACAAGAACAAAGAAGAGACAAGAACTATTCAGAGTCAAATGAATGCAAGTTCCTAGCTTTCTTTGTTGCAGGCGACCATGATGCAAGTCACTATCAGTGCTAGCCGTCTCCCACAATACCGAGAAAGACTTACTGCCGGAGCTGTTTGGTTTAGCCAATACAAACACCCAGCTACCAGGTATATTGATCCAAGTGACACATACCTCTTATGTTGTTGAACTTCTGTGTATAAAGATTATGATCGGTCTATCTTTACAAGAAAGTGATATCAAACTCAAACTTTATGTAGACATCATATGTGAAGTCCTTGGTGTGAAAAACAGAGTTAGTGATCCTTCAGAGGAAAAAAAAAACCGTGTCATGGTGACTATGAAGCTGGATAGATAATTGTCATTCCGTCTTTGCTATATTGGTTGTCCATATATTAATTTCGTACGTAGTGTCTGAATATGCTTACTAACGATTGCTCTTTTGATGTGTTCAGTGATGAAACTGTCACTTTAAGCTTATTTGACTCTCAGGCTGTTGCTTTCCATAAACAACTTGAGGGTGCAATGGTACAAGAATGATGGTCCGACAGCTTCATGACCGTTGAAGCTGAAATCATTACCGGGACAGATGTTGGGGAAAAAGTTTTGATTCCTATGATACAGCTGAGTCCGACACCTAGCCACCTCCATAGAACAGCTAGGCTGGCTGCAGTAGAAGCTGTAATAGACAACTGCAGAGAAAAACAGAGCATGACAACAAATGATTCAGGTCTATGGAGGTGGAAAACAGGGTACAAAAAATAAGTTCTCCAGCAAAGAAAATTGGCAGTTGATAAGAGCAGAGAGTCTGACTTGCGAATGGGCACAGGGGGTCTGGTTTCAAAATTCCACACCCAAGTACTCATTCATCGCTTGGCTTGCAGTATAAAACAGATTAGCAACTATGGACAGGGTAGCAAAATGGAGTGGAGGAACATATGCTACATGTGGTCTCTATAAAAGCATGAACGAAGATCGGAACCACCTCTTTTTCAAGTGTGCATACTCATCGTATGTGTGGGACAAACTAGATAAAGGTATCATGAGAGGAGGTTTCACTTTGGACTGGAATGTGATCATCAGGTTTATCTCAGATAACTCCCATGATCTTCAAACAAAATTCTGCACTCGCTATACATTTCAGACAACTCTATACCTGCTATGGAGAAGAAGAAATTCAAGAAAGCATGGGGACCCCCATATAACAAAGCAGACCATGGTTAAGATCTGCGACAAAACAATCAGAAACAGACTCAGCATATTGGTAGCCAAGCAAGAGAACAAGTATGAAGGAATTCTCAGATTTTGGTTTGCAAGTAGATAAACAATCGTTTGTAGCAGTAGTAGTAGAGGAAGATTTCTCATAAGAACATGATGCACTTGATGTAAACAAAGGCTTTTGATGAATCTAATTTTAAATTCATTCAAAAAGAAAATCTTCAAAGACGGCCGAGTGAAGCAGGTAATATCTAAACATTTAGTTTATACATTTGTATCAACCTGATTCCATTTGCAGAGACTAGCGGATATAAATGGCCACGAAGACATAGAGTTAGCATCGGACCGGATACGTTCTTCTGCTATCTCCGATCCGATTTTTAAAAATTTCTGGCTTCGTCAGTTTCGTCTCAGTAATTGCAGCCAATGTGTTATTGACCAATCTTCTTTCTGAAAACATCGTTTTGAACCTTTACCGTTTTTAGACTCTATACTCTGTTTTAAATCTTACATTTGGTAAACCGATGACTCTGTCGTAACATAAAGTTAACCAACTCCCCGTTAACTGAAAACATCTTATTGACACTAACACAAAAGTAGAATAATTGATTGCATATACAGTGTCGAATAAACAAATTTTACGTGCTAGCAATGCTTTAATATATCAGTGGAATCTACCCTACTAGCTTATGAATACAAACAATAAAATAAATAAGTTTAGATAAATCAACACCTGTGTAAAAAAGGAGCTGTGTCTATGAAAAAAGGAGAGATATATATTTTTTACCGATGTACGATGAACTATTGGCAGTTGTGTCTGTGTCTGTGACTGGAGGAGAGTTGTTTGGTAATACTGTAGATTCAGTCTTGCTCAAATGCGTTTTCTGTCCAGAGACTAGGGGATTAGTTGCGAACGACGCCATCGCGTGTAAATGGATTAGTTACAAGCCTATAAAGCTGTGGGGTTTCGGGCAAAGGCCCAGTGGATCAGCCTAAAAGCAATTACAGAGTTACAAAGATCATAGTCGAATCTATCTGAAAAATTGAACAGAGATTTATATTAAACCATCTCCAATAGAAGTCCGATGGCAATAGACCCAGATCCTTAAGATCTTGTGGAAATAGTTTTCTATGTATATCAGTGTATGAGGGCATTGTTCTATAATTCGATTATTATTTGTGTTTAGTGTCAAAACTTTTAGTGTCTGCTATATACATGCCTCACAAGAAATAAATGTAAAAAATTATTAAAAAAAGTAAAATAAACAATGTTTATGAAACATTGTTGAAATTATTTTGAAAACCAAATCCCGTCTGTAGGGCGGGCCGACCCTAGTATATATATATATTTAAAGCTTTTCTAATCTAAGAACATCAACAGCGGTTACAATTTCATAACTAGTCTCTTAAACATATAATAATACTATAATTTAACATTTAATTAAAATTTAAATAGAGAAGATTAATTTAATTTGTGTGATGACACGTTGTGGAAAAGTCTCTCAAACTCTCTCAGACGTCTCTTAGAGACGAATCCTCCCTCTTCTTCTCTCCTACTTTTACCTCCCTCTCTCCTCTTTTATCTAATTAATTTATTAAACCAATGTTGAGAGACTCTTGTACAAACCCCCACTAATGCTGCTCTAAACCCATATGTTCTGATTTACACAACTCGAACCAGTCAAACTGATTATCCAAATCCGACGTAGTTACCTATAGTACTCAAGTTTAAATAGTTGATGAAGAAACAAAAAAATAAAGATCATGTTTGTTTTTGTATCCAGACGCACTGCATTTAGATGCTAATATTAAGATGTTAATTTGAACAATATTGCATGTTTATTTGAACAATATTGCATCAGTGTTTGGATACAACATCTAAATGCAGCATCTAAAATATCTAAAATATCTAGATAATAGAGATGCTAAAATTGTAGAGTTTGGATGCCATATTTGTAACTCATAATCAACATGATCTAAATATTCTTAATATAAATATAAAAAATAATTAAACTAGTCATTATAATTATATACTATTTTTAATCAGAAAATTGTGTTTTTTCGTCAAAGATAGAAAACCGTGTTTTCAATCAAAACCGTAAAATTGTATGTTTTCCGTCAAAACCGAAAATTTAATTTTTCCGTCAAAACTAAAAAGCTGTGTATTCCCGTCAAAACTAGGAAATTCATTTTTTCTGCCAAAACTGAAAAACCGAATTTTTCTGCCAAAAGAAAAAATCGCGTTCCCCCCCCCCTCCTTCAAAAACTGAGAAACCTCTCCCTTCCCTAAAACTGGAAAACAATGTTTTCCCGCCAAAACTAGAACATTGCGGTTTCTAGTCAAAAATGAAAAATCGTGTTTCGAACCAAAAAAAAACTTTGTTTTGTCAGCCAAATTTGTTAAGCCATGATTCCCATCAAAACCAGAAAATCTTTTTTTCCCACCAAAATCGAAAAACTTTGTTTTGCTGCCAAACTGTGTTTTCCTTCCAAAACCAGAAAACCGTATTTTCCTGCCAAAACTGGAAAACCGCGTTTTTCCGCCATAAACATAAAATTGTGTTTTCTTGCCAAAACCAGAAAACCGTGTTTTCTCATCAAAACCAGAAAATCTTGTTTTCGTGTCAAAACCGGAGATTCATATTTTCTAACAAAAAACCGTAAAATCACATCTTTTGCCTAAACAGCAAATTGTATGTTTTCCGCCAAAATTACAAAATTAAGTTTCCCCTCAAACCTCGTAAAATCATGTATTTCTGCAAAAAAAAAAAAATTATCTTAGATATATTTATTTAAATATTATAATTAGTTAATTATTAAGAATAAAAATATGTCATTTTAGTTATTTTTAACTATTTACTATAGTTTGACTTGTGCATCAACACAGATATTTATTTTAATAGAATAAATATATGAAATTCTTTATAGCACAAGAATGTAATGGTTGGAGAGACATATGAGTGCTTGTTTTCGATTTGTAATATATAAAATTTATGATATATCGACGGTTTTTAATTGTGTGTAATTTGTTGGTTGTTCATATTTTGGTTGGATACTAAACCAATCAAAATGATATATTATATAATATATTCGTCAATTAGTAATTTTAATTACATTAACCATCTCTGATGTATTTATTTGTAAATTCAAACACCAGTTATTATATTTATGTATATTAATAAATCTATCTTTCCAGAATAAAATATTCTACGTAAAAAAAATTCACTTATAAATTATTAAAATAGATAGATATATCTTTTAGTTTTTTATAAGCTAAATAAATTTTCTTCTATGTTTATTTGAGGAATGTATTAAATTAATATTTAACTACTGTATTCTTATAATTCAAATATATATATATATATATATATATATATATATATATATATATATATGTGTGTGTGTGTGTGTGAATAATATTAAACATCAAATTATTTAACATATATTTGAAAGATAACTTAATATATTTTAGTAAAATATTTATAGTTTATATTTGTATGTGAAATGAAATAATAACATACATGATTATATAGTATTTAAAGTTTGTATGTCACATTTAAATAAATCTGTTTAGTTTTATTGTAAAATTGATTAGAGAATATTCCGGTTATAAAATAATGATAAGTTTTGTTAGAGAGTAATAGTAAATTTGGTTAGAGAATAGTAAAAGTAAATAGATGATCTATAGTTAATTAACGCTAATCAATTTTTTAAAAAAGTTAAATAATTAAAAGTTAATTTAAGAGAAATTCCGTAGGATAGTCCTAAAAAAAATTGTGACAGATATAGCTCTAGGATTAACTAATCTAAACCTTATGTTTATAGTTAAGGGTGGGGTTCACCTAATTGAGGTTTAAAATTTTATAAAATAAAAAAATATTAAAAATTTGAAAATAAAAATTTTAAAAATATTTTCAAAAAGCACTTTCGAATTTCAAAAATAAAATTTTAAAAAGAAATTGAAAAAGAATTGAAAAAATGATTGAAAAATTCGAAAAACTAAAATTTATAAAAATTCAATTTTTAAAACATATAAGCGAAACCATTAAAAAATTATTTTATTTATTTTTATTTATATTTAAATATCTAGGGTATAAAAGTCTTTTGACTCTTAAATTAAATATTTTTTTCATTTTCCTCCTTGGGGGATATTTTGTGACAAACAAAAAAATAAAAAAGTCTATTTATGAGAATTGTCCTTTATTTGATTTTATATATTCATTAGGTTAAATTAACTAGTTGACTAAAACAAACAAAATCTCAAATTTATGAAAATTTATATATGTATATATTTAAAAATAGATGATAAGATATATATATTTAAATTAAATAATCATTAAATATAATATAATATAACTAAATTATTTTTATAAAATGTAATTTTAATTTTATTAAAATTTAAATAAAATCAAATTGAAATGGTTAAACAAAATAAAAAATGAGACTATAAAAATACGTTTGCGATTGCTTTTTTCAAACCAATGAAATTAAAATATAAAAATAATATTTGTTTTAATATCAATTAAATTTTTCTTTTGAAATAAAAGAATTATATTTAAAATTATTACTTATGTATATGGCGCCTGAAAATTCCTAGTTAGCAATTAAGTAAGTGGCATAAGTTGTAATTATTATGATGAATGAAGGTTTGTTTTTAAAAGTTATTTCCGTTTTAATAATATAGATATTCAAATATGTTATTATGAAATCAAAAAATACAAAAAGTACATGGACTCTACTCCATCACGAAGGAACCACGGTTGAATGGTGCAAAAGCTTCTGGGTTAAGCATCATATTCCAAAGTTTGCTTTCCACCTGGCTTGCTATTCACAATCAGCTCTCAACTGGGGATCGTATGCTTCACTGGAATTCAGGAGTAAGCTCTACTTGTATCTTCTGTAACCAGTCTGCTCTTATTTGGCTGCCATCTGGTCACAGCTAATGGGAGGTCTGCTGCGTACTCGTTTCACAACAATATGGGCGGAACTAATGGAGCTCATGCTAGACAACAGTCCTGATATGATCACCACCTTTCTTACACGTTATGCGTTTCAGATCACCATCCACTTTATCTGGCGTGAGAAGAATGATAGAAGGTATGTGGCAACTCCGATCACCATTCCAGTGTTAGTAAAGGCGTTGGACAGGCAAACCCCAAACAAATGTCTCTCTTTCATGCAACTGGGGATTTCACTTACACTGCAAGCTTAAGGGTGTGGCAAGAATAAACAATGGGGCTAGTTTCTTCTTTTTTTTAAAAAAAATTTCTAGTGTTATGATCTTTGTAGTATTTGATGTAAACACAATGTATTTTCTTTTTGAGTAAATTTAACATATATTCAAAAAAAGAAAAAGAGTTTTGAGGAATACTCTTAAACATTGAATTCTCGTCAAGATTAGTTTATTAGTGTCGAACAACTATGGTCATAATGCGGACAATCTTTTATCTAAGGGGCAAAATTCTTATCATAACCCTAAAATATTATAGATTTAGATGTTGAATTTACATTTGACAGTAATCTTCACTAAAACAGAAATTTGTTGATTATACAATACTAATTTTCTCGCATGAAATTTAGACTTCTTGCGTAGATAAAAAGTGGATACATGTAAACAAAGGTGTATGTATCAATCATTATTATTAAAACATTATCATTTCTGTTTTGTATCCTTAATGGAAAACATAATTTTATCTAAATTGTGTTTATTTTTACTAAATAAAACTATACATACCACTAATTGAGTCCATTGCATCTGTGACCAGTTAAGAAAGTTCCTTTCTAATTTCTTAATAGGATTGAACCTGTTGTATGCTTTTGAACAAAATAAATAAATTATCTACGTAAAAGTTGTAATAGTAAATCGTAACTATATATATATAAGTTGAATCCAAACTATTTTTTCCACAGAAAAATACTAATTTATGTAAAACTATGTTTAACATTTATAATTAACTCAATTGTACTCATTTAATAATTTTTTTAATCCCAAAAGTTTAAATGTAACCTTCAAATAATCATTACAAAACCTATAAATTAAAATTTATAAAATAAATAGAATATATTTACCATATATGACAAATAAATAGTGTATTCAATTATGTACTACTAAAAATTATATGAGAAGTTTAATCAATTTTTAAAAAATATTATCAGAGATTTTTGGATTTTACAGGATCAACCGGCGTCGTTTCACGGGTTAATGGTGGGATTTTACGGATTTTTGATTAAAGAGTTTCATTAAATCACAACTGGATTATCACCAGGTTTACCAGTTCAACTTCAGATCCATATCGGATATGAAAAGACTATTTATTTTTTAATTTGTCTATAAACCATACATGTATCCCACTAGCTAAAAGGAGTTAACTAATTTGTAAAAATAGAATGCTGTCTTCAAACCATTTTTTTGTAGATTATTGTTAATCCTCAGCGTTCGGTTTCAGTTTGGGTATTTTGGTTTCAATGTTTTCGTTTTAGAAATTTAAGTGATGCTCATGTATTTAAAAAGTTTGGTTTGGTTACAATTGGGTTATTTGGTCTTTGGTTTGGCTCAGGTACTAAATTTGGAACCAGCTAATATCCAAAAGAAATTGGGTCCAGCTCGGTTCCGGTTTGATTATGGGTTTTTGGGTAATTTTGGATTTATAGGAAAAATTATCGTATAATTTGAGTTTTTCAGGTTAAATATCGGGAAATTTGGGTTGTTGGGATAAATATATCAGATAGTTTGTATAATTGTTAATATATTGAATAAGAAAATATTTGGGTAGTTTTTGTGTAATTTGGTTTACAAATAATATTTTAAGATATTTGATTATTTAGAAATTAAATCTAATTATTATTTGTAGGTATATAATCTGTATTGTAAAAATCTAGGTACACATTCGATTCTCGGTTCGTTTCAGTTTTTGATTCCAGAGATATATGATCCGCTCGGTTATTTATGAAATTTGGTTTAGTTTTGGTTTGGTTTTTCGATTCGGTTCAGTTCCTTAGTTCTGCATAATGTGCGAAGACATATACAGTGTCTTATATAAATATGTATCTTAAAAGAATTATTTTGTTCTAAAAATAATTCTGCGCTTTCTTGTTTTCTTGTAATTATATTATGTTTTCTTGTAATTATTGTAATTATATTATAAACAAAAAGGATAAAAAGCCAAAATTTTGTTTTCTTGTCTAATGTCTTCACAGAAACTCAATTATACAAAAAGGCGATTCACGAGACAGAAAAGAACAAAAGAGCTTTCAGAAAAACCTTATGTTTCTGTCTCTCGTATATTAATAACAAACAAAAACCTCTTTCAACTGTAGAAAACAAAGCTCCAAGATGTCTTCTCTTCTCTTCCTCATCTCGATTGCCTTAACCATAACATTCAATAACCATACTTCAGCGGCAGCAAATACAGCCGTAAGCTTCAGAGACACTGTCCCTTGCAGGAAAAATAACCTCTTCTCAGTCTCAGGTATCATAAACACATATTATATCTAGTATTAAGAAACTTCTCTCTTCTCTGTTCAGAAAGTTTGTCTTCTTCTGTATGGCTGTGTGCAGATTCCTATGGTGATCTTGAATGCAGATTCAGAAAAGTGAAACCTAGTTTCAAACCGAAGACAAGAGGTCGTTATCGCAGAGAATCCCATGTTTTATGCCTTGGAATCAAAAGATGTTCAAGAAACGGGAAGAATCAGATATTCTTGGCGGTAAAGAAGCATCCAGAGAGGAAGTCTAGTCGGAATCTGAAACAAATTAGAAAAGAAAGTAAGGTTCACTTCCAACACAAGAAGCAACAATCATCAGGAGACAAGAAGTTCTTTTTCCCACCTCCATGGTTTCTTCCTCCAAACCCATTTGCGCCCCCACCTTCGATTTTTCCACCAAACCCATTTGCGCCACCACCGTCGATTTTTCCACCAAACCCATTTCAGCCACCGCCTCCTTCAATATTCCCTCCACTACCATTCCAACCTCCTCCTGCTCCACCTCCATCAATATTCCCTCCATTATTTCCTCAGCCGCCTCCTGCTCCTCCTCCGTCTATATTCCCTCCAATATTTCCTCAGCCTCCGCCTTCTCCTCCTCCATCTTTCTTCCCTCCCAACCCGTTTCAGCCTCGTCCCACTCCTCCTACTCCTCCTCCATCGTTCTTCCCTCCAATATTTCCTCCGCCTCCTGCTGCTCCACCGCCCTCTCCTCCATCATTTTTCCCTCCAAACCCATTTCCTCCGCTGCCGCCTATATTTCCAGGTATAAATCCACCACCACCACCTCCTCCTCCTCCTCCGCCTCCTCCGTCAATTTTTCCATTTCCACCATTCCCTTTCCTTCCACCACCACGCAACCCTGGTCCTCCTCCTGCTTTATCTTCTTCAGCAAACAAACAACCTACTTAAGCGGACAAGAGTATCATATATGTAAACCGACCTTTTCATTTGAGAAATGCACTGTGTTAGACTGTTAGTGTGTTGTATATGGCATTTATGTGTTTATATAAGGGTAAAGAATAAACATGTGTTTTCTACTTTGTTCTTTTCCTTTTCTAGTAACATTTTTTCCCTTTAAAATGTTACAAACCTATCTCATAAGCAAAATCACTAGCAGAATACTCATAATATGCTCATTTCTGAAGCTTTAAACGCATATGTATCATAGTATCTGACTTTACTTAAATTCTCCAGTTATAGTGTTAGTAACTTGTACAAAAGTTAAAACCAAACTAGTGTGAGCTTTAATCAAATGTCTCCATATGATTCATGAATGCCCTCCAATTGTTCATTTCCAGACCTTGGTTGTTAATGGTGGTATTACTAATATAATATTTTAAGTTTAAGTTTTGTATTTAAATTTTGTGCAATATCCTCATTATATTCAAGTTTATTTAAATCATGATTTATTATTAGAATATTATTAAATAAATAGAAATATACATTTAATAAAAAAAATTATGATCCAAATAAAAAGATTATACATAAGAAATTTTTTTGCTTTTTTTGTTTTAATAAATTTATACTATTATCTACGAAGTTTTTTTTTTTGCTTCTAAGCTATCACGTTGAAAGTTAGAGCGGTTAAATTAAATGATACTATTAATTAATTTTAATATATAATTTATTACATAATTAAAATAAAATTTATGTTAATAATATTACATGTATTCGTTATATCAGATAACTGATTTAAAAATATTTAAAAACATTTTTTAAAATAAGATAATTCTTATATTGTTTTGTTTTCATCTGAAAATAATATTTTTATTATAAGTTTAAAAATTAAGATATAAATCATTTATAATTAAATATTAATCAAGAAAAAACATTTGTCTAAATATATTTCTAAAATATTTCTAATATGTGAGTGTTGTTGAAATTCCAACACAATAACAACCATATTTTGATGAAAATCTTTGCAATATATTATCATACTTATTTTGAATTAATAAATATCCGTAAAAATATATCTGTATATGGGGCAAACACCTAGTGAAAAGATTACAAGACATTTACTTCTTAGATTTTCATGGTACTTATATTATTAAAACTGAAGTGCAAATTAGGTTTGTTTGGAAACATGGATAGCTATATAAAAATAACAATATATTAAGAAAAAAAAGTAAAGAGCTTATGTTATTAAGAAGAATTAATAGTACATTATTACCATGAGAAACTATCTATATAGGCTACCTTTAAAATATACGAAAAATGATTCAATCTAGTTATCTAAAAATATCTTTTGTCTAATATAATTATAAAACAAATTTAAAATTTATATACATATTTCAAATCAAAATAATAATTTAATGTATATATTCAAAATTGATTAAAAATATACATGTATATCCAAAATTGATTAAAAATATACATATATTAAATTTTGATTTTTACTAAAATATTTTCCAATAACCATTATTAAAAAATGTTTTCAATATATTAGAAAATAACAATACAAAGCCCAGTTTCATATACCAACTTAAATTATGGTTTTTATATTTTACATTAGTTTTTTTTTTGATGAAATTTCAAATTTATTGAACTATCAAAAGAATGATTGTTATGTACATCCTAACTCCAAAATAAAGAAAAAGATTTGAAGATCCTATTAACTACATAGTATGGTGAAACCAACACTGCAGAAGACCCGCAAACTTGTGATCGTGTGTATACTTCAGCGATATAATCCTAGTCCTCACTGCCTTGTCAACTCTTCGTTTCATTTGCTCTACAGTTGTCCTCGGTTGCTGATGTCTCCTACCACTCCTCTCTCTCCAACTGTGGTATATGGTGGTCTGAAACAGCATTCTAGCTAAAACAGACTCCATGCTCTTCTGCATACAGATCAAATACTGAACCGTCCAATGCCAATCCGGGTTTATCCCACGTCCGATGATCCCTTTTGCTAATGCTTCCCATACCGTGTAAGAGTATGGACACGCAAAGAACAAATGATCTCTGGTTTCGTCTCTTTCTCCACACAACTCACATCCCTGTATCACTCCCCAGTTCCTCATTCTATTGCCGGTAGAAAGGCGATCCTTTATGGCAAGCCAGGTGATGAAGGCATACCTTGGAACTCCCTGTATAAACCACACAATTTTACTCCACTTCTCTCTATCCTTTTTCTGTCTCAGCTGGTTTCAAGTTTCCTTGGATGTACACGTTTCTTGGAAGTCACCCTCAGCATACTTCCACTTAACGACATCTTCGCCCAAACTTGGTTGTGGAGGATTCGCAGCGACGATAAGGCCTGAAATCGTCGACAGCAAGAACCCCTTATTCTCCAGCCTTCTTGGTTAGCTGCTTCACTGACCTTGGTATGTCTAAGAACTCCGAGATAAGTGGTAAAATTGCTCCCGTGATATCTATAAGACGACCCCTATCAAGCCAATTATCAAACCAAAAATGCGTATTAGCTCCATCTCTGACCTCACAACGTAGAAAACTATAAGCCAGAGGTCTCAACTTTAGCAGCTTCCACCATATCCAAGATCCTTTTGTTTCATCCCTTACGTCCCAAAAAGAATTATACTCAGCAGATAGTGCTTCGTCCAACATACCCAGAGCGATGTCGACTGTGTAAATAGACGCTATATAAGTTTCAAAGAAAATACCTTCCCTGAGTCTCTCAGCTTCCTTATCCCTAATCCTCCTTCTTCCTTAGGATAGCAGATTTCGTCCCAGCTGACCTTCGCCTTGTGGCTATGATTAGGAGATCCAGACCAAAGAAAATTACTGCACATGCTTTCAATCGTATCCAGACATCTCGCTGGCAAAATAAACACTGAGCTCCAAAAATTGACAGTACTTGATACTACCGTCTTGATCAGCTGTAAGCGCCCTGCATAAGATAAAGCCTTTGTTGACTAACAATTCATCCTTCTACGAATCTTGTCTATCAATGGCTCATAATCACTGCTTGTAAGCCTCTTTGTCGTAAGAGGCATTCCCAAGTATATAATAGGCAGAGTGCCTACACTGATTCCCATCCCTGCAGCTGCATCGAGTAACGGTGACAGATTGACTCCAGAAGCATAAATCGAAGACTTCACGACGTTGATGTGCAAGCCGGAAATCTTCGCGAATCTTCCCATTACACCCAATACCCCTGCGAGTGATCTAGCTGTACCATCTGAGAACACCAAAATATCATCGGCAAAGCTAAGATGAGTTAGCTCTACCCCTTCACATTTCGGATGATAATCAAATTCCCCTGCTTCCACTGCCTGATTGAGGAGTTTGGATAGGACATTGCTGAGTATGACATAAAGATATGGCGAGAGTGAACAGCCTTGTCTTATACCCCTAGCGCTGGTAAAGAACCCTTCCAGATTTCCATTAACTGAAACAGAGAAAGCGGCTGTAGAGATACAGAGTCTGATCCAATGTATAAACTGCGGTGGCAACCCCATGGCTTGAAGAACAGAGACAATGAATGACCACTTAATTGTATCGAAAGCCTTGGCTGTATCAAACTTCACCACACATCGAGCTTTTCCTTGAGTCTTATGATATCCATTCACAAGTTCTGAGGCCAATAGAACATTCTCCAACAAAAGTCTTTCTTCAATGAATGCACACTGATTAGCTTCAATGGGTTCCGGAAAAATGATCCTAAGTCTGGTGGCTAGTACCTTTAAGATCACCTTGTAGAGGAAATTGCAACAAGCAATGGGTCTGTAGTCCTTCATTGTGAGAGCATCTTCTGTCTTTGGAATCAAGGTGAGAATAGTGGCATTAATTCCATTCGGCATAAACCCATAGAGAAAAAAGGATTGAATAGCAGCAATAAACTCTCTTCCCACTACTGGCCAAGCTGCAATAAAGAATTCTTTGGTATATCCATCGGGACCAGAGACTTTATCATTAGGCAGAGCATGCAACGCCTTCAGAATTTCCTGAGCAGTAACCGGACCAACCAGACCAGAAGCTGTTGCTGGTGAGCATCGATACGTAAGCAGACTTTGAAGATAGTCTACCGAAACATCAACAGTAGTCGGATCTTGGGTTTGCAGGAAGTTCTGAAAATAAGCTACTGCCTCCTTCTTAATGTCCGACTGAGAAAAGAGAGTTACTCCCTGAGCATTGACCAAACTTCTGATCATATTTCTTGCAGCCCGAGCTTGTGCGACTCGATGAAAAAATTGGGTGTTTTGATCTCCTGCTTGAAGCCATCTTACACATGATTTCTGTCGGTAATACTTCTCATCAATACGAGCTAAATGATTCCACTTTTCTGAAGATGCTACTGCTCTAGCAAATGTCTCCGGCCCTGGATCAAGAAGAGTCTTGTTTTGACACTCGCACAGTTCCTCGTACGCTTGCTTTGTTCTGTTAGATAGATCACCGTAATGAGTTCTATTCAGCGCTCGTAGAGCCTCCTTAAGAGTCTTCAGCTTCTTGTGAAACGCAGATAAGGCAGCTCGGGAATGAAATATAGTATCAGTGGAGTTCCAAACTTCAGCTACCGTAGGAAGAAAGTCTGGATGCTCTGTCAAGTAATTGAAAAATCTGAACGGTTTCTTGGCTTCATTCTGAGTGCTCGTGCACCTTATGTGACATCTAGCATGGTCTTAGACACCACCTGCTTCAAAATGTGCAGAAGCCTGATGATAACAGTTTATCCAAGAGCCATTAACCAAAGATCTATCCAGCTTTTTGCCAATTGGATCTTCATCTCTACTATTCCACCAAGTGAAATTCGCTCCCGTGTACGGTAAATCTGTCAAGCCACAATCCGAAACCACTTCTTGAAACTGCCTCATTCCCACCTGGCTACTGCGATAATTATAAGCTCGCGGGTGTTCCGCCGAAGCTAGAGTTTCATTATAGTCACCAATCAAAATCCAAGGAAGCCCAAGGTGATCATATGCTGCCTTAGTATCTCTGATATCTTCCCACAACTGAACCCGCTCTGAAACAGTATTGAAAGCATATACGGCTGAACAGATAAATTGCTCTCCAGTTTCTGGTATTTGAACAGCACAAGTTATAATTTGCGCAGACATATGTAACCGAGTGACCACCACCCTATCCGACCAGCAGAACCAAATTCTTCCCAATGGATGATATCCATAGTTAGTGAGAGATTGCCAATTTGGCAAAGCTGCCCTCATACACTTCTGTTGATTACCCTCTTGAACCTGTGTTTCAACCAGACAACCAAACAAAGGTTTCTCTTTCTGAATCCAAGTATGAAGGGAGTTATGCTTGCGGGTCATGTTGAAACTCCGCATGTTCCACGCAAAGAATGACGTCATAACTTCCTACCGGAAGTTTTTTTTCTGATTTGCCGTCGCTCCCACAAGTAACAGGTCCTTAGAACGAACCACTTTCTTCTTATTAGACTTACTTGTTCCTACTCCAGTAGTCTGCCTTCCCCGAGATTTATTTGCTCTCTCCACCTTAGTCTCCTCGAGCTTGTCCTCTGTAATCTCCCCTTCCTCAGTATCCTTATCTCCTTCCTCTCCAATATTATCTTCTTTTTCCTCTTCGATCCCCATTAAAGGACTAAATCGAGAAGGAGAACAGAAATTCTCAGCTCTCCGCTCAATATTAGACTCCGGAGAACTTGCTCTGATGGTATGATTCTGACCAGCAAGGCTCTGATCCAATCCTTGCACTGTAGTCCACTCAGTTCCTGCTGAAAACGCCTCAGTAATAGGCTCAGACAACTGAATACTCAAGGCACCACTGTTCTTCAATTCGCTGGCTTGCTCAGTATCCATCCTACGTGGAGCTAGAGAGTCTAATTCAAGGAACAAGTCCTCCATTCCATTCCCTGCTGTATGTGAATCCTTAGTACTCACTTCCGAAACTGGGGTAAATGTCTTAACCTCTTCCTCCTCTGTCGTCTTCTTGAGTATAACAATCCCTTTCCCCTTGCATTCCACTCCCTTATGACCCCAACTTTGACACACGTTACAACGAAGTGGAAGCCATGAGTAACTCACCACAAGCTCCTTTGCACTCCCTTGCTTATCCTTGAAAGAATTTTTTTCCACTAATGGCTTATGGAGATCCACTTCAATGAGTATACGAGCAACATCCAACCGTACACAACACTCAGTATTTGGATGAAGCTTTAAAAATCCTCCCACCGCTCTGGAAAAACACTTCAGACCCTTGTATGAGTAGAGATCGTTTGGAACTCCTCGAATATCGGCCCACAGAGGCATAGCAGATAAGTCCGGAGGGTGAAGTGCAGACTCCAGTGACCACATGCTTACCACCAACGGCACATCCACAATGTGCCAATACGTCCTCTTGATAACTCGATCTCTCATTTGACTACTCTCGATACGGAATAACACTGTGTTCTTCTCAATAAACTGAACATCAATCTTTGTACCAGCCTTAGGGGTAGACCAGATTCGATTCACTGTGGCGTGAATGGAACCAACATGTGGAGCATCTCCGATGAAGTATCCAACTACATAGCTCTTCTACAACAGCTCTGCCTCATTAAAAATTTCCTCTGGAATTTGAATAGAAGCTACCCCATTGACTATCGATATCTCCGGTTGCACTTCTCCCACAGATGTCTGCTTCCACAGCGAAGATCCCTTAGAACCCTCACTCTCCTGATCCCTAACAACCCCACCAGAGACACCACTCGCTAGTCCTCCTTCCAAAACAAAATCTCCTTGTTCTGGCCCTCCTTGCGCCTTAGATCCTTGCTCTCCTTGCTGAGAAGTCGCCAGTAACAGTAGAGAAGCCCCCGATTTGGGAGATCTCGTCGAACCTCCATCACTAGGGTCATCGTCTTTTGGATCGCCGTCGCTCGTGTCGCCTTCCGTGTTTTCATAAACTTCATTTTTACATTAGTTTTAAAAATATAATATATGTGATTATTTATTTGATGATACATATAAAATACTTATAGTTATATGATTACTTATATGTGTGTATAAAACATGATTAATTATATGATAGCACATATATGATATATAATAGTGACTCGGGTGGGAGTTCGGGTAACAACTCGGGTTTGGTTCTGGTTTGTTTGGATTTTGGTTTCCGGATCAAAAATTTCAGTCTCATTAGGATGTTTCTAAATTTTGGTTCGGGTTTGCTTCTGATCTTTTCGGGTTCGTTTCGGGTTTGGATAACCCTATTAAATTATTTTTAAACTTCATTATATACTTTAAATTTCTCAACATCTATAAAAAAATATAATATATTACATATAAATTTTAATAACATATGTCAGAATACCTAAACTTAACATATAAGTTGAGTTGGTTTAAATATTTGAACAGAGAATCAATAATTATTTTAAGTATTTTGGTGTTTTGAGTATACGTAAACTAAATTAGATATTTACGTTTGACTATTTGTATATATTTTCAAATATTTATACCAACTAAAAAGTATCATATATATCTAGAATATATATGATACTTCGGTTCGGATTGGATTCGGTTTCGGTTCTCTAAATATCAAAAATTGAATAATTCGGATATTTAATCAATTTCGGTTTGAGCTTGGTACTATTTTTTCCGAATCTGGATCGGTTCGGTTCTTCGGATTCATTTTTTTTTCTTGAAAAACAAATAGTAACATCTTTTTGAAAAATACACTCATGCAGGTGTGCTGGTAAAGTCTAGTAAAACATTAATTTACAAATTTATTGTATATGCAATACAAGGTGGTACTATAGATAGACATGCCATTTAGGGCCGAAGTCCGTCCAGCCTAAAAACTTACCGGGCTTGGACTTAGTTATATAAACCCCAAAAAATGGGTTTTATACAAATGTACCTTCTTCTTTTGTATGATGATTACAAGTGTCACATTTTAAATTTTACAAGTGTACCTTCTTCTTTTTAAACACAACATGTTTTTTCCAAAATACAAAGTATGAAACGTTTGTCCCTGTTTATCTTAAATTTCTTTCTCTTGTATATTTCATTATTTAAATTTTATTAAATTTGGTTATTTATAATATGCTTTAAAAAAAAATACGAAAAATAAAACATTTTTGATAATGAAGAAAAGTTTAAACTCACTTTATATTTATAGCAAAATTTTGAGACAGATTTTAATAAAAATTCATATGTACTAAAACAATAAAAATAAAATTATTAATTTTTAAACTAAAAAACCCGAAAACCCTATAGCCTTATAATAACCAGACCGGACTTTAAAACCTAAGACCAAATTATTTCCGAACCAAGCCGGACTCAAATATTTACAGGCTTAGTAGGTTTGGGCCGTACCAGCCCGAATTGAACTCTAACTATAGATAATCATAAACTTGAAACGAATATGCTACTACTACAAGAAAACGAAGTGCTATAAGGAACATATTAAATGGAAGTTTGTTGGGAATATGAGTTTCCGAGATCGTTTCCCGAGGATCAAAATTTTGTGGGAGTTTGGCTCTCAGAAACACTTGTTTCTCCAAAATTTCTCGGTACGTTCTGAGAACAATTGTTGTCGGAAAAATCTAACGGAAAATCATCGGCCTATACCGATAAATTTATGAGGATTCAATTCCGATTAGTTTCCGATAACTGAATATATTAGAATAAAAAAATAATTTTTTTAATAAAACTAAACTAAAACTAATAATAATCATCAAATATTCCACGAAATGATAATTAGACAAAAAGAATTCTAAAACAATAACTAAAAAAAAAACTGATCTATTCTTGATGTGCCCCGGTTCATGGATCAGTCCATTGGAGCCAACCAGCATGGAGATCAGGACGTTCTGTACAATTTGACCGAGGTTCGTTTATCCGACCATACCGATCAGACTGACCGAGCCCTCCCGCGTGCGTCCCGATTGGAGCTTCGGCTGGAACCACAACCAGACGACCAACTGACCGTACCGGAGCTCGTCTTCCCCGACCAACTCGACATTCTAAGACCCACGGTCGAGCCAGACTTAGCTTGGGTTGTGAAGAAACAGAAGACGGACATGCATTCTCATCCGGCCGACCATCCGGACAGTCCCGCAGGCATTCTTATCTTTACCCCGTGCATCCATCTGGTTCGGATGAACCTGGACAGTAGCCAAAGGGTCTCCTTGACCAGTCCACCTCAAACTCAGCAACTTTGACTCATTTATTATTTTCTAGTCAAATTTCTCATTTTCTAGATGTGTGATTCCCACAAATAATTATGACTTTCTTTGACCACATCTAGTATAAATATGTAATCTCTACCATGAATAAAATCAGCTCATTTTGGTGTTTCATTTTCATTCTTCTTTTCTCTGAGTGAGAGAGAGTTCTTTAACTAGTTCATCGGTGTGAACCGGCTTGTTGATTTGGTGGTCAGCCAATTCATCTTGTTTGTTGTTTGGTGGTTAGCCAACACACATCCGTTCCTAGGTGGTTAGCCTTAGATCGTGGGTATATCAGGAGCCATTCCGCATCTCTTGACGATCCCTTCAATCCATTCCAGTTCCAGAAGTGCCATTTGCCTTCTCGGATCATATCCAACACCCGGCTAAAGTGATCCTCCCGATTCGGGTCTCTTCAATTCTCATCGGTGTGGAGTGTGGCATTGGAAGTAGTTGTAAAAGGATCTGGGGCTGTTGGTGGCATAAAAGAAGCAGCGGCGGTGGTGGCGTAAAAAGAGTCGCGGCGGTGGCGTGAAAAAGCTGCGGCAGTGGTGGGGTAATTAAGGAGCTGTTGTGGCGATGATGCAAGTAGATGTGACGGTGACGGTGCAATGAGATGCGACGGTCATTGGCGAACCTATGTTGCCCAAGATGGTAGCAAGTGCCCCATAAAAAAAAATTTAGAATTTTTTAAATACACCTAAATTTTAGTTTTTTCTTTTAGTAAATAACATTTTCTAGCTATATTTTAAAGTTTATATAGGATTTCCCCCATCAAAATATAATCCTACATTTGCCACTGGCGACGGTGACGGTGCAAGAAGATGTGACGATGACAGTTTTGGTGCAGTGGTGGTGGAGCAAAAGTTTCACGGTGGTTTCTTTTGTACTGCAAAAATAGATCTAATATCATCTCAAATGGTTTGTTCTATTTTTTACTCTAAAATAGAGTGACTCTATAATAGAATTAGAGTTTGCTCCAATGGTACTTTATTTTAGAGTGAAAAATAAAGTGAATAAAAAAACAACTTACTTTATATTTGGAAAAGTAAACCTATTTTTCATTCTATTATAGAGTAAGAAATAGAGTACTATTGGAGCCATTTTACTCTTAACTCTATTTTAGAGTGAAAAATAGAGTGGGGTTGGAGATGCCCTAAACCACTAGTTTGTGAGGGAGAGAAAACAGAGAAAAGAGTTAGGCAAATGAATTAGTGGTAAATACTCGTAGCCACTCATTTGTTGATAGGATTAATATATAGAAATGTGTTGTATGCCAAAACACAACCGTTTCATACAAGTTTTTTTCCACTACACATTTTTACTTTATCAAAATAAAAACAAAAATACTGAAAATATAACGATTCATAAATCAACTGTATCAATAAATTATCAAAAATTGCTTTATAACAGGCACACCAATACCGGGGTAGTTCCGATAACGTTTCCGATGACGCACAGTCAATCAATTTTCATCGGAATTTTTTAACAAAGTACCAACAAGTTTATTTGAAACACTCCGATAAAATAAAATTCTCGAAAGTAATTTTGTGTTGTGACAAGATTCCGACAGTCCATTCCGTTAACTTTCCGACAAATATTGTTCATCGGAAGTTTTGGAGAAGTTTCCGAGAAAATCGATAGATTCTCGGTAGTTCCTCAGAAAGGCAAAGCAAATATATTGACGAATCATGTCCTCGGAAACTGTTTTCGGAGTTGACACTCTTTTCTTGTCGTGTACCGTATAAGCGAAAGATATATATCGGCCGCATTAAACACTACATAGAAAGGATACTCGAACTAAGATATGGCTTATTTTGTGGCGGTTTAGTTCTTATGCTTTGTTTTTGAAAGTTACCCTGGTGTGGGTTCTAGTTGCGGTTTCATGTGGGTTCTTGGTTCTGGCTATTCTCCAACTTATGTATGAAAACTCATATTTTACTTTGGGAAAAAAAAAGATTTGGCTTATATTCACGTGTTTCGTAAAACACATGTTGACCATCCATTTCTTACGATCTTTTAGTAAGTTTGACTCGAAGACCGTGTTTCATACGAAGAATAGGACCAGTAGCTGGTTCGATCATTTGGCCTTTGACAAGTTGAAAATCATAGTTCTGTAATATTTCCAGGACCACTGTCTTCATTAGAGTCATTGCTAAATGCTTACCCAGGCAAGATCTTGGTCCCCCGAAAAATGCAAAGAACTTGTAAGAAGGCTCTTCTCTAAACCCTCCCGTCTATGAAACCCACCTCTCAGGCTTGAATTCCAATGCGTCTTGTCCCCATACTGCTTCCATCCTCCCTAACGCGTAAAGAAAGATTAAAATCTTCTTACTTGCATCAACTTTATGCCCACTTGGAAGCACATCTGGTCTTACGGGAGTCATGCGCTCAAATGGAACAGGCGGGTAAAGTCTCATTGATTCATACAAGGCGCCACGTAAATACACCAGTTTGTTCAACCACTCAGTGGAATAATAATCATTAGACTGCCTCTCTTGGCAATATATTTTTATAATGTTTGTGTTGATCTCTTGGCGAATCTTAGTGACAACTTCAGGGTTTTCCGACAAAAGCCAAAAGAACCAAGTGAGAGCAGAAGCAGTGGCGTCACTGAGAAGCTTGTCGTCACTCGGGTTCAGGAGGTCATACTTGGTTGCATCTAGCTTCATGTGTGATGTCAAAAGATCCGCAGCTTCATCATTGTCAATGTGAGCATGCTCTTCTCTCTTAGCGGATATAAACTGTGCGCACAGTCGTGTTAAAGTGTCATGAGCTTTGGACAGCTTCTTCTCTTGTCCGAACCCAACCCATCTTTGCAGCTTCCACAAGAACCTCGGTTTAACGTGCCGATACATAATCCCTTCTCCTACATCGTTGAGAGCTTTAGCGAACTCATCAGCCTCTGGCATTTCAACGCAGAGAGATCTAGGATCTGCGGACCCTGTCACCATCACTAAGGTTGTGTCGAATGTGAACCTCACGAACACATCCTGCAAGTCCACGACCGCTCCTTCCTCTGCTAAATGATTAAAAAGAAGAATGAACCCGCCATTGATTTTTCTTCTCGTGGTACTCATTAACAACCTTCGAAATCCTTTGGTGGCTGAACATGACTTTAGAAGCTTTCCTCAGATTCTTCCATAGTTCCGAGTCCGCGGTGAGTATCCCGTCTCCAAGAACATCAAATACTTCTCTGAAGTCGGGACCTTTGGTTTGAGCTCACGATATGATGGATATTGGCTTGATCAACTGTGAAAAACATATCCATTCCAGAATACCATGGGCCCTTGAACGTAAACGTCAAGTTAGAACTCCTGAGAATCTCCACGCTAAACTCATAGATACGATGGAACTCAACGAGCAGACCCGGAAGCATCCCGAGAACTGGCCAGTTTCTAACCAAGTTATCATGAGGCTTCCTGAAGAGGAAGAAACACAGTATGATAAAACAAAAGATGGCTAAGTTACAAAAAAAAAAAAAAAAAAAAAAACAAAAAACAAAAGATGGCTATGGAAGAAGAACATTATTGAAGCCATTAAAAACTTAAAGTTTGACTCAATGTAATAACGTAAGAATGTAAGATGGTTTCTCTTAGTGCACCTGGTACATATAAAGCACACACTATAAAGCACAATGCATCAAAGTCGATGACGATGCTGATTACTCACCACATAGACGATTAGAAGAAACTGTGGACATTACAGTATGTGATTGATTAGTTAGTTAGAAAGGTAGTTAGTTGATAGTAATCATTACTCCTATAGTCCAGTCCTATTATAGGACTCCTGTATTAGCACGTTTCATGGTTCATGTGTTGAGATTGAATATTTGATTAAATCCTACAAAAGAAGTATAAAGAACAATCAGTGAGAAGAAGAAAGAACAAAGAAGAAGCACAAGAAACAAAGGTGCAAAAGAAAAGAAAGAGACTTGAGGTGCAAGAAACAGAGGTTGGTTTGTGTAACTTCTCAACAAGAAGAATAAGGGTAACTAATTAGTTTGGTTAAAAGCTAACTAATTTAAGTTGTTAAGAGTTGTTGATGTCTAAGATAAGCATTGCTTGTAAAAAAATAGTCTAGTGTCTAAGGGACATACGCTAGAAAAAATTGTTTAAGCAATGTGTAAGTAGAGAAGTCCAACAAAATGGAGAAAAGATTTTTTTTTTTATGGAGAAAAAATGTTAACAATGTAGACCATTAAAAGTGTTCTCTTTCCTCTCTACAAACACATAAAAAACATGAGAGAGAAAACAGAGAGAGAATGTGTGTATGACAAAAACAAGTACAAAAACATAGGGAGTATAAACAGAGTAAGAGACAAAGGCCGACCGTGAGAGAATGAGGTCAAGCCAAATGAGAAGTCCAACAATATGGTATCAGAGCTGTGTTGTTCGAAATCTCAACAGGATCCTATAGTCCTATGTTAATACATGACAAATCCTCATACCCTTAATATGCAACTTCATACCAGATTTAGACAACCTTTATGTCCAAAAAACATTAGAAAAACAAACAGCCAGTTAAAACACTGATATCAAAAAATTATGGAAATCTTAGTGGCTCACGTCTGCTACACAAACCAATAGAAACCGTCATGACTCATGATGACCTAACTCCAACGATCTGCCAGTTTGATGCCTTTGATACCGCCTTAGTTGCTACGTTCATCTCTACGTCCATTGCCCACTTCAAGACATATTTGTCTTTGTTAAGCAAGTCATAGTGAAACATAACCAGATGTTCTGCTCGAGGTTCGTTGTAGAAACAACCAATAGGACAAGATGTTTCGTCAATGGTTGTTAGATAATACCTCTTCGTCATTCTTGGTTTAGTTTGAAGCAGTTGGTGAAACAAAGTTCCGCATGTGGAGTGTTCGAAAAGCAAGATACGCTGTTAAGTAATTCACACTCGTCTGTAAATAGGTAGATGAGGGAGTCTGGAAGCTCAGGCTGTAATAGTGATACCATTTTTTACTGCGACCAACTAGAAGTAAACAAAACTGTAGCCCATGAGCACCTTTGATGCTTTGATGTCATATGGTATCTTATCAATACAAACCCATCAGATGGAGAGTTTTGGCAAAAAAAAAAAAAAATCAAAACTACACAGGATCTTCAGAGCTTCTTCTCTAGATTGAAAACCCACATAGCAGATACAGTTGAAACCTTGTTGCTCCACAAGCTCTTTATCTTCTGGTTGCTTGATAACCAACCATACTTCCAGGACCAAACCACGAAGTCTCATGAGCCAAAACATCTTCCTGTTTAAGATCATTCACTTTACGTAAAATATATTTGGCAATCTTTTCAATCATATCTGCGTCCTTATTTGCAAAACCAGAGGCATTGATGTTAACTCATCCATCAATTTCTTTTCATATTTTTCAGTGTTCTGTTATGGAAAACATCATCAATATTCAGCTTGAAATCAGATAACATATTATTCACTGAGATCGAATGTTGTTTCTTTTGGTAGGGGAAGAGGGCTATGCTTTTAGTTGAAGCTTAATTTAACCAAGGGAAGAAAGCCACCAAAGAAGCACTTCACACTTTCAACTTACAGCATCAAACACTGCGAATGTGACCTATAAATCTCACCAAAATGAATAATGCAAACTTCACATTTTTTAAGCCACACTTATGACCTTCCCTTGATCCCATGGTTTGCTCTTGGGGACGACTAACATGCCGATCAATATCCCAAACGATCATTTAGAGACGTCCGTCCATCACCAGATTGTCCTGCACATTTCAAGTTCATCAGCACTATCACCATTTTCTAAAACTGAATTCGATTCAAAATGCATAGTATACTGATTTACCTTTGGGAGGTACCCATGATGAATCATAATCTGTAGTTTCATCCAGATATTCTGGTTTATCAGGACCAAGTGCTTTTTTATCCGTCTTCTTTTTCTTTCTACTACGGCCACTTCCTTGCTTACTTTCTTCCTTTTTACTGACTCCTTCGTCTTCTTCGTTTATATGATGTCCTACAGAATGTTTCAACAAGAGAGCAACTGCGTCTTGTGCCATGACCTCTGCCTGTTTTTCCTTTTCCTTTTCCTTTGACTTTTCATCTTCTTTGCTCTTGTCTTCTTGCTTCCGTTTTCTTATTATCAATCCTGTTGCACCTTCGATCATCGTCTTTCTATCTTTATAGTCGACAAACCCATCACCATCATCTGTGCTATCGGTAGCAGCAGCAGCTACAATCTCAGGTTTTTTCTCTTCAACTGTGTCTTTGTTTGCAGAGGAGCCGAGCCATTGGGGTTTTGTAGGAACAAACACGGTGGTCTTCTTCTCTTCAGCTGTTTCACTTGCTGTCGTTTCAACTTCAGGCTTACTGTTTGAGTTCACTACATCTTTACCCACCTCTTTCTCTTTATTCTCATCAGCATCAGCTGGTTTTAATGGTAGGTTCTTCTTCTTTTCCAGAGAAGGAGTTTCAGATTTCTTCATTTTTGGTTCTTGTGACTTCACCTCCCTTTTCTTAACCTCTTCTCCGCTTGGATCAGCAACCTTTAGAAGGTACAATATCCTATCCAATTCTGACTGAAGAGCAGACAACTCTTGCTGGATCTGAGCAGTTTTATCTTGCACTGACAAGAATAAAAGGAAAGCACTATTAATATCATTCACAAAATTTCCCTGAATAAAAGGATAAAATGGAACTGTAGGAATACCAAGTGTTGAAGAAAGCCCTGTCATGTATGCATCAAGGGAATCTCCCGAAGCAACCTCTGGGACAGTCTCTGTCTCCATCTTATTCTTCTCAGCCGAAAGCTGTTCATTCTTTTCTTCTATTTCTTTCAAAACTTTGTCTCGCTTTTCTAGAAGAGAGTCAACCGTTTCCACAGTTTGGCTTTCGCTGCCTTTCTGTGTTGATGGTTTCTTCTTGTTGGTCCGATCATAGAAGTCATCTTCATCGCTGAAAAGAACACAACATCCCTTGTGAGAATCAGAAAACAACAGACACAAGCTATACTGTTACATGAAGATGCAGATACAGAGGTTGAACACTTGAAATACCTTGAGAAGTCTTCCTCATCTTCTACAGTTCCTTTCTTTTTACTGTTAGGTTTTTTCCCTGTTTTTGCACCCAAACTTTCTCGGATGCTGTCATTCAGTGTCTCCTCCAAGGTCTCAAGCTCTTCGAGAAGCTATTATACAGAGAGGGACGGGAGCCAAACAAATAATTATGTAACCGAAATCGAAGATTCTCATGAGGATCTAGTTACCACTCTATATTAACAACACTAAAGGTTACCTCGGCTGTTCTCTGGTCATTCCTGGCGATCTGTGTTTGTTGTCCTTGTGTTAATCCACCCTGAGAAATGTCTTTAGCTCGAATAGCAGCTATTTCTTTCTTCATATGGCCAATCTGCACATGAGTAAGTTCCATACAAAGATGAGGCAAATTGGGATTTGGGAGTAGACTATCAATTAATAAAATATCCCTAATTGTATTTAAGTGTGAAGATGAGTTGAAACTTGAAAAATGGGAATAAAAAACTAACCTTCTCCAACCGTTTCAATACTTTCTCCTTAGTTTTTTCTTGCTTTGGTGTGAGTTCTCCCGTATATGTTTGCCACGTGATTTCTTCAACATCCTCCTTCATAACCAAACAGTCAGAATTCAGAAAGATTGATATTCACTTAAGTCTGTAACCCTAACCGATACAAGAACCATGATTACCTCTTCTTCTTCAATAGCATCTTCCCCCATGCCCCATGAAACACCATCAGCCATGGATGCTTGCTGTCTTGCACGCCGAAGTGAAGCTTCTCGCTCCGACATCTCCCGTCTCAACTTTGCTTCTCTCATTAATTGCAAGTCTTTCTCCTAAAAGACAATATTAGAGGCACATCAAACAAAGGGACATCAACAAGTAATGCTAGATGCAAAAAAGAGTAAACGGAAGGCAAAAGCAACAGAGTCAAATTACTTTTACAGCAGCCTTGGGAAGAAGTTTAAAACCAAAAGAAAGAAAGAAAAAAAAAACATATACCAAGGACCTCATATAGGATCAAGAACTAAATTAGGTAAAGCTGAATGTTTATCTTACAGGTGGCATTAACTCTGAAGGTCCTTGGAAAATGTACAGTCGAGTCGAACTGCAAAAGAAATAAAGAACAAGCTCAGTAAAATCAAAGCAAACACCGACAAGATAAATCATCATGAACTTCACAGAAAGACAGACAGACACACCCGCCAAAGCGAATAACATCACCAACATGCAAGTCCACATAAACTCTTTTGTCCACCTGCGATAACCACAAACAACATAAGTCACTAAGCTAATCAAAGTTTGATGAACATATTAAGAAGCCACACCTTATTCTTGTTAATTAACGTTCCATGAGTGCTTCCAAGATCGAAGAGAAACGCAACTCCACTTCTCTTATACTGAATAACTGGCAAATCATTAAAGAAACAGAATGAAAAACGCCATAATCCAGATGGAAAGCTGTAACACTGATATGGCTATTGGATACTAAGTCAATCACCTGCATGAAACCGTGAAATGGATGGGTGCTCAAGAGAAAAATCACAGAGTACGTCACGTCCAAACAAGTAAGCTCCTTTCTCATACCTGCAAAGATTTGCATACAATTAGTTCAACAAAAGGCAGCAGGCGAAATAAAAGAGAGCTTACACGTCTAAATGGTCGACAATGGCGCCTTCCTTGAGGACTTCAAGCTGAAATCGATGGCAAGGAGGTCCACTCCACTCTGGAATAGTGTACGGGACTGGGTTCTGCTTCGCCGCGGATCGAGCACGGGGTTGATTTTTCGAGTCTGCCGCTTCCTTGGAATCTTCAGATAGAACGGGGTTTGCGTCCAGATTAGGGTTTCTCGGAGGCGGAGGTTTCATCGACGACACTTCCGTTGGGGCGGAGGATGCCTCTCTCTGCGAAGCGGACTTAGTGTTCGGTTCAGACTCGTGATCACCGGTTGGGTTTCTCGGCGGAGGAGGATTCATCGCCGATGATTTGCAGATTGTAGATGGAGACAACGATTCAGAAAATTGATAGAAAGAGATCAGTGAGGCGGCATGTGTAAATGGGCTCGGGCTCAGGTTCGAGTCCGAATCCAGGTTTGGATTCTACTGTGGACTCTTACCTATTCCCCTCTGTATCATTTTAATAAGTGTTTTAAGATTTTACTACATTTCGATGAAATTATTTTGAGTGATATTCCCAAATTTTTTTTTTTTTTTTACAAATATAGTCTCTAAATATTAAAATGGCTCAAATATTTCATTAAATAATTAAATATACACTTACACCCTTAAGGTTAATAGGTTTAGATTAGAGGGAGGGTGGGGTTGACAAAAAAATAAGGTGAGTGGGTTTAGGATTTAAATTTTTATAAAATAAATAGTCACATTTTTAAAATAGTTTCAAAAACAATTTTCGAATTTTAAAATAGAAAGATGGAAAAAAATTGAAAAAAAAAAAGATTTGGCCAACTCTCCTAAATAGATATTTTTATGTTTTGTCACGAAATAACCCAAAAGAAGAAAATAACCAAAATGTTTCATCTAGGAGACAAAAAACTTTCATAACCCAGAGTATTTAAATACAACTAAGAAAATAAAAAATAAACAAAATAAAAATAAAAATAAAAAAACAATACAAAAATTATAATTTCGAATTACATGTTTTAAATTCAAAGTTTTTCGAAATTTTTTTTTTCAAATTTTCTTTTTGAAATCCAAAAACACTTTTTGAAATATTTTTAAAATTTTTATTTTCAAAATTTTAGTATTTATTTTATATTTCATAAAATTTTAAAACTCAATCCCAAAACTCCATCCCTTAACTTTAAATTCTAAGATTTAGATTAGTTAATCATCTGCGTATAAGTGTATATTTACCTTTTTAATGAAATATTTTGGTCATTTTCTTCCTTGGCGGCTATTTTTGTGACAAAACATAAAAATGTCAATTTAGGAGAATTGTCCAATATTTTTTCTTATAAAATTTTATTAATAAAATATAATTGCATCTATTATTTATTTGAAGTTTCATATAATTTATTTCAATTTGTGTATATTTTTTATATTTTAATTAGTATTTTAAAAAATAAATATTAATTTTTAAATGGAAAATTGCTAAAACTACCATTTTGTTGGTACCTTTTTCAAAAATACCTTCATAAAAACTTAATCAAGTTTACCATTAATTTTTAATGGTCAAAATACCTTCTTACCCTTCACTTAAACCTAATTCTCTCCAGCGTGAAACCAATCTCACACGAGTTACTAACACCGAGAAGTTCTAGAGAAAAATGAAGATCTCCTAAGAAGAAAGAACAAAGAGCTCCGACGATGAACCCAGTTTGTTCTTTGTTATGAACCGTGTCTAACATCATTCACTTTGGATCTTTTGAAGGCTGTGAAATCTCGCGATACTTCAAACTTGCCTTGGATCGGTCCAGTCCCAAGAGACATCGCTGAGGTTGAAGCATACTGTAGAATTTTCAGATCAGCTGAGCGATTACACAGAGCTTTGATAGAGACGCTATGCAACTCCGTTATTGGTGAATGTCGAGCGCTGTACAATTTCTCACCAGAGGAAAAGCCGTTGCTGGAGGACAAGATAGTGTCGGTGCTTGGTGCTTGGTTGTATATTATCTCTTTTGAAAAAAGGAAAGAAATTGATTCTCTTAGGGAGGTCAACCTCTATGAGCTCATTTAGTTTGGATGATGTTGGGGTTGCGGAGGACACGCTTCCGCAGCTCGTCGTTTTCAGAGGTGAGATGAAACGGTGCTGCAAGAGCTTGCACATTGCTCTCAAGAATTATCTGACGCCTGACAATGAAAGAAGTGGGATTGTGTGGAGGAAGTTGCAGAAGCTTAATATGTCTGCTACGACGCAGGATTTCCATGACTCCTACGAGTCTGAGATTGCTTTCTGGAGGGGAGGAAAAGTAACCGAAGAAGGGTTGAAGTGGTTCATTGAAAAGGGATTTAAAACAATTGTTGACCTGAGAGCTGAGACTGTGAAGGATACGTTCTTTCAGGCGGCACTCGACGATGCGATCTCCACCCGGAAAATCACATTGGTGAAAATTCTAATTGAAGTCAGGATGGCTCCTCTAGCTCAGCAGGTCGAGCTATTTGCTTCAGTTGTATCTGACACCAGCAAAAGGCCAATATACGTTCATAGTAATGAAGGTGTTTGGAGAACTTCTGCGATGGTTTCTTGGTGGAAGCAGTACATGACACATCCGGTGACAAAAGAAATTCCAGTTTCAGAAGAGGCTAAGCGTCAGGAGGTTTCTGAAACTAAGGTTGGATTAAAAGTTGATAAGAATGTGCCTGATCAGCGGACTGACAAAGTCTCTGAAATCAATGAGATTGATAATGGCTCTGCTTCAAATCAGAGCAAAGAATCTGGAAGCGATCAGCAAGATGCACCTGCATTTAATATGGTGAGTGATCCGCTTAAAGCTCAAGTTCCACCGGGAAATATCTTTTCAAGAAAAGAAATGTCTAAATTCCTAAGGAACAAAGGTATTGCTCCTGCTGGTTATCTTAGCAATCAGTCCAAAAAACTAGGAATAGTGCCAAGTCCGCAAGTCTCGTATACGGGAGTGACAAGCGGATTTCAGATTGCCGATTCTGTAAGAGGACTTGCCGAGACATGAAACTCTAATGTAACCCTTCTGCCTTCAAGTTCTCAAAATTTTAGGTTTTGACAATGGGAAGTTTTCAAATGGAAATGTGCATGCTTCTGATAATAACCAATACAAGTGTATCGGACACAAGGGGAAATGGCTTCTCTGCAGAGCCTATTGCTGTGCGTCCAAGTGATAATCGCTCTGTAGTTTACCAACCTGTTCGAGATTCTGAAAGGAACAGTTCTGCTTCTTCATCGGATTCCAGTGATGATGAATCTGGAGCTATTGAGGGAAATATGTGTGCATCTTCCAGGGTGCAATCGAGAAAGAAAGCAGAGATGTTTTTTGTCAGAACTGATGGGGTGTCTTGTACAAGGGAAAAGGTTACAGAATCCTAGTTAGCCTTCGCACATCCAAGTACTCAACAACAAATCATTTACAAACTTTTATAAATGATTTTTAAACCTTTAAATGATTCATAGACCCTTATAAATGATTGATAAGCCATTACAAATGATTTATTAGTTTCTATAAATGATCCACAAACCCTTATAAATGACTTATATAGTTTTAAAAATAATTTATAAACTATATAAATAGTTTGTATGATCTTATAAACAGTTTATATTATTTTACAGATGATATATAAACCTTAATATATTAGTTTATATCAATTATGTTTTATTAACCCTTATAAACAAGTTTATAGTTTTGGAAAAAGTTTTCACAAACCCTTATAAATGATTTATAAGCCTTTATAAAATGTTATAAGACTTCATAAAATAATTACCTTTTGAAATTCTACAAATCCTTATAAATGATTTAATAATCCCTTATAAATGATTTTAAATATTCTTATAAATGATTTATAGATCTTTATAAAAAATTTCTATATATTCATATAAATGATTTTAAAGAATTTCTAAACAAATTACCTTTAAAAATATTTAAAAATGATTTTATAAAACCTTATAAATATTTTTATATATTCTTATAGCTGATTTTATAAGGGTTTATAAATCATTTATATGAATATATATACACTATTAATAAAGGTTTATAAATGATTTATATATCTTCATAAATGATATAAGCATTTATAAATTATTTATAATCCTTATAAAGCCTTATAGAAAACTACGTTCAAGTTCGTTATATATATCCTTATAGTGATTTTATAAACTCTTATAAATGAACTATATTTTAATAAAATATTTAGAAATCCTTATAATTTGTTTTGATAACCAATTATAAATAGATTTATGAACCTAATACATGGTTTTATAAATCCTTATATATGATCTATAAATTGTTTTATAAAATCTTATAAATGTCTGTATAAACTCTTATAAATGATTTATAAGATTTTATAAAATATTTATAAACCCTTATATATAATATTTTACAAACATATATATTATTTATTGTCATTTTAAATGATTTTGTGGACCTTATGTTCGTGCTACTGACTTTGAAGAGCTTGTGCTCCTGAAATTTTCCAAAACATGGAGGTTTACTATGGAGAGCAGACTATTATTTCTTGAGATAATTGCCGATGATAGTGCTGAGATAAAAAATTCAGAAGGAGACATTTTTTAATACAGATCAAAGGCATATGTTCCCAATTCAAGTGAACGAAAGATAACAACAGAAGCTGTGAAATTTTTCTAAGACATGGGTGCTCCAATGCAAAGTTCGAAGAAGCAGTATTCTTTTATCTTGCTGAGTTGTGGTGCCTGTTACAAGTGGTTGTTGGAAGATCTATTACCAAAGTCAACGATGTGAAGAATGAGAATCAGATTGTTCTTTATGATGATTACAAATATTGGAACAAATTTGACTTTTAGTAAATAATTATTTGATTAATGTTCTAGAGAGAAACTCACACACATTCGACTGAATTGAACAACATTTAAAGAGTTGACGAAGTCGATTTTTTAGAACATTTTCATATAAATTGTTTTATAAAATCTAATAAATGATTTACATACCTTTATAAACCCTTAAAAATAATTTTACTAACTCTTGTAAATTGTTTAATAAGTCTTTCTAAATGGTTATAGACTCTTATAATTGATTTATAGACTGAATTGATTACTAAAACTGTATATACCTATATAAACCTTATAATATACATATCCCTTATAAATTATTTATAAACGTTTATAATTTTTGTACTAAACATTTATAAATAGTTTATATACTTTATAAATTGTTTTATAAGCTTTTATAAATGGTTTACAGACTCTTGCAAATAATTTGTAAGCTTTTATAAAAGGCTTATAAATTGTTTTAATAAAAGTTCACAAATGATTTATAAACTCTTATTGATTATTTATATACCCTTATAAACCGCTCTAAATTATTTTACAAACTATCATTTAATTCACGTCATGGTCGTACAGAGGATTGTGTTTGAATTCATGAAAACATGCATTGAGATTTTCACGGAACTTTCCTCATCATCAAATGATGTAAAAATATATGTTTTGCGAAGCTCTTTTTGTGTTGATTGTCTTTTGAGCGATTTTAAAACATGCAACTTACAAGCCATTATAGATCAGTTTATAAACATCTATAAAGCTGTTCATAAACACTTACCAATCAGTTGGCAAAAAATTCACTTAAAAATCAACTTATAAACTCTTTTATAAATCAGTTAAATATTTTATATATATGATTCATAAAATTTTGAAATCCTTAAAAGATATTTATAACTTTTTATAATTGATTTATATAACTTTATAAAATTATTTTTAAACTTCAAAATCTGATTTATCATCTCTTATAAACTCATCATAAACCCATCAACAAAACCAAAAATCTCTTATAAACCTTTATAAGATGATTTAAATATTTACGAGATGATTTAAATATTTTTTAATTACACATACATTCATGATGATTTTGGTAATAAAATGATTTTTTAAATCTCTATAAATAATTTTATAAATCCTTATAATTTGTTTTATAAACCTTAATAAAAAGATTAGTAATTATTTTATATACTCTTATACATAATTATACAAGGAATTTTAAACTGTGATAAATATATTTATAAATCTTTGTAAATTTATTTATAAGACTTTAGAAATGGATTTATAAACCTTTAGAAATGGATTTAAAAACTTTTGTAAATAGATTTATAAACGCTTATAAATAATTTGATAAGAATTATAAACTCTTACAAAATATTTTATAAATTCTTAGTAATTTTTTCATAAATCATTATAAATAGTCTTTTATTTCTTATAAATAATTCACCAACACTTATAAGAGAATTATAGGCACTTACAATAGCTTTTTAAAGATTTACTTCTAAGTTTTTGTAAAGATTCATAAACTGTGATAAATGATTTATAAACTCTTGAAAACTATTTATAAACTCTTATAAATTGTGTTATTAAGATTATTAAACTCTTATAATAATTTTATAAGATTATTAAACTTTTATAAATAGATTCATAAACTTTTATAAATAGATTTATAAACCCTTATAAATGATTTATAAGTTCTTATAAATGGTTTTATAAACCTTTATAAATATTTTAAGTGTTTTATAAACTTTATAGTTGACTTTAGAAATTTTTTATAAATGGTTTGTAAAAAGTATTATAAGATCTTATAAATGGTTTATACGCAAAACTGTTTTATATATCCATATGATTGGTTTTATAAATCTTTATAAACACACACGAATATTGTTATTAACCATTATAGATTTTTTTCTTGCAAACACAAATAATCCATCGAAGATACATAGATAGATTGAGAGACGGATCAGACCAACTAGCGTATTTCTTGGCAAAGGTGATGAGGATTTTGGTTTTCCTGAATATTAAACACTTGAATGAGGTATGGATTGAGGATAGAGGAATGTATGAAACAGGTGAAGCTGCATAAGGGAAACTAACTCTTAATAACTACTGCTCCAAAATCCTCTGATGAGAAAAAAAATAAACTAATGGTGAATGCAAGGAAGTGCACATAGCAAAAAGATTTCAATACTTATAGAATGATTCCAAACATTTAATAAATGATTTATAACTTTCTTTGTAAAATCATATTAAATGTGAAGCTCATATTTATTTTGTTCTGTTTTGGAATTTTACAAAGGCTTATAAATGTTAAAAAAACTTTAAATATATCTTATAAAACCTTACAAAATTCTTGGCTGGCATGATGTTCATATTAGTATGAACCTTATAAAACATTTTAAAACTATTTGTGATTTAGGTTTGTTTCCATAACTTGATTTATGCATCACCACTATGGACCAGATGCCAACAGTATCTATGAATGTTTAGCATGATGCAGCCTGCTCCCTAAAGTCGTTGTTTCTTTCATTTTTATATCTGCTT
Organism: Brassica juncea; assembly: GCA_018703725.1. Taxonomy (NCBI): domain Eukaryota; kingdom Viridiplantae; phylum Streptophyta; class Magnoliopsida; order Brassicales; family Brassicaceae; genus Brassica; species Brassica juncea. The sequence goes on along the minus strand of CM031935.1, from coordinate 38,229,413 downwards.
GATATGAAAGACTAGCCAAGGGTATGGAATCGTCGGAAACGTCAAATTAACAGAATTCTGTAACATGAGAAACAGTAAAAGAACCATGTAAATAAACAATGGCCGTGTAACGAGAGACTCAATCAATGGTCTTGCAAAATATGATTGAAGAGACTCACCGCGTATAGTGATACTTGGCCATCATCCATCGTCTTGAACGACATGGAAGTCTCTCTGTGCTGTACAAAGAAAAGGACAACACTTTAATTTTCACTAAATCATGTGGCAGGACAGAAGCAAGGAGACATGGTTACTTAGACTTTACCACAACAGATGCTATCCCGGGGAATAAGCCAGAGCAAATGACAGCGCCGGCCAGAGACTGATTGGGACTGAGCTTTTTGTTAAGAGCTGAATCAGGATATAGTTGAACTGTTTCCTCACAGAATGTATCGCCTGAAGCGTCTGAGCTGACAGAAAATTCCTCCAACAGTACTCGTAAGCCGATCCATCTTTTTCAGCATTTTTCCACCCTTCAAAGGCACGAACGAGGGCCATATGGTCACTGTAGTCTTTTGCTGAGAATCTCAACTTGGCTGATAAAGCTAACTAAAATAAAACAATGATGCACACTCTAAATCTCAATGTTGCACAAACCGTAATCCCTAAACCAAAATAGATTTCAATACCAAAAACCCAGATTCTACAATCTTCTCGAACCTGTGAAGTGATCAAAGATGATCTGATGCCTGAGGAAGAGACTATATTGCTTCAACTTATAGCCATTCTTCGCAACATTGTAAATAAGCTCCACCACAAATCAATTTTACAGCAGAGGAGGATTATCATCGAGAAAAGTTTAAATTTTACCTATCGTTTAAAACAAAATGGAGCAGATTAACTCGAATCTCTAGCTTCTTCAAGATAAGATCAAGTTTCATCTCGAGATTTCTGTGATGTATCAACGTTTTCTCGGCCGCCGTCGTTCGTCGTTGTTTTTTTCACCATTATTCGCCGTGTTCTTTAATCAAAATAGGTGTTAAGGTTATTTACGTCTTTTGGTAAGACACAGAGAGGTAAAGTTGAAAATGAGAAACATGAGAAGGTATAAATTGAATAGTGGTACATCAAATGTGGTATAATTACAATTTCCCCTTTTTAAATTTCTAATTTCTATTAGGCATGCACATTTTACCTGGATCCAAAGATCCAGCCGACCTGAAAAACCGGTTTAAGTCGGGTATGGATAATATCATTTTACCCCAATTGATCTTATTATGTAAGACCGGCGGATCACAAACCAAGCCCTAAATCCGATAGGGTAAAAGTGGACCCGAATTTAAATAGCCATACCCTAATATCTACTCTATGTATATAGTAAACTTTGGATGCAAATTTTGGTATAGGGTAAAATAGACCCAAACTTTTTGAATTAAACCCGAAATTTATAATATAGATCCAAAAAATTGCAAAGTAACTGATCCAAAAACATTAAAAATATCTGAAAAATATTCAAAAAATTCAAAAATTACAAAAAAAAAAAAAAAAACAATCCGAAAATATGAAAGATCTGAAAAGTACCCAAAGATAAAAAAAATTACCAAAACAACGACTTGTAAACATGAAAAGACCCAAAAGTATCTAAAAGTCTCGAAAACCAAACCGAAATCGTTTGTATCAGTACATAGCAGTTAGTTTGTATCAGTATATAGCAGTTATTTTACAAGTATAAAAATTGTCTAACGAACTGACCCGGACCCGAGAAGATCCCACCCGAAATTGAATCAAAATTTTCCAAGTATCTAGTTGGATCCAAATGTCTAGGACTCGAAAGACCTGAACCATAAAAGACCCAAACCGAACAAGAGCCAAGGACCCGATTGCCAATGCCTAATCTCTATTTTGTACAGATTTCCTTGATATAAATATTTTAAACTATATGAAAACTATTTATGAGAAATGTTTCTTTTTGTCTTCCATATTATAGACTTAATTAAGACTCTGCTCACCAATATGGGACTATGTGTCCATATGAACTATGAACGACAGTTGAATTCAAGCACTCCGTGCTAGGCTATCCGCTCTAATGTTTTTTTTTAGGTTTATTACACGTGTTTAGTTTCTATTTCAGTCTTAAATTTATGAAATAAAACAAAAGTGTTAATTTTAAAAATCAATATATTCATATTTTAGATTTTTAAAGAGTAATTTAATACAGATTGAAAATATATTGTTATCATAATTTTTAGTATAATATTTATTTTAATTAAGTGATCAATGTAAGTTTAATATTTGAATTGATTTATAATATTTTTATTTTACAGAATAACATATGTTCATGTAAATTTTATTTATATCCTATAATCAAGTGAAAAAATTTATATAAATATAACTGTAGAATAACTAAACTAGAATAACTTGTTTATTTGGTATGTCGCGTATTAGTCAAATTTTCTTTTTATAAACTTTTAATATAACAAATTAATGTGTTTATTATACCCATCTTAAAATTATACTAATTCATTACCTGAGATTTTGGCATGGTTTATGAGATTTAAGATATTCTTTATTTAACACTAGTGGTATTCCGGCGCTACGCGCCGGGTTCGTATGTTGTATTTTTACATGAATTTATAATTTATTATATGCACTTGGTAAAGAAAATATGTTAAAAATATGAAAATGAAAATATGTTAAAAAATGATATTTTCTGATCTTTTTTATAGTGGTTAGCGACTGTAGTGTATTACTTTGTTTGAAGTTGTTTAGTTCAAAATGGAATAGCATAAGTGGTTGTTACTAATCAATTTAATAAAAGTACAGTAAAAAGCTGATAGTCGTAATAAAGTTAATTTAGTTGGAATTTAAACATAAAACAAAATTGATGTTTTATTTAGAAAACATACTTACATTATTAATTATTAAAATAATTATGAAGTATCAAACTTGTACTGATATATTTAGTCCAAATAATAGAAAGATAAAATAAGTTTCAAATTTTATAAACTATATAAAAAATAAGGGTGAAGTGTCAATCTTTGGTAAAATAATTGGTGAGTATCTAATATATGTGTTCTACACCCAAGGCAGTCATACTTTTCATCAAGGAGTATTGCGAGCCCTTCAAATACACTGATTCAAACGCTTAATACCTTGCAGTTACGAAGACTTCCACTACTATTCATGTCCAAACATTAAGATTACAGTTATATTAAATTGAAAAAGTTAATAAAAAGTAAGATATTTGAGATATACCTTTGAATTTTTAAGTTAGACATATTGCGGTGAGTGCTTTGGTTCTCTTTGCTGAAAATAGTTTTAATACCCAAAATTTTCTTATGATACCTGCAAACCAAAAGAAGTAAGCTGTTATTATGCTGGATTTTGTTAAGTTATTATATTGACTGGCTGTAAAACTTTAAAAAGAAAAACGAACCTGGCAAATCGTCTTTGTGTAGGCTAATGACATGAGGAGGTCGTAATTTCGGTACCTAGAAATCTCCATTAAGATCGGGTGTGTCGTCTTTTCTAGGTCAACAAACAGAATCTGCTCTGTGAATAAGATGGCATTAGGGGCGTCATCATATGTGAAGTTAGGGTTGCTCCTGGTTTCATCATAAATACTAAAGTCATAGACTAAGCTTTCTTTCAAGAGATGTTTGAATGTGTTAAGCATGTGAAAGTTGATTGACGCATGTAGGAACACCACCTGAGAAAGGGGATGACGCGTAAGAAAACTACTATTTTAAAAGCAAACGATCATTAATTGGTAAACTGAAATAAGAAACCGGTGTATCTTCCCATTAATCAACAACATATCAACCTCAACATCTCACCCTTTTCTTAATATTTCAAGCTTGCCAAAATTGTTGTAGCCTCGTCTGAACAACATCTCTATACCGGTTTGTCTTCAACTCCGAGCAATGAAACTGGGAATTCAACATGATCTGAATTGGGAAAAGGAAAGGGATTCTCGTCCGAGCTCTCACACCGTCTATGCATAGCCGATGAAGCTGAGAAGGCAGAAACTAAAGAAGTTTTCAATAGGAGAGTGGGAAGAGTGGAATTTCTGGATTAATTATATGAACGGTTACGTCGATTGCGTTAAAGAAGGAGAATCGTAGAGACTCTATACTCCATCGTCAACATCAAATACAAAGAAATACTATAAACCAGTGTTTTGAAACCCGACCCGGAGACTGAACCGAACGATTCATTGGGTCAACCGCGGATTAATAAATGAATTAATTTTATTATATAATAATATATTAGCTATGAAAATAAATATATAAAAACTAAAGTTAATATTTTTAAATCTTTTTTAAACATTAAATAATAGTTTGGATATGTATCTATTTTATGTTTAAGAACATTTAGAAAATACTTAACTTTAGTTTCTATATTTTTATTCTCATTTGACACAAAATATTAAAAAAATTGTAACATAAGAGTTATGACATTTAAAAAAATCAAGACATGAAATTCATAAATATTTATGTCTAATGTGAATAATAAATTTGTAACTCGCCAGGTTCTTCTTCTTCAACAATCCAAAACTCTGTTTTGTAATCCACATGATCATATGATCTTATTCTTTTAATTGGAAATCTATAAAACAAATTTAAAAACATAACTATTTTTTTAAAGTAAAAAAGTAAAACTATCTGTTGGTTCAACCAGTGGTGCAACCGGTATCGGGTTTCGGATTTTATTGAGTTTTTGTGGGTTTTTGCAGATTTTTAAATTTTAGGCCAAACCCGATTTATATTGGGTCACCGGATTTACCGGTTCAACTGCAGATCCGGACCAGGTTCAAAACACTGTTATAAACGTTTAGGCTTGTATGAGGAAAAAATTAAAAATCCAATGTCTTTCACAATTAACATCAAAACATATTAAATATAGATTGAAAAAAAAATTATTAAAATGAGAGTGCCACATGGCATTTTTCCCCCCAAGGAGATAAAAAACTCTCCTTTATTAGTATAGATATATAATGATTCAATTATAAGATATTCAAATTTTTCTTGAAAAACCTATGCAAATCTATAAATTATGGTGATGGTGGCTTTAATAGATTATATACACGTACTACTTCCTCTGTTAAACAAATAATGTGTTTGTTATAGACTTAATGCAATTTACGGTAACATGTTCTTTACCCAATATCATCAGCATTTGGTATAAACAAAATGAAGGAATTGTTATTAATATCTGAACCGTCAAATAGTAAATGTAGTTAAAAGAATTATTTAAGCATTTAGATATTATTTAAGAATAGGAATCATCACCGCAATCTGTGACACCCGTTACTTCCTATCCGGAGAACATTCCTATCCGGAGAACAGAGTGCCACCAATAATATCTTATATAATAAAAACATATATATCCAATTGCACTCTCCCAAAGCCCAAAATAAAATCCCAAAGACTCAGTAGCACCAATCAATCCAAATATCATATACTGGTCTGTCTCACCTGAAATGGGGAAGAAAAAGGAGTGAGCAATAGGGGAGTCACTCAGTGAGGTATGAGATGCTACCCCGAAGTCCATAGACCCGGACATAGCACTCCGAATAAATATAATTTAATCCTAACATGTTGCAAACACGGTACCTAAAGTACCTAAAGATCAAACAATGGTCCTAACGAGTTATACACCCGCTGTCCACTTACAGGCCAAAACACCGCCGAATATGTGCTCGGTAACATACGTCCGTAGACGATTTATCGACCTCACAGGCTGCGGCTCAACAGGTCGACTAAGCTGGCCGCAACCCCCATACAACACCCCTGGTCATACAGATAAAAACCTCTCCGTACCCGGTACCCGGCATACAGATAAACATCTCTCTGTATCCGGCCCAACACGTCAATATATATACTATTATACATATATATATATATATATATATATATATATATATCAAATTAAATCACACAAGCAATGTTGAATCATCTGACTTCCTATTTTCGGTTTAAGCAAAGAACCTAAAAACTAAACAAGCAATGACATACTCGATTTCACACAAACTGAATATATTAGAAATAAAATATACTTATTCAAGGTCCTAAGCCGTTTACGAGAAGTTCTAGAATAGACCCTCACCTTGACCAAAACTGGAGATAGCTCGGAAATGATGGGGAACTGAAATGTCTTGTCAAACATCTAGGCTTTAAGGAGAATAAGCCGGCAAACAAGTCATCGATAAGGTCCATGATCGCTTCCTATGCATGCCATGATAAAAGTGCACGTTAAATATGTTTCTTGTGTCACAAGAAACAAAGGAAGAAACTTGAACCTTCACGGCTTTGACTTCTCGGACTCCAAACATACGAGATGTGGCTAGGGTGTCTTATGGTTGATTACCATTAGTGCTGGCTTGCACTGAACGCCAAAGTTCTTATCTAGATCATGTCTTCTCCACGTCTCATGTCCGATCTACAACCATGATGAGATTTGACGATGGTGGTGATGAATGTGATGGATCGTAATGGTCACCGCTGGTGATGATAATATGACGTGCTGACATAGAAAAATTAATGGAGGAAGCATGGCTGGTGGGAGACAAAATTGATCCGGTGATCGAAGGTGAGTGGCGACGAGACGATGCCGGTGATTTATGACGACTTTGGCAACAAGGACGAGGTTCTCCGGTGACATGCGGATCATGGTAGTAAGGATTGGCGTAGGCGGTGTTGATACGCGTAGGCTTTGGTATCACCTTCTCGTCTTGGTGACGTTCCACGACAACAATCACAACAATGGTGGCTTCTCCGGTGATGGGTGATAGCTCCAACGTGACGAGACGAGGTGGCTGTGGTGCCGAAGAAGATCCACTAGATTAGGACATTGTGGAGATGAAGAGTGACCACTTCCTCTTGACGGCGCACGAGGAAGAAAACAATACGAGTGCTTATATATAATTGGGTAAGCACTTTTGTTGATCCATTAATTAATTACCAAGTGTTCTAAGGAGCAGTCGTTGTTTCGAAAGAAAGAGAACATGCATATTCTTATAGTAGCCGTGTATGTGGATGATCTTCTCATCACGGGTTCTAATATGGAGATGATCACGGCGTTTACGGAGGGTATGGCGAGAAGATTCGAGATGAGAGACCTCGGAAAAATAACCCATTACCTTGGTATTGAGGTAACCCAAAGTGAAGGATAAATAATACTAAGCCAAGAAAGATATGCAAGACGTATACTTGAAGAGGCTGGAATGGCAGAATGCAATGCAACTCATATACCTTTGGATTCAGGATTGAAGCTATGTCAAACAAAAGATGAAAGATATGCAGACGAGAAGAGTTATAGAAGAAAGATAGGATTCCTATATTACTTGATACATACGGGTCCCGACTTTTCCTACAGCGGGGAAGTATTAAGTCGATATATGCATGCGTCAAAGGAATCAGATGAAGCAGCCTTGAAACAAGTATTAAGGTACCTACAAGGAACGTCATCAGTTGGCATTGTGTATGATCGGAGGGATGGTACCGATCTGGTTGGGTATAGCGGCTCCAGTTACAATGTAAATCCAGATGATGGCAAGTCGAAAACCGGTCATATCTTCTATCTCAGTGGATGTCCTATCACTTGGTGCTCAAAGAAACAAGAAAGTTGCATTGTCTTCTTGTGAGTCTGAGTTTATGGCAGCTACAGAGACTGCGAAACAGGCGATATGGCTTCAGGACATACTTGGCGAGATTGGCATTGAAGCAAGTTAGAAAGTGGTGATCCGAATTGATAATAGATCAGCAATCGCCTTAACCAGAAATCATGTCTTCCACGGACGCAGCAAGCATATACATACTCGGTTTCATTTCATAAGGGAATGTGTTGAAGATGGTCTTGTAGACGTTGAACATGTAGTAGGGAAGGAGCAAAAGGCCGATATACTCACAAAGGCAAGGAGAATCAAGTTCAAGGAGATGTGAGAATTCATTGGACTTCAAGATGTATCAAGAAATGTTTTCAAACTAAAGGAGGAGAATGTTAGATTAAGCTTAAAATAACTTGAAGAGCAAGTTATCTATTTCCTACCGAATTATGGATTAGGAAATAGGAAAGTCTTTGATGTTTAGGAGTTATCTAAACATCATATATCTAGTGTGTGTAGGACTTATATATATATATGGAGATGTCAAAGTGTGGCATAACATATGAGTTTTTTAGTGAGATTTAGATCTAGGGAGGAGATCCGGCCACCGCCGCCCGGTCGGCCTTCTGAGGATGCTCCCTCCCCCCCTTTCACCGAGATGCGCTTCATTGACAAAAGGTGTGTTCTACCGGAGGTACAACTCAGTCTTCTCCGCGGAGTGTAGGACTTTGTAGCGGTGGTCCTCTTCGTAGAAGCCAAGATTCTGGTGGTTCGTCGGGTGAAGGTTGTTGGTTTCTGCTACTACAGGAAATAAGGGTAATAATAGCGGACGAAAAACGCTATGAGTCATGTATAATAGCGTTTCCTTGTCCGCTCTGACAGCGCCCGTTATAATAGATCTGACCCTTTTAATAACGGTTTTCGTTTATGATATAGTTAAAAAAACAACGATAGCGATAATTTCTAGGGAAATTTGCCAAAACTAACCTACAACTTGATTTTAACCCAAATACTAAACCCAAACTTGAATCATATGCAAATCTAACCTAAAAGCCCTATGAAATTACAGCATAGTCCCTTGTGACCAAACAAAAAGACAGAAGACATTTTTACGAATATAGCCCCACTAAGTTGTTTGAGTCGTCTGAAATGTTTTCAGTCGTCAGGACGACTGATATGTAAGTCGTCTGGACGAGTGAATCTTAAAAATAATTTATAAATTTTGTAAAAAATATTTTGATGAGTGAAAAATTAAAATCATGTAATTATAAACAGTTTTAAGTGATAAAAATTAAGATATGATAAAATTGATTTGTTTTCAACATAGATGAGTGGAAGTAGTGAATCATGATATTCTTGGTTTAGGGGTTTGGCAAACATATGTTGTAGTATTATATGTATTTTTAGGGTTAGATTTAGAAAAGCTGAAATGTTTTTTTCAAAAATTAAATTTTACCTCTATGTGTTTATTTATGTGTATAGAAACACTTTTGAAGTTTAATTTGATTTTATGAAGTGATTAATTAGATAATTAAGTTTAGGGGTTATGTTTAGGGTTAGACGACTAATATTTCAGTCGTCTGGTGAATAATTTTATCCAGACGACTGAAATTTCAGTCGTCCTAATATTCCCGCCTAAAATTTAAGAAAATTTTATTTTCCCGCTTAAATAATTTAAACTATATGACTGAAATTTCAGTCGTCTTGTAAATCGTCTAGAAAGTCTTCTATTTTAGTTTCCCGCTAGAAATATTTTAGTTTCCCGCTAAAATTATTAAAGTCTCCTGGACGACTTACATTTCAGTCGTCTGAATCGAAAATATTTAACCTAATTGGATTTTTTGTCTCTTTATATACAGAAAAATTTACATTTTCTCTCTCCTCATCTCAAATGTCTGCAACAAAAATGTAATGTTCATCTTTCTAGAACTCTCCAACCTCTCTATAATCTCTTTGAACTTATAAATACCAAACTTTATATCAATTTATTGTTTTTGTCTCATGTCTTTCTCACTAATTTATCTTGTTTTTACAGGTTTTTCATCATATGGTTCTCATTTTCCACTCATATAAAGGTATATCTATTAAATTTATATATGTATTTTTGCATGTTTTATAAAGGTAGATTTATCTAATCTTCCACTCATTTCTTTGTTTTTAAGCCATTTGAACGTTTTTGAATATGCAGGATTTTCAGATCTGGATTTTGGATATGCAGGTTTTTCAGATCTGGACGACTTCTGGGACGACTGATTTTTCAGTCGTCTACACTATAATGCGCTAGACGACTTAATTGTTAGTCGTCTGGATGACTTCTGGGAAGTCGTCTGGACTTCCTGAAAGTCGTCTGGACTTCCCGGAAGTCGTCTGGACTTCCTGGAAGTTTTCTGACGATGTCTTCTTTCATATCAAGTGGAGTCCAAGCTTGTCTTTGTAGAGAAAGTGGTGTTTTCTTCATTTGGTAATTTTTTGTTGCATAAAGTTCTTACCTTTTTCCCAAACTTTATATGAATTTTTCAGTTTTGTCTCATGTTTTTCTCACTAATCTATCTTTTTTTGCAGGTTTTTAATCAGATGGTTCTCATTTTCCTTTTGAATATGTATGTTGTGTGTTCTATAAAAGTATATATATCTAATTTTCCACTCATTTTCTGTGTGTTTTAAGCAATTTGAATGTTTTTGATATGCAGGTTTGAATGTTTTTTGTGTGTGGCAATTTGAATGGTTTTTCAGATCTGGGCTTGATATGCAGGTTTTTCAGATCTGGAAGACTTCTGGGACGACTTATTTGTTAGTCGTCTAAACTATAATGTGCTGGACGACTTACTTGTTAGTCGTCTGGACGACTTACTTGTTAGTCGTCTGGACGACTTACTTGTTAGTCTTCTGTGCGACTTATTTGTTAGTCGTTTGGATTTCCTGGACGTCGTCTGGACTTCCTGGAAGTCGTCTGGACTTCCTGTATGTCGTCTGAAAGTTGTCTGGACTTCCTGGAAGTTTTCTGAAGCTGTCTTCTTTCATATCAAGTGGAGTCTAAGCTTGTCTTTATAAAGGAATGATCTATTATAGTTTTGTTTGTAGTATATTTTGTGATTTGCATGTGTACTCCTTTAATTGTGAATTTTTTGTAAAACCAGTAATATTGTATCCTAAGATGTAATATATGTGCTAACAATGTGTTTACACATTTACAAATCAATGAAATAATAAACTTCAATAGCCTTTTCTCATCTTTGGATCTTCCATATACAATAATAAATCATCACTGGTGTCAAAGCATATTACATGTTTTACAAGTTTGTGTTGAAAAACTTAGTCAAATTTAGTAAAACTAAGGGAGAAAACATATTTTGAAAACATATCTTGAAGCTACTTGCCTATCAATTGTAACATGGATAGGAGGAAGGTCTGGAGCCATCTGTTGAGTCGCGTAGGTTAACTGCACTGACTCTGTGTTCATGTCCAGGTTATAATCTTCTTGAGCCATTGCAACAAGATCAGCATGTGTCGAATCTTCACTCAAAACTAACATCCTCGCTCTTTTGAAAAGATCAACCACAAAATTCCAACATCCATATTTCAATAATCATTCTTCATACACTGCATGTAACTGACGCATCATCTGAAAAAGTCAAAATGAAACACATTAGCAAACATAGAACAAAGAAAACAAAAGTTTATTAAAGATAAACGACTGAAATTTAAGTCATCCAGACGACTAAACTTTTAGTCGTCTGGTCAACGCAGAGGTTATTTTTGCAATTGACTTTGAAATCTGTTATTTCGGACGACTGAAATATCAGTCGTCTGATTTTGTTTGTTTAAAATAAAATCTCCAAAAAACACAGACGACTGAAATTTCAGTTGTCATAGGTTAATTTTGCATTTGACTTGATTTTGTCAGAAGTTTGACTTTTACAGACGACTGAAATTTCAGTCATCTAAGAAAAAGTTGAAATATCAATATTTTATTAAAACTCGACGACTGAAATTTCAGTCGTCATAGGTTAGTTTTGCAATTGTGAAAAAACTTCAATATTTAATTATTTCCAGACGACTGATATTTCAGTCGTCCAGTGGACGACTCGGTCCAGGATTTACGAGGTTTGACCAAAATCTCGGAATAAAATCCAGAACGACTGAAATTTAAGTCGTCTGTCGGACGACTGAAATATCAGTCATCTGGAGATAATTAAATATTGAAGTTTTTTTTCAAAATTGCAAAACTAACCTATTACGACTGAAATTTCAGTCGTCGAGTTTTAATAAAATATTGATATTTCAACTTTTTCTCAGTAGACTGAAATTTCAGTCGTCTGTAAAAGTCAAACTTCTGATAGAATCAAGTCAAATGCAAAACTAACCTATGACGACTGAAATTTCAGTCGTCTGGATTCTTAAGAGATTTTTTTGTAACCAAAGTGAATATCAGTCGTCCCAGAAAACAAATTTCAAAGTCAATTGCAAAAATGGGCTTTGCATTGACCAGACGACTTCCAGGTAAGTTGTCTACAACCAGACGACTTATATTTCAGTCGTCTGGATGAACAGATCTGGGAAAAAACTCGATTTCATACCTTAAATTGGTGAGATAACTTTCTTAACACACATAAGGCTTCTCCAAACACACAGAATCTCAAACGAAAGTAACCACCTAGAATCGTTAGTTTCTTTGACTAAATAAACAATAAAAAATGTAGAATCAAAATCTTGGGGTTTTTTTAGCTCAATGTGGAGAGAAAGTGAGAGAGATGTTGTTTTGAATTCATAAGAATTGAGAAAGAAGAAGTATAAATCGATTTTAGGTGCATTAAGAGCTTCAAATTGGTTGTTCATGGTGGTTGGTGTATTGAAGACAATGACAATCTTGTAAATATTTGAAGATGGTGAGGTTGAGAGAGTAAAAATGCTATTTTCAAAAAAAAAAAAATGATGGCATTTTCGTGAATAATGTGAACTTGTGGGGTGGATAGGCAAAAAAGTTTCAAAAAAAAGAGAGGTTAGTTTTGTGTTTGGCTTTAAGTTTTGAGTCAATTTTGCAAAAAGCCCTAATTTCTATGCTATTGTTAATACTAGGGGCAGAGCTCCGTGCAAGCGCGGGGTCATTTAGTTTAATTATTTTCCGGTAAACTGTGTGCAGTAGTTGTGTGCATAATTGTGGCTAGGGGTGAACATTCGGATACCCATTCTGTTCGGTTCGGGTCTATTCGGATTTTGGGTTTTCGGGATCAAGATTTTATCCCCATTCGGATAATTCTAAATTTCAGTTCGGGTTCGGTTCGGATCTTTGCAAGTTTGGTTCGGGTTCAGATAACCCATTTAAATTATTTTTAAAATTTTAAAATTCATTATATACTTTAAATTTCTCAAAATCTATAAACAAAATAATATATACATAAAACTTTAAATAACATATGTCAAAATACTTAAACGTAACATATAAATTGGTTTGATTTGAATATTTGGATAAAGAACCATTATATATTTTCAGTATTTTTGGTGTTTTGAGTATAATTTAACTATTCTAGACATTTACTTTTGACTATTTGTATATATTTTCAAGTACTTTGGGCAATTTAAAGTAGCTTATATGTTTCGAATGTTTTTAATATACATTAAATCTAAAATAATTAATATATTTAGATTTATAAATCTATTTCGGATACGTTTGGGTACCCAAAATATTTCGGTTCGGATCGGGTTTTGGTTTCGGTTCTCTAAATACCAAAACTTTGAACCATGTCGGATATTTTATAAATTTTGGTTCGGATTGCGGTACTATTTTTTAGGATCGGATTCGGTTCGGTTCTTTGGATCCGATTTTTTTGCCCAGGTCTAATTGTGGCTATAACTTTACGATGTAGTGAGTTAATGAGTTTGTATTGTTGTAGTGTTCAATGGGCATATCTAGATTTTAGGATTAGATGTTTGCTGTTTGTCTGAATTTGTCATATATTTATTTGTTTTGTGTTTTATCTGGTGTACGACAATTGTTTTCCATTTTTTCATATTTTCTAATGTTTATTATTCTTTTTGTTATATTTGGTTATATTTTTTCACCATTTGTTTTGATTATATGTATTCATATATTGTGTTTTTCCCAGTAAAAGAAAGAAAAAATTCTTAGATTCAATTGCTTTTTTAACTTTGGTTACCCTTACATTGATTTTTTTGTGCACGTTAACCTTAACTTGAAAAAACGTTGAAAACAATGACTGTTTACTTTTCAATAACTTCTTCCATAATCTATTTAAGTCACTAACCTTTTACATATTTTTTGCACACATCGGTTTATGCCACAATCACAAAAGAGGAAGAATAATTATATGTGATGGGATGAATAGAATTTCATAGATAATCCAAATAACATACGTAATCCAAATTTAGCTGCTTTTTGTTTTGTTTTTTTGTAAACTACATTTTTTTTTTTGGTTTTAGAAGATGATAGTTGAACAAATTTACATACCCTTGCTTCCACCAACTTCTAGAAAAGATAAAGGTACAGACTTCAACGCTCTGTGTGCTCCAAATTGTTGAAATGCTCAAATTTTTGTAAACACAAGATTCAGATAATGTTGTTGCCGTCCATGTCGTGCTCTAGAGATATTTTTGCTGGATCTATTGTATTTCACGTGACTACTTATAAGTTGTCATCTGCAACTGCTAATATTAGAGATAACTTTCAGGCCAAAATTGTTCATGCCACTATCATCGCTACCCTCCTTGAGTTCAACCCCAGTGCCTCCATGCTCATTCCTTTAACGCAGAGCAGGTTTAACTACGCCGATTGAGACGGAAACTATGTTCTTCTGAGTTCTCTCACTGTCCCAACCTGAAAATGTAAATCGTGATAAATAAATATGTCAAATCAAATTCAAAAACTTATGAAAGATTTAATCAATTACCTCAATAGATGGTATGGTGATAGAGATATGTATATCTTTCCCATTAAAGACTTCCATCATTGTGATGCATTGAGAGCTCTCCATGTTTTGAGCTGGATCTTGGCAAGAAGCAATGAATACATCAAACACTATGTTGTTGGAGTAAGCCTTGAATCAACCACCTAGAGAGCCTGCAACAGCAAGACGGTGAGGTTCTTGAGCATATTGAGCTCCACCTTGTTCACGATCTCCACTCTGATTACTGGCTCACAAACTACTGATTTGCAACGTCCCTCGATCCAGTTCACGGCAGCAGGTTTGTTGTCCGAGAAGAGATTATCTGACCAATAAATCAAGAGGTTTAAGTCTCAAGATGGCACAAAGCTAAAAGGAAGCGTTTTTCAAATCAAACCAGTAACATACAAAAGGAACTCAGCAGAGATATCGATGAAATCCATGTCAGAGAAATCATAGTGATGAAATAAACCCAAAGAGGATGTGAGCGTATCCCACAGGCGTCTCACAGTATTGACTAATATATGTTCATAATAACCCTGATAAATATCCAAGTGCCACAACGAACAATCTTTGAGTTGGTAACAATAATATAATAACAACCAAGCTCCCTTGTGCAAAAACGAAGCTTCTTCAATCCCAAGAACCCTATGCATCCACGCTAAACCTTGGCACCACATTCACCACCCTCACTCCCTCAGTTTACAAAATCCCAATGCACCAGTGCAAAAACGAATTATGTTTGGCTTAACTTGATACAATGATTTGATTGCTGAAATCTAATTCATTAACTGCAACCAAAAATCAAGCGTATTTGCAGGAGAAGAAACCCAGCCATTGTTACCATGTCAGGATCTATGCGGCAGAGGGATCCACCGTTGGTTGCTCAGGTAATCCATGACGGTAGGGCTGAGGAGAATCTGGCCGATGACAGAGTATATACTTCTAGATCTAGAATATGGAAAAAGGTTCAGATTTAGAGTACAACTAATGGTTGAAAATCCACTATACAGTTTACCAGCTCCTCCACTCCCTTTTGGACATGGCTTCCGATGGAGACAACAGGGCTGTTCGTTTGGTTGCCGCAGGTACCGGCGGCAGCGGCAGCGTCAACATTCTGCGTCAACTCTTGTTCGTTTCGTTGACGCAGGAACCGGCGGCAGCGGCAGCGTCCGAACGCTGCGTCCTGCGGCTGACGCCGATAAAACCTGCGGTCGCGATATGATATGCGGCAGCGGCAGCGGCAGCGTCAGCGTCTGCGAAACGAACAACAACTGTCCTCATTGACGCTGCCGCCGCCGCTGACGCTGCCGCTGCCGCTGCCGCTGAAACCTGCGGCAACCAAACGAACAGGGCTAACATCTTGGTGCCCACGGCGGTGGTGTCATGTGTCACTATGGCATTATTCTACGTCTTCATCCTCTACGCCTCCCGCTTCCTTCTTCCCTCTATTATTTCATTTTCGAGTAGTTATAATCTGCCTGAATTGATAAATCGATGAGTGTATTTGAGATGCAGGGTTCCAGCATTTAACATCAGTATATATAGGAGGAAGTAGGAAGGTGTAACGATAGAGAACCATTCATGATGAACAGGGTAAAGATGGGGAGATGTAGAGTTAGAGGAAAATAACATGCTTATGGAAACCGAAAGGGTGATTTTTTGGTTTCAGAGGAGTCGAAGCGATGGCAATTCTTTCTCCATTGAAGTGAAATTTACGGACCAAAGAGGTTTACTTGGACCAGTTTTCGGGTTTAACTTATTCGATTACGATTTACATAAACCTATATATGTATATATTAAAACGAACAATAAATCAAAAAAGCCCAAAGATGAATCATAAAATACAAGCTCGTTAAACATTAAGCCCAAAGATGAATCATAAAATACAAAGCTCGTTAAACATATTTTTTAAGTGGGACCCACATACCTTGCTGATGTGTCACCTCATGAAGGAGTGAACTCCAGCATTATATTATAGACTAGTAGCTTAACCTCCGCGCAAGCGCGGGGCTTGTTGCTTGGTAATGAGTTGGGTGGTATGGTTTACGGGATGTTGTTGGGTGCTTTGTATATTTTGCTTGATGATTATATCTGAAAATAGTAAACCAACATTATCGGGGTCCTTATGCTGAGTTCATTAAATAAGAGCCGAATTAGGTTAAGTTCGTGTACTGTTCGCGGATCTCACTGACACGTGACGGCCCACGATTGGTTCATTTTCAATTTTTTTTTAAATCGGACAAAAAACAAAATTAAGAACCCTCAGTGATAATATTGCTCTAAGCAATGTAAAAAAAACATGTACGTAGATAGCGGGTAAAGATAAAATCACCAGTTTCTAGGGGATGATGTTGGGTGCTTTGTATACTTTGTTTGATGGTTTGTTTTTTCGAACTTTCGTTTTTATGTAATAGTGTGATAGAACAATGAAAGGCATACAATCTGATTAGGTTGATATTAGAATAACGGGGGTGATTCTTATGTTTTGATATTTCATATATTATCTTCATAATGAATTGATCTACCATTAATGTTTTAGTGTTTTCATGTTCAAAATGTGAGGTTTATGTGGTTAGTTAGTATCTACTTAGTTAATTGTTAGTATATTATTCAAAATAGTGTAAGGGAAAGATATAAAATCAGGTTTTAAAAAATTAGCAAATTATACAAACAATAAATTAATTACTATTTTCCCAAAATGTTTTAAAAAATAGGATTGTAATAGACTGGTTTTTAAAAAAAATTAATAACTCTAGAAATTTCCAAAATATTGCGTTTTTGCTTACACACGCTGCCATGTCGACATTGCAATTTCTGTTGTGTTGCATTACTCTCGAACATAAGTTTATTACATTTTTCTAGCCTGTATATGCATGTTCTGACAATAAATCACTAATGAAATTGCAACATTACATTATATTAAGATGCGGGTTGCAGATCCAACAGACTCAGCCCTTGCTTTTAACAGGAAATAACACATGTGGCCAAATTTTGGTGTAATCGTTCTATTTTTACATCCTCTTTGCACCCTTAAAATTCCGACCGTAATAGCAAAATCGAAAGAATGTGTAAGTTCTGGATTTTATTTTTTTCATGCTCATTAAATAACATATTAGCTTAATTATCAGATTGGCAAGAAGGTTTTCTCATCACCCTCGCCAACGAATCATCCTCGCCAATGATGCAACATACTATTAAAGTAACATACAGTATAAAGCTCTCAGTTTTTTTTCTTAACTAACTAAAGAATTTATTAAAACATATAACAGCAGAAGGAAGGCACTAACGTTGATCAAAAAAAGGAAGGCACTAACAGTTGCAGCTCGTCTTTCGCTGAAGTACTTACATTTCTATAGCTCTTTGTAAAGCTCGCCTCTAGTAGCATACTCAAGTATCAAATAAACCCTTTTCTGCAACAAAAGCCAACAAAGTGTGTTACGCTAAAAAAAGGTGGATATTGTCAGCAAAAAGATCAAAGAAACGGTTAAGTTTTACCTGATCATAGAAGTAACTATAGAGCTAGAGTATATTGGGGTTACGAAGATGAGACTGAATCTCAACTTCTCTTCTTAACTGATGCTCAACTTGAGATTTTTGAAGCTGAGTCTTGAATAGAACCTTCAGGGAGACAATGTGGTTGCTCCGTTTCACATTTGCATATAATGTTTGAGAATTTGAGAAAAATAAACAATGTAAAGATCTAAATCAAATGTTATGTTTTGATGGATACTAACCCGCTTCTCTCGATCAAGATAAATGTGACCAAACGTGCCTCTTCCAAGAAGCTTTCCAATGTCGAAATCATTCAGATTCCATCTTTTTTCACAACTGCAGAGACATCTGAGGCCTCCTGATGAACACAAAGTCCAACAAAACATAATGAGACAAAAAGAACAATTTTGATAATAAATCACTTACAAGTCCTGATGAAAACAGAGTCCAAATCCTGGAATTTAAATAATGGTTAACCAAAAGAAGATTTGGATCACCTTTACAGATTTCGCAAGAGATGAAGGTTGATCCAGAGTCAGAGTCAGACAAGCCGCATAAACGACACTTAGTGTGATCATGATCAAAATCCGAGTTCTCCATAGGTTTAAAATATCTGTCTCTCCGGAACTTATCGACCCGTTCATCACCAGGTTTTCTGGATAAGAGCAGTCCATTCAACCAATAGCTTAAGGTTCTTTCTGTTCTCTTCTTTCTTATGGAAATCTCTTGTTTAACTTTCTTAGGCCTGCCTCTGTCTTTTTTGGTTTCCAGTTTCCGTTTCTTACTCTTTCCAGGAACTGCCTGAACGCCGCAATGGTTTGCTTGCAACAACCTTTTTATGATTCTTTAACCTAACGGATATTCTCTCTCCCAGAGACGTTTTGGTCTTCTTTAGCCGAGTTGATTTGCGAGCGGGTATGACCTTTTTATGCGTTTTCTTATGAACTCGAACTTTTTTACGGAAACTGCCTGGGGGCCCCCCTCTTTTCCGTCCGCTGTGTTCTTCTTCAGACTGCACTACACTCCTGCATGGAAGACAGATGTACATGCCTTGTCTGGTCTCCTGATATGCCTTTTGTGAAATAATCCTGAAATTCTGACCACAGCTAATATCAATAAAAAGCTCTGACTATATTGATAATAAATCGCTTACAGTCGATGAATGAGACTGAAATTTATAAGGCTCAAGGAAAGATTAAAAAACATAGCATAACCTCATAAGCAGTGTGGCAAGAGCGGTTGAATTCAGCTGGAGATTTCTCCATCTTCTTTAAAATCTATAAGGATTCAATTCCTGTGGACAGAGACAAAAACAGAAACCTCAAAGTTTATATGCTTTTCTTTGTCAAGTAACTCAAGAAACCAGATGAGTCTGTAGTTATATAGGTTACCAGTGCCATAGCAACACCAGAAGGCGTCACATGGTGTTCCAAAACCGTGAAAAGTCACAGCCTTAGAAACACCTGGGAGCATGTCCATCATCATCACTCCAGGCTCGGTTCCTCTTTGAATCCAAAGTACACCATTAGTCAAAAGCACGCATGTAATAGTCTGCATAGCTTACTTCTTTTGTCCACCAGAAAAATGTATTAAGGTTTGATATGTTACATTGATCACATAAAGAGAGAAGTAAACTAAAATGGCTTAAGATCATGCCTTGAGCATATGTTATAAGTAGTGCATGCTTCCCACGTTTTCAGTTTGCAGCATTCTGAAATAAACCAAGCTCTGAAGTCAGTTAATGTTAGTACCAGAACTCATGGACTGATGTTCCTCCGGTTGCATAGCTGAGAGAAGCATTTGACTATATCCATAAGAAAAAACTTGAAATTTCCTGAAAAAGGCAGGTTTTAGAAAAAAATTAGAAACCAATGTTTCCTGTAATAATCTTACACTTTGTTTCTGGATTATACTTCAGTACCTTATAGAGTCACCAGTGATTTCATACCGAAGTTGGGATGTGTGTTAGAGTGGAATCCACTTATGTCATCTGCATTGGAAAAAAACAGCAAAATTATGTAATGTTACCATTCACATACCTAATCAAGCTACTCATCATCATGTAAATAACTTATTAAGTAAAACGTTGTTTGGATTGGGTTTATTGTTTTGGTATTTATTTTTTTTTCTGTTTTTCAATGAGAATGACTAACCTTATGTTTCTTTGTTTTCAGATACAAAAGGATCACCTGACCTAACCGTGGATGTATGTACTCCAAAAAAAAAAAAGCAGAGCAATCTAACTGATGAACTCAGCTCTCCTCTGAAGCAATCCGGAGACTGTTTCCTTGTATATATATCTCCATCATAAAAAATAAAATAAAAGAACTCTTGAGCACAACAGATCTATAATCCAATCTAAAGATGGCTCCTCATAACTTGAAGATTGTAGTTTCGAATTAATACCTTGACCTTAGCCTTGTAGGTGCCAGTTTCTTGGGGATTCCAGCAGCCTGATTCAATCAAAGACAGAGAGATAAACAACATGAACAAAATATCCGTTACAATTGAAAATTCACCTTCGAAGAACTCTATATAAGAGGCTGGAGAATCCGTTACAGGAATAGGAAGCGCTATGTCGTAGAGAACGTGGAGGAGTCGAAGAGATAGCTTTACAAAAAGAATCCGTCTGAATAAGGAGAGAGACGACTAAGAATCTCAAGATGAATAAGAAAAGGAAACCCACGAAGCCCACGTAAAAAATAAATAAATAAATAAAACTCTTTAAAAATTGTACTCAGATGACAGACCAAGGCCCATCCATTTTTTTTAAAAAATTAAAGAGTGGGGTCCGCACGATTGGGCACGTGTCCTCTATAGGTGGGAGTGACTCTCCTGTTATATTATAGATTTATAATATATAATTAGCTTTTATATATGGGAATAAAAAATAATTAAAATTTAAAACCACCAAATATAATTAAATCAAAAATTAGATAATCATTAAATTAAATATACCAATTAATTTATAATTAAAAATCAAATTTTATTTAGTAATTTAATTCCGGTTTACAAATAAATTCTGGTTTACAAAACCCGGTTTAGAAATGTAAGCCTAAAGCCTAACCTAAACAAAAATTAACCCTACGTCTAAACTTTTTGCCGTCAACTTCAGCTCCTTCAGTTTCTTCATCTTCTTTGAGGCCGAGACCACCAGCCAAGAACACCACAGTAAAGGCTATTCAGCTTCCTCCACCGTGCTAAGCTACCATTGACGACATCGAGACCACCACTGTTGGCGTCGAGACCACCACTGTTGGCGCCGAGACCACCATTGTTGACGCCGAAACCACCACCATCAACCTTCTTTAGCCTCCTCCACCTTTTTTAAACTGAGAACAGAAAATCAAAATCGGATCAGAACACACACACACAAAGAGATAGATAGAGAGAGAGGGAGACAGAGGGACAAACCCGGAGAATGCTCTGTAACACCACTTCTTCTCCTTCCCTGCTCCATAGATCTGTAAAAAAAACAAAAATCAGCTATGAAAAGAAAGAGAACTTGATAGCAACTCAAATTAGTTACCAGAAGAAATTAACGGTTCTTAACTGATTCATCATGTTACTGCCTAAAAATTAAGACTTTCATCACAAACAAAAAACAAATACCATAAAGTCTTTACGATCTGAGATAAGCAAATGACGGTCGTGGTGGCGACTCCGGTGAAGACAGATCTGAGAAGCGATGGTGGTGGCGATGAGTGATGGCGGATGGGAGAGATGGCGATGGTGGTGGTGGTGACAAGCGATGGTAGCGTCCGTCTCTCTCTCTCTCTCTCTCTCTCTCTCTCTCTCTCTCTCTCTCTCTCTCTCTCTCTCTCTCTCTCTCTCTCTCTCTCTCTCTCTGGAAGACGAGGTCTGTTCTTTTTTTGTCGACGAAAGTGACGAGATCTGTTCAATCCCTGAAAACAAAAATTAAGAACAAATAAATTAAAATAATAGTTTATCTCGACCGTTGATTTAATATCATCCAAGGGTGTAAAAGGTGATCCATGTCAAACCAATAGAAAAAAAAGGGTGAAGATAGATGCAAGAGTGATTGTAGGCCTTTGATCCAAATCAATCAATGGTTCAAAAAACAATACAAATTGTCTTCTATTTTATTTATAACTACTATAAAAATTATTTAAGCTTGAAATTATTTGATATCATAATTTAAAATTTAAAATCTAAATTTTGTATTTGAAATTATAATTTATTTATGGAATTATTATTTATTTAAAAATCAAGATTTAATGTTTTATGATATATGTTAAAATGAGATATGTGGTTTAGGGGTTAGGGTTAAGATTTAGGATTAAGTATATGATTTGAGTTTTAAAATACTTGGAGCCTAAATTTAAAGTTTATAATATAAGTTTGTAGATATTGGATTTATGATTTTGTATGTAGAGTTTACGTTTGGGGTATAGGGTATTAGATATAGAGTGTAGATTTAAGATTTAGTGTTCGAGGTTCAGAATTTAAAGTTATGATTAGATTTTAAAAATGATTGAATTTTGAGTTTGAAATTATGTTTGAGATTGGATTGAAGTTTTGAAGTTTATGGTTAGAGTATTAAAACATGTTTAGGGTTTAGGGTGACAGTATTTAGTGATTTGTTTTTTTTTAATATTAAAATTTGAATAAAACTTAAGTTCACAGTTTGAGTTTTAGAATATACTTGGAGTCTAAGTAGAATTAAGACTTAGTGTTTGAAGTTTACAATTTAGATTTGTGATTATATTTTAGATGTGGTTTGAGGTTAAATTTTGATTTTATGGTTTAAAAGCTCATATAAGGTTTGGAATTAAGTTTGGGGGTTTAGAGCTTAGGATATACACCTCTAAAATATTATATATAAAAATATTATTTTTATCAAAACTCATATTATCATTTTATCCTTTATTTTTTATCAAATATATAAATTAAAATACAAAATTTTGATCAAATTTAAATTTAAATTCACTTAAACTTTAATTCTACACTTAAACATATAATAAATTACAAAAATCTAATTATCATTTTAAACCATATTGGCCTTGGTAATTTCTGATTCAGACAAACAAATGCTGCAGGTGACATTGTGAAATGTCTTTTGCTCTTTCGCAGGTGTGTCCAGCTAATCAAGTGTAACTTGACCATTCGTAAATTCTCAACCATCATATCCACCTTATCAAGTGTACTTCTGCTGACATCTCTCGCGTTGGAATCAAGCAGAGATGGATGTATCCCTCTTAACATCTCCTTAAAATCTTCACCAAGCACAACTTTAGTGTTTCCAGCAAACGCTCTGCCTCTTTCCATCTTTTACTCTACAGTTTGAAAAGAGTACATTACATCATAAGAAAGTGATTGCAGAGATACTTGCACGTTCCATATCTAGAGATCAAATTCCTTTGGTGAAATGTTGGATTATAACATGAAAAAGGTAAAACTAACTTCCTTAAACCGATTTATTCTCTCAGCTTTATTCCTTCTCAGCTCCCCTAACTGCACACTAACGTTTTGAGCATTCTGCGATTAGAAACAAGTTGCAGAACTACATAATGCATAAACAAATGGGTCCATAATACTCACCACACTGGCCAATTCCAATCACGAGTTTCCCAGCAGAAGGGTGATGATCAAACTTCCATCTGTCACTACAGTACTTGAACAGCTCCCAAAGTGCTAAACTTTCTAACAACCCCACCAATGCAAGTGGCATCTGATATCTACAAAACCCACCAAAAGAGACAAAGAAACACCAGCAGAATACCACCACACACAACCAAAAGAAACATAATAAAACCTCCACTCTTGTGGCATCAATATATGTACACGGTAAGCTCACTTACCCTGTGCTTGTCAATGGTTTCAAGAGCCTTCTCGTAATTCCTCGGCAGCTTCAGCCTCTCCCACAATTTCTTAGCCAATTTGGCGTGCAGTCTTCTTCTCAGCAACCAACAAACCGGAATGATCAAAGGTTAAGAGCGTAGCCACTTGCTCCTTCTTTGTCCTCGTCTCCACTGTGAGATTCCCCAAGGCACATAGAGAGCTAAGAGCTTCTCCTCTGAAACCAAACGTAGTCAAACTCTGAAGATCTGTGAAATCCTCCAATTTAGAAGTGTGGTGCTTAAGCGCGAGAACCTGAGGCACAAACAATCAAGAAATTGGATATACCTAGGTTAAATTTTGGCGACTCGACTCGTTGTCGGAGATTGTTACCTTGAAATTCTATGGGGAAATACCGCAGCCGTTACCGATGACTTGGAAGTAGTCTTCGCTGTAGTCACGGAGCTGATTTCGATACTGGTGGTTCTGGCATCGAGACTGTTCTCCACAAGCTCCTTGATGGCCAAGCTGAGAGGTCTAAGATGACTTGTCCGGAGCAGACTCTGTGAACAGCAGCTCTGTTGATGGGTTTGATAACCGGAGACGGATCTCCTTGCATTTTCAAAACGCCGAAACAATCGATCAAACCCTCTTCAATCGATCACCAACCCAGAAACCAATTAAGCATTTCAAGAAGCTGAAACTGAGAAAGTAACAAACTTTCACCAGCCGAGAAACCACTAAAACATATACAGACAGAAGCCGAATTGATTGAAATAGAATGAAGTAATGGTTAAAATCTCAGACAAAGCTTTCACCTGGTGTAAAGAGCAGAGAATGGAGGCGGAAGAGATAGTGTTTTGGTGGTAAAATATTTTTTTTTTAATTATTGGAGCCAACACTTAGCAAATAAAAGCGGCTAACTTTTTTTATTTTCCACGATACTAAATATAGCGTTTTAAATTATACGATAGCAGAATTGTCATAAACCCTATAATCTGATGCTATTAATATCTACATTTCATGTAGTGAGAGGACGGCTGAGACACACCGGATCTCGCAAGTGAACCATCGGGACTAGGGTTTCTTTCTAGGCCGTAGCTGTGGGGGTTTTCCAACATTGACGAACCTTTTTCGAGGATGTGGTTCTCCGAGACATCTCCCTCTTACATGTGGAAGCTTCCCTCTCCATCTCGCTGGAACGTCCTAATTTACTATCCCTTCGTGTTCGTAGGAGATGGAGCTTCTAGCTCCTAGTGTCTTCTTTCCCTCACTCGAGTTTCATCCTCTTAGATTTTTACGTTTCGATCTTAGTAATGTTATGTGCTTCGATTTGCTTGTTTGTTGTTGTTTTTGCTTGGTTTTTAGGTTTCCGCCCTTTTCTCTGGCTATGACTGTACTTTCCGACCTCCTTTTGAGATGAATTAAATATAATATATATATATATATATATATATATATAATTATGCGCTGGATGCTCTTAGCGTAACTCGACAATTCAGCTCCTTTTTACGATATTACAATGATTAATGTTAGGTCAAATGATCCACATGGTTATTAAATACAGACGCGCTGTTTCAAGAAATATCTTCACCGTGAATTAGAAGGTAAAGCCTCTAGTTATATAGATGTAGTAGTGGAAACAGGGACTACGACTTATTGTTTTATATACCTGTGTATAATTCAAGAAAGCCTTTCATTAAGCAACGTTGCACTGTCAAGTCTCAATCAACACGCATCAATTTTTATCCTATTCTCTAAGATTTATCTGGTTATCATTCACGTTGTTTTTCAGATATCACTAATACATTTCGAATCCTTTAAAAATTTAAACGTAGTCAAACAGTAGCCTTGTCCATGTATATATATAATCAAATTCCTTCTTATCTATCCACTATCAAACTTCCCTAATGGCTTCTATCGACTTGTTTGAAGCATCCATATCTCTTTTTTGCTTTCTCATCTTCTATTGCTTGATTATCAAGAAAAAATATGGTTACTTGCTTATCAAGAAAACCCTTCAAATCTACGCTTGGAACTGGCCTGTTCTTGGGATGCTTCCAGCTTTGTTCGTGTGGCACAATGGGATTGATGATATCATCTGGTTCATTGAGAAGAAGAATTTGACATTTCTATTCAAGGGTCCATGGTTCACTAGAATGGATGCGTTGATCACGGTTGATCCAGCTAATATACATCATATATTGAGCTCAAATTTCTCCAATTACATAAAAGGATCGGATTTCAATGAGATATTTGATGTTTTTGGAGACGCGATATTCAACTCCGACTCAGAGCTATGGAAGAACCAAAGAATGTCCCTTCAGGCCATGCTCAGTCATCAAGGTTTTCAAAACTTTTCAATGAGTATCACTACAAGTAAGCTCAGGGACGTGCTTCTTCCTCTTTTCAGTCGCTATTCAGAGGAAGGGACTATCGTGGACTTCCAGGATGTGTTCCGGAGATTCATGTTCGATACAACCCTGATTACAATTACCGGCTCTGATCCTCAATCTCTCTCCGTTGAAATGCCAGAGGTTGAGTTTGCAAAAGCCTTCGACACTGCTGGGGATGCCATTGTGTTTAGGCATATCATGCCAAGATTCTTGTGGAAGTTGCAAAACCGGATGGGATGGGGACAAGAGAAGAAGTTGATAGAAGCGGGTGCCACTTTTGATCGAATCTGCGCGAAATATGTATCTGCAAAGAGGGAAGAGATAAGATCACGAGGATTTGATCATGATCATTCAAATGGAGAGAGTGAAGATCTTTTGACATCTCACATAAGGCTAGATACAAGCAAGTATGAGCTCTTGAAACCAAACGATGATAAGTTCCTTAGAGACACCATTTTAGCTATCATTGTCGCAGGGAGGGATACCATTTCCACTGCTCTCACTTGGTTTTTCGGGCTCCTCCTAAAAAACCCTCACGTGGAAGCCAAGATTCACCAAGAGATCAACACAAATCTACCAAAATCAACAAGTAGTCAAGAGAGGCCATGGTCGGCTACTGATCGCAAAGCTTATCTGAACAAGTTGGTGTATCTACATGGGGCGTTGTGTGAAGCAATGAGGCTCTATCCACCAGTTCCGTTCCAGCGCAAGTCTCCTATAAAATCAGATGTACTTCCAAGTGGGCACAAAGTCGATGCAAACTCTATCATTATCATCCCCATCTATGTGTTAGGGAGAATGAGATCCGTATGGGGAGATGACGCGTTGGAATTCAAGCCGGAGAGATGGATTTCAGAGACAGGAGGGTTGAGACATGAGCCTTCCTTTAAGTTCTTAGCGTTTAACTCTGGCCCAAGAACTTGTCCTGGTAAGCATTTAGCTATGACTGCAATGAAGGCCATAATTGTGGAGATATTACAAAACTATGACGTTAAGCTCATCGAAGGACAGAAGATTGAGCCAAAGCCTAGCCTTGTTCTTCAGATGAATCATGGGCTTAGAGTCACGCTTACTAAGAAATGTTCAGCTTGAAATAATAATCTTATAGTTGGTCCTAAAATCTATCGTATGTGTTGTGTTATAAAAAATAAGGTAAGTATGTAATATCCAAAATGTACCTGCCCCTGGTTTTTGGAAGCTTGGTATTTGTGATTTGATGTAATTCTTGAAATGTAATTCTTGAAATGTAATTCCTTACCCAATAATACTCCACGCGGATGCACATTTCATATTTTTTATTTTAAAAATCTAAATGTAAGCTTTGTGGCATGGATTGACTCTGAGGCTGAACGTGTAGCCTTGGCATATTTCTACCTCTTATAATTGCTAAATCAGCATCTAACCGATTCAAATTTGCTCTTAGAAAGTATCACGTTTAGAGAGGAAAAGCTTAAGAGAAGTGTATTCTTATTAAGTTCTTGGATATGTTAAAATGAGGCTCTCAACCCCTTTCTATACATGGACATCTCAATGAATGGTCGAGATCAAACGAGGAGATTTTTTCCTTACTACTCTTTTCTTATGCTTATCTCGTCCTTACTTCCTAAGTATTCTACAAGCTTTCGTAGTTTTTTTAAAAAAATTTAATTTTGATATTATACAACATACTTAGTGCTTACGAATACAAAGTGTTGGTGGCTTGTTGTTATCACTTGGTCGACTCATTTTCTTGAATGCTCTTCATGTTCGAGCTGAGCACTAAATAGGCTGTGACATTAAGGTAATGAGGCAAGAGCTTCAGACCACACAAAAAAACATAATATTTGAGGCCACATTTTTCAAAGTATTATTATAGTTGAACGACTTGAAAAATATTTTTGTTTTTACTTCTTACTTTGAGTACTTTGTTTTCCATATTGATTTTTCTTGGAATTCCATTTTTTATTTTGACAATGTATTTATATTTTATTTTTGACAATTTATTTGTTTATTTTGTTTGTCATGTATAATTTTTAAAATGATAATGGTTCGCAAACTACGAAAAACTAATTTTTATTTATTGAAAACACTAAACATTATAGAAAAGTATCAATTTATAGTCTAATATTCATCTGGTATTTTGATATAGAGCCAAATAAAAATATTAGTATGTGTTTTTGTTATCAAACAGATATTTTATTATTTGAATTTGAGTTGGTTTGATAACTAAACAGGAATATAAAAACTAATAAAATGTAAATTCTTAGAATATTTAGTAGTTTTTGCTAATAAAATTAATATGTGATTCTTAAAAAGTAAAATATTTTATATGAAATATGTGTTGATAAAAGTATATTAAATAACATAGGCCACAATTTATAATTATGATTTATGCCATAAAATATACCGGGATGGCACTGATCCTCCCCCATCTAAGTTGGTGATGCTTTCGTCGTCGTGTATGCCTTAAATGCCACCCGGTGAACCAGAGTCAGAGATTTAGAAGAAGAAAAAATCAAGAAAGAATAGAAGAAAAATGTTTAAAATTTTATTATCTTCACCACTTGATGGATCTAGAAGAACAAGAGTATAGAAGGCTCAAAAACGACGAAAAAGATTCGAAACACGGCGAGATCTCCTCTCCGATGAGATGGTAATACTTTTTGTCTTGGTGGAAGCAGAATAATGGAAACTTCACTATCTTTTCTGAACTTGCCAAAATGTTCTCAAAGTTCAAATTTCTTCAGTTGCTTCTGATCGGCGTTTAGCACTAGTGGGAGAGTTTTGGATCCTTATAGGAGTTCTTTGACTCTTTATATGATGAGGCTTTAATATGCACACAAAAATGGATACGATCTTCAAACCAGTCTCAACCATCAGTTGCAAATTTGGCTCAAATGATGGAAGAAAATAACTTTTTGAGCCACTGGATAAGTCTTCCAAAAAACTCTATTTACTTATGTCGTATGGTATGTTAAACTTTAAAAGTCTTAGCTAATGATGTTTCCTTTCTTTTATTGATTCTCAGAATTCACAGGCATGACCAAGTGAGGTTTAGTGAAAGGTACTGAATTTTGTTGGTTTGAGGTGCTTCCATTCATGCTATGTTTTTAATTTGATTTTACTATGTGTGATGAGTTATGTTTGTTGTTTATTTTGGATTTTAGTTCTCAAATTTGTGTCATTGATTCTTGAAGATAAGGATATGTTTCACTGGTTTTAATTCTTACTAGCTAAAATGATGGGGTTTGTGAGGTGAAGCTAAGCAAGTCGTGAAATAAATAGAGAGATGCTGTTTCTTTTTGGTGTGAAGCCACTGGGTGTTAAGAGAAAGAGATGATGTTTGTTTTTCAGGTGAAGAGAGATGGCGTTAGTTTTTTTCTCAACCTCTTCATTCCTTGTTTATTTGTATATATATCGACATTATGGATGGTTTTTAAACCGCTCATGAACACTGAAGTTCTTATATTTGTATTAACATTATCAAACCAAATACAACCGGAAAACTGAAATTTTTTGAACAAACCGGAAATAACCGAACAAACCGGAAATAACAAAACAAACCAAAAATAACTGAATATATCTGATTGATTTTCGTTTTCTCTATAACAAAAATAACCAAACCAAACCAATATATTTATCATTTCGGTTCAGTTCGGAACATATTACAATATCCACAACCGAATCGAATAACCCGATTTGCAAACCGACCCAAACCAGAATATTATTTTGGTTAATTTCGGCGTGATAATTTAAAAACTGAACAAACCAAAAATCCAAAAATCAAAACCTTTTAACTCGAAAAAAACAAATGACCAGGACTACTAAATATTATGGTTTGAAGAAGGAAATGATCTCAATAGTAAATTATTTCCTTGTATTCATCAAGGGAAAAGAATTACAATGGAAAAGCCAGTGTACAATTTCATCACATATTGCTCATCGGTCAAACAAACTAGTAAACTTTCCAAATATTTGATTTCTTATAGTCAATCTTTATAAACTTATCTTTTCTTTTGTTTGACCAAATTTTTTGTCTTTCTATAAAATAACATTCCGGACATAAAGTCTAGTACTAGAACTCATTTCTATTTATCTACCCGAATCAAAGGTTTCTTCAGCTCTTACACAATCCAAACCTAAAAATCAATTATTTTTTTAATCTTGTCAAAAATGATACCTCAACAAATCAAAGGCGTGTTTTTCTTGTTAGCCGTAATCTCAGCATTGATCGTCCAACTATCGAGAGCCCAAAATGTTCAGCCGAATACGACGCTATTATGTCCCAAGAAAACAGCTTTAGATACAGTGGCTGGATGTTTCGATGCGGTAAAATTAGCGTCGGATAATGATACCAGATTGCTAACAAGAGAGTGTTGCCAAGCAGTGAAAGCACTTCCTGAATGCCTCTTGATTGTCTATCCTACCAGAGCTTTGAATACATTAATCTTCAAAGCCATATGTGCTAAAAAGTTCCCTGGGTCTACTTTATAATCGTTGTGTTATCTTTTTAATGAGATATTAAATAATTAATAAAAATTACTTTATAATTCTATGAAGAGAATCATATCATTTTACAAATCCCAAACAATCATCGAACTTGTTGAATGTTTCATTGTCCTTTCGCTTTCTTTGAGGACCATGTTCATGATCTTGTTATACTCTGAGTCTTCGAAACTCTCGTGATATATAAGAAATATTCCGAATTCTTACAAAAACACAACTAGCACATGAAAACAATAATTTCCCATTTATGGTTTCGGAGGCTGTAAGTCTGCAATCGTTGCTTTGTTTCTAGTTATTTACTGTCGACCGTGTAAGTTATTATCATGATTTTCTTTCATCTCTTTACTGTAAAATATTTTTGTGAATAGATGTGATCGTATAATGAATTTGAAATTCATGGGTCTAAACGACAAGGTTATGTGAAAATTAGGGTAGATATTTCGGCTTTTTTTTGTTTGTTTAATCTTCAATGTAGTATAGACTGATTATTTATGTGACTGAATTAATTTGGTTTGTTAAATTAAAATGCCCAATGACGCCTTATTGGTTATAGTGGCTTGGTGATTGATCTCGAACTCCTCCTCCATACTAGGCCAGATTCTGTTTGGCAAATACTGTCATACTGATAGGTATCATCCTAGTAAGTAGCTGACGTGAAGACTTATTGAAAGGAAGGCCAAGGAGAGCTTTGGGATGAAACAGAAGGTTTGAAGTTACTGAAGAAACAAGAGTATAAACAGAAGAGTCTGAGATTAGATTTAGGTTATGTTTGATGTTGTAATTGTTTAGACATATGAGTCTAGACCCGATCATATGAGATATCGGTGATTCAAGATGAACTCACATGAGAGTGTAGATTGAGTCAAGCCTCAAGCTATCTTGTGAAGCTCGGAGTTGGCAATTAGCAAGACATCAAGAAGAGCTCCTCCCTGGTTAATACACCGCTGTGGCATCCAGTGACCTCGGATCCCAGTGAGCCAGGCTTCGTTTGTTTTGTGGATGCTGCTTGGCAGCCATCTTCCCGTCGTGGTGGCTTTGGATGGATTCATCAGCTGGAGCCTCTCTTTAAACTCTACAAACCGCACTCCATTATTTCAACATTAATGGCTGAAGCATTGACGGTCAAATCAGCTATTTCAGATGCAGTTTTTTAGGGATTCAAGTCGCTGAGAATTTGCTATGATTCGAAAATCCTCATGGAGATTTTAAGCTCCCAAAGTAGTAAGAGATTTTCAATCTCTTGAGAGTTCAATCAGAGTTTAAGATTGTGTGTGTTTGAGAAGCCAAAATGGCGAGATGAGAGCTTGATAAGATGAGGAAGATTTCTGATGATACTTTGTGTTTACTTAAATCAGGAACAAGAGAGACTTTGAGAGATTAAAGACTAAGAAAGGGAGAGACTTAGGGAATCTGATTCAAGAACACATTTCATTCATGAAGGAGATTGAAAATCCCCCATACTCACTTAGCTTACAAAATCGCCCAACAAGTGTTTATATATGCTCTTACAAGATGCAAATTATAAACCTAAATCTAAGGGCTCATAAATCACTTGAAGAATGGATGGTGTAGATGAGCTGGTCTTTTTGTAATATCTGAAGTGTGCTGGATAAGGTTCACTTTAATTTAAACAAGGGAAGCTGGCGCCTGATCTCTCATTGGCTGGTCTAAGGCTCCTCTTAATCTGCCCATGTATCTGTTCAGATTCTTAGTCAAGGCTGGTCTTTCTTTACAGCAACAGCCAGCCTGTCCTAAGACCATTTCGTCCAGCCGCTCCTTTGTCTTCTTCTCTTAAGATTTTCACCAGCCTCTCCTTTGTCTTCTTCTCTTAAGAATGTTTGTCTTCTTCTCTTAAGTATCATCACTCTGAACTTCTCTTAAGGGATGTCATTCTGCGTCCTATTTTTGCACCAACTTCATATCTTCTTAAATGGTCGAGTTATGCACTTTTGGGGTCGACCTGGTCCGTACGGATCTATGCGGTCCGTACAACGTCCGTACCAAATCCGTACGACCTCACCCTATCTTTGCACACTCGACCATTCACCTCAACAATGCTTCTAAGTCCCTCCTGGACTTGGCTTTAACCTTGCACACTCATCAGGACACTTCTGGCACCTTTAGACACTCCTGAAGACTTGACAGACATTCTCTAGAAGGCATGCCCTATTCTTGCTCAAGACCCATCTCCATCCAACACCTTTGGTTTCACCATTTCTTTGAGAGTTTATAAGATTTAATGAGATTTAATGAGATTTAGAACATTGCAAGTATAAGAGAGAGAGGGATGTTGCGAGTTTAAGAGAGAGAGATAGATGAGGAAAACATTTTCCTTGATTGATTTAGATCACATACATCGTTGATATATAGGAAAATAAGGAGAAACAAGACAAGAGGAATTATATTAAACTATGGTTGGTCTTCTCATGGCCTGAACCGAGAAAGGGACTGCTCTGGTCTTGGAGAGTGACCTCTCCCAACGGTAAGGAAGTCATGTGACTTTTAAAGTATTTTAATGGCCACTTGCTTCAGCTTCTCTTTGACTTCTCCAACGGTCTCCTGAGCTTTAAACTCACTTCTTCTAAGTTCCCACATATTCTTCTTGCCTTATAATGAAGACTTGGTCGGATAGGTTGCTTAGAACCCACGGCTGTACGGACAGACTTGCATCCCAAGTCTGTACGGATCACTTGATTCCTAACCCATCCGTGTAGCTTCTTCTCCTTCTCTCCTTCAAGATTCCATCTCTTTATTACTTCATGTCAATACTCCCCCTCAAGCTTGACCATAGGGACTAGTCAAGCTTGGAAACCATGAAGCATTCCCTCATTAAAACCTTTACTTGGAAAAGCCACTTGGGATAAAAACCAAGCAAAGGAAAAAGAGTAGAACACTTCATGGCAAGAGGATCAGTGACAAGTGAGGTTTATGAGTCCAAGCTTAGGATGAATGAAATCACAAACCTTGTTGCTGGCTGCCTTGGTGAAGATGTCAGCTAGTTTATCTTCACTTCTAGTGTAGCATGGAAGTATCACTTGCTGCTCTACTGCTTGCCTCACCTTGTGGCAATCCACTTCTATATGCTTTTTCCTCTCATGGAATACTGAATTTGGAGGCAATGTGTATTGCTGCCTGATTGTCACAATGCATGGTCATTGGTGTGGTGATC
The DNA here is from genome assembly GCA_018703725.1 of Brassica juncea. Classification (NCBI taxonomy): domain Eukaryota; kingdom Viridiplantae; phylum Streptophyta; class Magnoliopsida; order Brassicales; family Brassicaceae; genus Brassica; species Brassica juncea. The sequence continues at coordinate 38,195,585 of CM031935.1, read as the reverse complement.
TCTATCCCCAAATCTTTTAGCAGCCCCTTGATCCATATAAGCTCACTTATGAGCTTCCTCATTGATCTATACTCCGCTTCAGCACTTGAACAAGACACCACCTTCTGCTTCTTGCTTTTCCATGTGACCAGATTCCCTCCAATAAAGGTACAATAGCATGTGGTTGATCTCCTATCAATTCTGTCTCCAGCCCAATCAGCATCACAAATCCAACAACTTCAGTGTTCTTGTTACATGCCATCCATATTCCTTGACCAGGCGCCTCTCTTATGTACCTTAAGATCCTCTCCACCATGTTCCAATGATGCACCTTAGGGGCTCCCATGTGTTGGCTCACTTGGTTCACAGCAAAGCACACATCAGGTCTGGTGATTGTTAGATAGATAAGCTTGCCCACCATTCTTCTATACTTCTTGACATCATCAAATGGAGTATATTCATACTCCCCCTCTCGCAGCACCTTGTAACCTTCTTCCAATGGAGTCTTGGCTTGTCTACTTCCAAGGTTTCCTGCCTCATTTAAAATATCAAGTGTGTACTTCCTTTGAGATAAAAATAGTCCCTCTTTAGAGCGGCAGATTTCAATCCCAAGGAAGTACTTCAACTCTCCCAAGTCTTTGATATAAAAAGCATTTTTAAGAAAGGTTTTAGTTGAGAGAATACCTTCCTTGTTGCTACCAGTGATAATAATGTCATCCACATAGACTAGGATCACCACAATACCTTGCTTGCTGGTTAGAGTGAAGAGAGTGTGATCAGCTTCTGATTTGACAAATCCTCTCCCATTTAGTGTGGTGCTCAGCTTATGATACCCGGCCCTTGGAGATTGCTTCAAGCCATAGATTGACTTCTTTAATCTAAGAACATTTCCTGGTTTCACCATGTTCTCAAGACCAGGGGGTGACCTCATGTAGACTTCATCTTCTAATTCTCCTTGAAGGAAGGCATTCTTCACATCCATCTGCCATAAATCCCACTCAAGGTTGACAGCAAGAGACAAGATGATCCTTATAGTGTGCAGCTTGGCCACTGGTGCAAATGTGTCTAGATAATCTTCACCATAAACTTGAGTGTATCTCCTTGCAACTAGCCTTGTCTTTTTCCTCTCTGGTTTTCCATTAGCCTGGTATTTTATTGTGAAGATGAGCCTGCTTGTCACTGCTTTCTTGCCTTTAGGGAGCTCAGTTTCAAACCATGTACCATTCTTTTCCATGGCGCCTATCTCATCACCCACTGATGCATTCCACTCCTTGTGTTGCATAGCTTCTTCATATGTTTTTGGGATATATTCCTCATCCAGCTCACTCATAAAGACTTGATGCTCTTCTGGATATTGTGCAAGAGAACAGGTTGCACTAATTGGATGAGCTACTGCTTCAGCATTGAAGTAGACTCTTGTATTGATCCAGTTTGATGCTGGCTTCCTATTCCTTGTACTTCTTCTCAAAGGTACAGTAGGCTGCTCAGGTTCAGGCTCATTTCCAGTGCTTGGCGCCTCCTCTTTAGTGTCAGCAGCTGGTTCTGAGTGTCTCTCATCTTGATCATGAGCCATTGAGTTTTCTTGAGCTTGCGCAGGCTGCTCAACACTTTCACTGCCCCCCTCATGATCAGGATGAGTGACTTCAATATCATTAGCACCAGGAGATGGTGCACTCTCTGGAACAGATTCCACCCTTGGTAGAGAAGGCATACTGACTCCCAGGCTCTCCATTACTCTCCTTAGGTTGTCTGCTCTATCTGAGGCTGATTGAGAAAGATCTTTGAGCTCATCCCAACTCTTTCCATCATAGTAGCCTTTTGATTCTACAAATTTCACATCCCTTGAGATCAAGACTCTCCTAGTCTCTGGTACAAAACATTTGTAGCCCTTTTGATGAGGAGAGTAGCCAATGAAGACTGCCCTTGTACTTCTATGCGCCAGCTTGTCTCTTTGACCTTCTGGTATCAACACAAAACAAAGACACCCAAACACACGAGTATGATCTATGGATGGTTTAGTTTTGTTCAGTACCTGATAAGGAGATTGATCTTGAAGGATCCTGGTAGGTATCCTATTGATCAGGTAACAAGCTGTAAGAATTGCATCTCCCCAATATCTTTTGGGCATACTTGTATGGAACATCGTGCTCCTGGCCACCTCCATGAGATGTCTATTCTTCCTCTCAGCCACACCATTTTGTTGTGGAGTGTATGGACATCTTGTTTGATGGATCATCCCATATTTGGCCAAGTGTTGTTTAAAAGCATTGCTTGTGTATTCTCCTCCATTATCTGATCTCAAAATTTTTATCTTGGCATTGAAATGGTTAGATACATAATTTTGAAAGTTTATGAAAGCTTCTAAGACCCTATCTTTAGATTGCATCAAAGTGATCCAAGTATATTTTGATTTTTCATCTATAAAAGTCACAAAATACTTATGATGCTCTCTAGATAAACATGGGGCAGTCCATACATCAGAATGGATCAGGTCAAAGCAGTTTTCATAAATGGTACTTGATTTAAAGAAGACAGATTTGCAATGTTTTCCTAAGATACAAGCCTCACAATCACTTTTAAAGAAAATACTAGGCAACATGATGTTTAAAACTCTAGAATGAGGATGTCCTAATCTAGCATGCCACAATACATCTTTAGGGAAATCAGAAACAGAATTTAAAGCATGGGATAAATCAGCAGCAGGCTTGGTGTCTTCAAGCAAGTATAAGTCGCCCTTGGTGACACCTTTGCCAAGCAACCTACTAGTTTCAATATCCTGAAAGTAGACATCATTACGAGTGAAAGTAACACTGCAATTCAAGTCATTAGTGGATCTTTTTACTGATAACAGGTCTGAGGTGAAACTAGGCATATAAAAAGCTTTGGAGTCTTTATTAAACAGCCTAAGATCACCTACTCCTTTAATTGGTACTCTTTCACCATTAGCTATTGTAACATTTCCAAAGGCAGGAACAATGTTTTTAATCAATTTTAAATCACTTATCATGTGGTGACTAGCTCCTGAATCAATCACTAATGGTTTTGTCAAATTAAAATTAGTTATAGCATTCAAGGAAGTACCACTAGCCATAGCATGTAAAGAGGTACCAAATGAGTTACCAGAGTTATCTTTAAGGAGTTTGATGAGGGCTTCAATGTCAGATCGCCTTATGGTCTCATCTTGATTGTTCCTTAAGGCTGAACCACTGCTGGAAGCCCCTCCCTTTCCCTCATAAGTCTCACTAGTCTGGCGCATGGTGCTGTGTGTAGATGGCTCACCAATATCACTAGAGAAGTTTGCTTTGCCATCATTGTATCCTGTCTTGAACTTCTGTGGCTTGAGGTGGGGATGAAGTATCCAGCACTTGTCTTTGCCATGACCCTTCTTTTTGCAATGATCACAGACCCACACCTTCTTGTCTTCTGGTTTGTAAGAACTCTTGTTTGCTGTTCCATCAGCCTGGTTGGCGAGTACTAGGTCTTTCTTTCCTCCTCCAAAGAGACCCACTGAGCCTTGTTCCTTTTGAATTTCAGAGCATACCTCATCAAGAGAAGGTATCTCCTTATTTCTTAGAATGTGCTTGATGAGATCACCATAACTTGGATGGAGAGTGAGCAGTAAAGCAAAGACCTTATTTTGCTCTCTTCTTTGGTTAAGCACATCCGGATTAGTTGTTGCTGGCCTGAGCATCTCAAGTTCAGCCCATAAAGATCTGAACTTCCCAAAATGCTTATCAAAATCAGTGTCCTCTTGACTAAGAGTGTTGATAGCCCTCTTGACTTCAAAGACCTTACTAAGGTTGGATTTGTTTCCATACACCTTCTGAAGTGTATCCCACAGCTCCTTGGAAGTTTCACAGTAGGAGTAACCTTCTTGGAGTGAGGGGTCAAGGCTGTGCTGAAGGATGGACAACACCAGCAGATCCTCCAGACCTTTCTTCTTGGCGCCAGCATCAGCAACAACAACTTCTTTGCCATCCTCTCCTAGAATGGTCTTTTCTTGTGGCCTCCCTTCTTCAACAATATCCCAGAGTCCTCTGCCTCCAAGAGCTGTTTTAGCAAGCCTTGCCCAGTGTAGATAGTTTGCTCTTTTGAGAGTGACTGGAATGACCACCATTTTTGAGTTTTCTGCCATTTCCATCAAGAACAGGTCAAGAACAGTTCAAGAACAGCAAGAACAGCTCAAGAACAGTGAGAAAAGAAAAGAAAAAAGGAAAAATTTGAAAGAGTATCAGAGTAATCTTTGCGGATTTGCAGAGAAAGAGTAAAAACAATTAGGTCTCAAGAGCTTGCTGCTCTGATACCATGGGAGTTTATGAGATTTAATGAGATTTAGATGAAGAAAATTGCAAGTATAAGAGAGAGGGATGTTGCGAGTTTAAGAGAGAGAGATAGATGAGGAAAACATTTTCCTTGATTGATTTAGATCACATACATCGTTGATATATAGGCAAATAAGGAGAAACAAGACAAGAGGAATTATATTAAACTATGGTTGGTCTTCTCATGGCCTGAACCGAGAAAGGGACTGCTCTGGTCTTGGAGAGTGACCTCTCCCAACGGTAAGGAAGTCATGTGACTTTTAAAGTATTTTAATGGCCACTTGCTTCAGCTTCTCTTTGACTTCTCCAACGGTCTCCTGAGCTTTAAACTCACTTCTTCTAAGTTCCCACATATTCTTCTTGCCTTATAATGAAGACTTGGTCGGATAGGTTGCTTAGAACCCACGGCTGTACGGACAGACTTGCATCCCAAGTCTGTACGGATCACTTGATTCCTAACCCATCCGTGTAGCTTCTTCTCCTTCTCTCCTTCAAGCTTCCATCTCTTTATTACTTCATGTCAACATTCTTCTCTTCAAGTTAACACTCCCCTTCAAGCTTGACTCTTAGGAGATCCTAAGTCAAGCTTGGAACCTTGAAGAACTCCCTCATTAAAAACCTTGCAAGGAAAACCCTTTCGGACAAAACCTTGTAATGGAAAAAGAGTAGAGCCTCCATGGCCTAGGGATTGGCCAGAGAGTCTTTGTGCCTTACCAGCAATGTAAGGGACACAAAGACTCTGGATCATGGCCCTCATGTGAAGCAAGGTCGATCACCTCTTCCCTTGCTCATCACCACACCTTCTTGGTCTCTTCTTGAATTTGGATTGTGTCTTCCCTTCTCTCGTGGCTTCCTGCCATCTCCATCAGGTAAGATCACCTCCTCTTCATTGAGACTCCAAGTAAGGTACATGATACATCATTCTACAAGTGTATCAGTTCTCAAGAGATAAACCTATCATGAATATAAGCAAAGTATAAGATCAGGTTTACTCCCTTGTTTATATGGTGAGGAGTGGCTGCTCTTCACTAGCCACTTGAATCCCTCACTGCTGAACCTCTCTTGATCCATGAAGCCACTTCAACACTCCCCCTCAAGCTTGAGACCTCTTCAAGGAACAAGCTTGAACAGCAAGAAGGCTTCATGATCCGGAACAAACAAACCATTGCAACCTCTCCTCATCACTCGCTAACTTCATGGACTGCTGGTAGATACCTTGGCTCCCTCTTCAACCACCTCACACTAGAAGCCGCATTGATAGAGTAACCTTCTTACTAACCAGCCAAGACTGCTCTGAACAATCTCTTGACTAAGCACGCCACTGCCTAGACCCGGTTTGCTCCTTCTTCAGAGAAGCTTGCAATGGTAAGGAGGAACAGAACATTGAGCTCAGAAGAGTCTTATGGAAGCTCACTTGAATCCCCACCTCAAGCTTGACTGAGTCTAGGTTCAAGCTTGAAGTGAGCTTCAGTAAGACCTCAACCGGGAGCGCACCACCACCAACAGCTGCGCTTAAGCCAACCGATTTGCCATAGCCTTCAGCTTCAATGCCTTCAGGTCACCGGCCTCCTCAAGACTTAAGTGATGACCTCTCCTTGTGTGTCTGTTCATGACCAGGAACGCATCACTTCCCACAGCTGCGCTATCTCAACCGGCCAGACACACAAGTCACTCTCCATTGTTTCAACAATGGGCCAGAAGTCTTCCTCTTCTACTCGGATGGATGGTGAGCAAAGAACACATCTTGTGAACCTAAAACAACACTCAAACTCCAGCAAAGATCAGACACAATAGCATTGGGATCAAGCCTTGACTAATCATCAAGTTTGATCACCAATGTCACAAGCTAAGCAACAGATTGAAACAAGCATGAGCAAGTCCACATCTTTGCAAGCTAACTCTCTAAGCACAAGCAAGATCTAAACAGATTCAAGACAAGCTACTCAGGAAATTAATTACTTGTCTTAACCGCATCTTAGTCTTTAAACTAAGTGCTCAATCTTAAGACAGTAACCAATATGACAGTATGAAGCACCTTAGTCAGTTTCTAAACATGTATGCAACAGGATCAGACACAAACATCTATCATCACACACACACGCTTTTATAACTGAGGCCTAGCAACACTGATCATAAACCAACATCAGACCATGCAATACCTTAATCTATTTCAAGTTATGAAAGCTACTAGAATCAGATAAAACAATTTATCATCCTAGCACAACTCATACAAGAACCGGGGCAAGCATTTTCATTTCTCAACATCAAACAAGACTCTTTATCATCCTGGGATAGATTCTAAACAATTCACATTTAGCAATCTTTCAACATATCCACAGGTTTTTAATCACAACACCACATCACAATCATTTTAATATCACATTCAGATCATATACTCAAGCTTGATACAAAGGAAAGGACTTTCTTACAGCCAAGGATCATTGTATAGATCCTTGATTTAATTGGACAGGTTCAGAGTTGTTAGTGTGCACCCCAACTTCTACATCTTCCATGAACCTTTCCTTTGAACCCACCATGACAAAGACACCTCCTTTCTTCATGTTTGAGTCACCATGAGAATCGCCTGGATCTGGTTTGTTGAAGAGGCTAGCTACACCACTTCATAACCTTTGCATCTGCGGCCTTCTTTCTTCAAGGATGGACATGAGAGCGTGGAGAACAACCAGAGACAGCTACTGGACGCCATATATGAGCCCACCTTCTTCTTGTAGAGGTTTTCCAGCCGGCTGAACATGAAGCTTCTTCTTGGTTTGGAAATAACATGGGAGAAGCTTTGAGCTTAGCGGAAACTAGAACCAGATTCAAATGAACCTGGCTCTGATACCATAAGAGATTTTCAATCTCTTGAGAGTTCAATCAGAGTTTAAGATTGTGTGTGTGTTTGAGAAGCCAAAATGGCGAGATGAGAGCTTAAGATGAGGAAGATTTCTGATGATACTTTGTGTTTACTTAAATCAGGAACAAGATAGACTTTGAGAGATTAAAGACTAAGAAAGGGAGAGACTTAGGAAATCTGATTCAAGAACACATTTCATTCATGAAGGAGAGGGGAAATCATGCATACTCACTTAGCTTACAAAATCGCCCAACAAGTGTTTATATATGCTCTTACAAGATGCAAATTATAAACCTAAATCTAAGGGATGATAAATCACTTGAAGAATGGATGGTGTAGATGAGTTGGTCTTTTTGTAATATCTGAAGTGTGGTGGATAAGGTTCACTTTAATTCAAACAAGGGAAGCTGGCGCCTGATCTCTCTTTGGCTGGTCTAAGGCTCCTCTTAATCTGCCCATGTATCTGTCCAGATTCTTAGTTAAGGCTGGTCTTTCTTTACAGCAACAGCCAGCCTGTCCTAAGACCATTTCGTCCAGCCGCTCCTTTGTCTTCTTCTCTTAAGAGTTTCACCAGCCTCTCCTTTGTCTTCTCTTAAGAATGTTTGTCTTCTTCTCTTAAGGATCATCACTCTGAACTTCTCTTAAGGGATGTCATTCTGCGTTAAATCACATGAAAATCTATTTGCACCAACTTCATATCTTCTTAAATGGTCGAGTTATGCACTTTTGGGGTCGACCTGGTCCGTACGGATCCATACGGTCTAGGGGTGTTCAATCCGGATATCGGTTCGGTTTCAGTTCGGTTTTTTCGGTTTTTCGGTATTTCGGTTAGTAAAATATAACTACCATTCTAAATCCATATTTACTTCGGTTCTGTTCGGTTTATATACCGTCGGTTTTCGGTTTATTCGGTTTTATACCAAATAACATAATTATGTAGTTTGAGATCATATTATATGAATTTTAAAGTCATGTTATCAACGCAGTCATTTATTAAAAAATATTATATGTTCAAATAAATGAATAAAAAATAAAAACACTTGAAATTTTGAAAACAAAAATAAGAAACAAAACAGAAATATGATAGAAAAGTTTTTTTCACTCTTCCATATTTAGTGTTCATCAAAGTCATGGTTCTTCGATTGAACACGAAACTCTATTCGCTTATAGAGAAGAGAAAAGTTGAGAAGAATTTCCACTAATTGTTATCCATCAAATTTATAATCTTCACTTCAATTTAGTCAATACTAAAATAAAGCAAAAAGATCATAAAAAGAAAACTAAGAATATAAGAAGCCTCGGTTGTGATTTTTTGTTATTTAATTATAGTTCAAGTTGTTACAAAAAAAAAAAATTATAGTTCAAGTATTTTACAAAGTAGGATTCTTTATTACTATAAAAATATGGTAATAGTTATAAACAAAAATTTAACTATATAACAAATAGATTTTCATGTGTCGTTATAAAATAGATACATATTTACATGTTTTACTTTTAATCGGTTTTGTTCGGTTTAATCGGTTATAAACCAAACCATATCCAAATCCTACGGTTTTTAGAAAATCATATCCATTCAGTTTATATGGTATATATCAAAACCAAACCATATTGTCTATTTCGGTTCGGTTCGGTTTTACCATATTGAACAGCCCTAATACGGTCCGTACAACATCCGTACCAAATCCGTACGATCTCACCCTATCTTTGCACCACTCGACCATTCACCTCAACAATGCTTTTAAGTCCCTCCTGGACTTGGCTTTAACCTTGCACACTCATCAGGACACTTCTGGACACCTTTAGACACTCCTGAAGACTTGACAAACATTCTCTGGAAGTCATGCCCTATTCTTGCTCAAGACCCATCTCCATCCAACACCTTTGGTTTCACCATTTCTTCTCTTCAAGTTAACAAGTAGCTGTGTAAAAATTCAAAGAGTTCTTCGTGACATCCATGTACTCTGCATATTAGAAGATTTGGAGCTCGATCTAAGAGGAAGATGATGACGATAACAAAGATTCAGTTAGAGAAAATGAAAGTTGTTATTGATCAGCTCAACTCAGTCACTGTACAAGAGTGTCAATATATATGTAGCTGGTCTAAGCTAAAGAAAACTAAACCAGTGTAAACCGAGAATGCAATAAACTTGTTTATAACTCTAATGCCCCCCCCCCCCAAGATGGAATGAACAAATTGTGAAGACCCATCTTGAGCAATAAGTGTTTGAACACTGTTGGTTGGACGGCCTTAGTAAGTATATCTGCAAGTTGATGCTCAGACTTCACATGCATCATTTTGAGAAACCCACTCTGCAGTCTCTCTCTCAAACAACATGACAGTCAATCTCTGTGTGTTTTGTCCGTTCATGGTTAGGTTCCATAGGAACAAAGACAAGTTTGCAGCCAAGATCACCAGCATCCTGAAGTAGTTCAAGAGTGTATTTCCTCTGATTGATGGAAATACGAGTCGTATTACGAGCTATCTCAAAGCCCAAAAAATATTTTACTGAGCCAATATCACGAAGCTTGAACGCTTGTTGTCAAGCCATCTTGAAAGAAGCAATTGCAACATCATCATTACCAACGATCAAGATGTCATCTACGTAGACTAGAGCAGCTATGAATAACGAGTCAGAACATTTGAAAAATAAGGAATGATCAGAAGGAACTTGCTGAAAACCTTCTAAAGTAATGACAAGTGATAGCTTGTGGTTCCATTGACGTGAGGTTTGCTTCAGTCCATAGAGAGACTTATGAAAACAACAAACCCAATTGGGAGGATAGGAACGACGAGTCAGTTCAGTATATCCTTGAGGAATTGTCATGTAAATCTCCTCAGCCAAATCACCATTTAGAAATGCATTGCTCACATCAAGTTGGATCATGGACTAGTTCCTAGCAGCAGCAAGAGCAAGCAACATACAAAGAGTTCCCAGTTTAGCAACTGATGAAAAAGTATCCAAGCCTTTCAAGCAATTTTCAAGTCAGAAGAACTGAAAGAATTTAGAAAAGAATAAAACAAGATTTTAATTTCTTTTAGTGAAGAAATTTAAAATCTAAGAACCAATAGCACTATATTTCAGAATATTTTAGATGTAACAACCATAAAACTAGATTTTAATATACAAAACAACATATTATAAAACCTATATAATGAACTTTAAATCTCCTATTGAATAACACCACCGAAATGATGATAAAATCTTTGGACAAAGGTTATATTTTAATTGATATATTTTACATATGAAATTAGATTGAAATCAATTGAAATATTTTCGGTTGAAAGCACTCTAAGAATCTTTTTGCTTTTTGGGACAACGAACTCTAAGAATCTATAAACATGAATAATACAAGATTTTAATTATTGTACTTAAATCTTTAATTGTATAACAATGGATTTCAATATTTTTAGCCAATAAATTGTAAGAACAAAAACCAATAAAGTTAGATTATAAAATAGTTTAATAAATACAACAACAGTAACATTACATTTTAATAAAAGATTAAAAATCAGTTTTTAATATAATAAAAGATTTAAAATCGGTTTTTAATACAATGAATTATAAAATTTATATAATTAACTTTAAATATACTATTGAATAACATCCCCTAAGATACAATGAGAGGGCAGAGAACCTTTACTCAGTTAATTGTTTTATATCCAATCTCATAAAATCATTAAATTATTAAACCATATTTCTGAAAAGTAATTTATTCTTGAAGAAGTAAATTTGACTAAAACTAATTTGAAGTGGCTACATATAGATAAACATTTATTAAATTATTTTGTTTCACTAAAATCCAATTTTAAAATAAGAATGACTATTTATAAAGATAAATATCCTAATTAAAACTCATGTTTTGATTTTAAGGCTTTTATATTTTTGGAAAATATATCAAATTATTTCAATAATTATGATATCAATCCTTAAAATATATTTATTAATATAATATATTATTAACATTTTTTACCATTATATTTCTATAATATTATTTAAGAATTCAATTCCATATATATCGCTCTAAATAAGCAAAAGTAAAAGTCTTACCTTGAAATGAATGGAAGTCATGTTACTAAATAAGTCACACGGGTGGTACAGATTTTGGGACGATAATCGATTTAGGTTCAACATAACTCAATACTTAATATGTGTAAGTCACCATGTATATATATGGGGTTATATTTTTGGATCCCAACAAAAATAAACAACAAAATAGTTATATTCACAACAAAAATAAACAACAAAATGTTGTGAATAAATGTTAGATAAACATAAAATGATAAAAATCCAAAGGAGCTTTGTTGTAAATTTGATTGACTTTGTGTAATATAAGCTAAAACAATAATTAGATTCATGTGAATTATTAAAAGTATAAAAATCGAGGAAAAGGAAGCTCTTTTAAAATCCGGATGTAACGAATTATTCTGAACATTGGATCTTTACAAAATAATGATTGGCGAAGAATATTACAATTTATTGTATCTTGACAAACTTACCATATTATTTTTAGCTTTAGTTTTGTGAAATATTTTATTAATAAATATTAAATATTAAGTTTATGTGGAAGAATGGCCATGTTGGTGGCATGTGTCTGCGGTGGATCCATTCTCTTTACACCCAAACTATTCACATCTTATGGTTTTCAGAGAGTTTTGCCCAAAACACAGAAAGGCTCCATATATATGACAATTATTGAAACTTGTTTTCCGAGTACACATGCGCTCTCTTCCATTTTCATATATACATATAACTCACGACCACATTTAATTTGACATCATCATCAGTCATCACCATCATTACATAGTTTCTCTCTCAGCAATATCGATTCGCAAATTTAAGAACAAGTGACTACTACGGAAAACAAAATTATACTGTACATATCAATCAAAACACTTCCTTTTTTTCATCAAAACACTTCCTGAATAAAATAAAGTACATAGTAAAAGAATGAAAAAAGAATGAATCTTCGTATCCAGTATCCACCCCCCCCCAAACAAAGTAGGAAACTAATGGTCCCAATATACAAATACTAAGTTACATATTAAAGCAATAGTATACAAAGATTAGTCACTTCATTCTATAGGTTGTCTTATCATCTTTCGTTTTCTTCTCTTTTTTCTTGTATGAACTACCAGTTTTTTTATGATCATTATTACTCTTACTTGTATCTTCACTTTTCCCGTTCTTCAAATTGCACGCCTCTCTTCGTCCACTTTTGTTGTTCTTTTGGTGATAGCGCTGATAACTTGGCCCAGACGAAGCATCCGAAGCCATTGAATCATCACTATCTTTATTCTTCTCTTCTTCATTTTCTCCTTTTCTATAGTAGTTATAGATGTTATACCCTTCATAATAGCCCTCATCCGCAACGTCATCTTCATCTACTTTAATCGGCGACGAAATATAAGTCGTCCAACCAGATTCACTACTGCTGCATTCTTCCTTCTCCATTAAGAACTCAAGAACCCTAATATTGATGAGAGAGAGAGAGAGATCAGAAGAAGAAGAAGAAGAAGAAGAAGAAGAAGAAGACGAAGAAGGTTTGTGTCTTAGAGAGCTGTTGATGTGCATGTCTTGGAATAAGGAATGAATGTGTATATATGTGCATGTGCTAGGAATAAGGCTGCTCGTATAGTTTTATTATTTTATACAGCTTATCTCCAACGTTTAAAGCTATATCCGACATGATTCGAAAAAAAGAATAATTGTTCTTCTCTATCGAAATGTTTCTTTCTATTTGTCTATGTGTAATAATCTCTTAATTGCCCAAATAATTAAGTTCACCAATACTACGGTAGTTGCCGAAAGTATATTTTAAAATTCGATGTTCTTTACCTCATATAGTGCACCTTTGTTAAAATAAACAACGAAAACTCTACAAATTAATACACTTCTCGATTTCAAGTTGGACCGGTGTAAATAATTATATAATTCGATACGATAATAAGATAATAATATTTAATATACTCATAAGTGAATATGTGATTTCATTAAAATCATAAAGTAATAATTAATTACCATAGATTTATACATTTTATATAGTTATATGGGCTTCATAGCATTTTTTTGTTTAGTTTTCTTTAAAATGAATTTTATCTCTAATTGTTTTTATTTTTATTTTACTGAACTACATATAAAAGTTTTTTTTATTATATGCTGTATAGTCAACACACATAAAGTATATCAAATAATCTAATAAAATAGCTGAAGGTCAAATGAATAAATTGTAACCAATATATAATACCATGAATAAACTATTTTCCCATTTTTCTTAATAAAAATATTTAAAAATATAAATCAGAAAAATAAATTATTTTTAAAAAAATAACTCTGTAAGTTAATAAATTATCATAATTCTAACAATGTTAAGTTATAGAGTTTTTATTGTAACACTAATTACGCTGTATTGTAAACAAATTAATTAAGGGGGCCCATTAATTAATGGGGTTAACTAAAGAAGGTGAGGCCATTTTAGTTTTACATTATATATAGCATGAGGGGAATGTATCTTTACACTCAGAATTCTCTGTATACGAAACCAAACACGAAGCTTCCTGAAAAATGGTGTTAGGTTCTGATCAAACCCATGTTCTATAACATGTTCGGATAATGCCACCTTTTATCTTCTTTCTAAGCTAACGTCACCATATAATATTTTCTATGAGAAATGAGGAATTATGAACAATTCTCAAAGGAAAGAAAAATAAATTTTATTTAAACAAAAAATTAATAATAATAAATTTTATTTTTATAAATTTAAGAAACAAACTGAAACGTTCACTAATAAGAAGATTGTGGTATCTTAATTTATATTTTTCAGGGTCTTCCTATATTTTACTTAAATATTCATTTCTTATATCTTAGTTAAATATTATTTTTGTGGTATTTAGTAATATTTGTATCTTTCTCGACGTATTAGTAGTGCTTAGAAAAAATCAATATACACATATCTCCTAGTAATGTCTTTACATATAAGTATGTACCTATATACCATATCCCAAATCGTAGTATAAATTCGCTTTTACAGAAAAAAATATAATGCCATCGGATCGAGCAACAGAACTAGAAAGAGTGAACTTTTTTTTTTTTGATGTAAACATGATTTGATACGCTCCTTATTATTTTTTTTTTTAGGAAATACGCTCCTTGTTTAAAACATCAACTTCATGACGCGATTCTTGAAAGGTACTTTTGCATGCTGGTCTGTTTTTTTTAATGTGTTTTTGTTAGCCACAAGAAAGACTCAATTATTATTGACTAAGTACTGTACATTTAAAACAGTTTCGACGGAGACACTTAATTTGGTTCAATATTTATTTTCTTATTTTATTTTTATTTTTTGGTTCAAGATTTAAAATCAAGATGTTCATATGCAACGGACTTGTGTACAATTAGATTCTAATGTCCTGATGTCCAAATTTGTGTGCTACTTTTGTTTGCATTCGTTTGTCTCTTTACGGGGATGATTAGTCGGTGACCTCTTTGCCTTTGATCTAATTATTGGATGATTTAGTGATAATTTAGAAGAGACGTAATTTTGGTTCTACGCACTTCTGTAGAACCAAAAATCATAGTATTGACCATGTCTATTTTTCAACATCATCGAAACTGTTGACGTACGGTTGTTTGAGTAGTTCAGGGATAAATACAAGTTTCAATATGGTGGAAAGTCAATTTATCATCAATTTGATCCACCGTTTTGAAGATGTAAGATGCCTATTCTGAAGTAGTTGCTGATGTAATTGATGAAGCAGACGTCGTGCTAAATTGTGAAGATCATGTGCATTCAAAATGCTGAGCTAAAATCATGTAAATTTGAAGAGTAAGGGAATATTTTAGAGAAAAAAGGGAAATAAATTTGGAAAGCAAGTTTATGACTTAAGGAAAGAGTAATAAATGCATTCTAAAAAAACAGAAAGTTTCACTTATTGTTATGGAAGATATATCCATATTCATGTTACCTCGGAGACTACGGTTTCGGGAACGTGGAGAATAATATAAGATAGTTATGTGGTCGTATGTAGAGTCACAGAGATACATAGACTGATCTTATAGAGAGAGAAAGAAGCTTTTGGAAGTATTATGGGGTCGCACTGAAGCAGTGGCTGAAGTACTTAACAGAACAGAGACACAAGCGGGTACCTTAGGAATCTTTCAGTAGCAGTTGTTAAAGTGTTAACAGACTGTGTAAATTAAAGCTGATTAAGCAGATCTTGTAATAGAGTGTACAAGGCGATTTCTAATAAAAGCTTGGTATTTGCTTGTACTTGTTTGTCTCTCGGTTTAGCTTCTGTATTACTTAATTGTGATGTCATCTTCACTAAGAATTGGTATCAGAACGGGTCACCTAAGTTACCAGTGTGATCCTAGAGGTGAAGATGGATACGGTTGTTTCTATGCATAAGGCAATCATGTTGAATGCGGACCAGTATGGTCATTGGAAGGTTCGCATGAAGCAGTTGATGCGAGGAATTAATGAAGATGCGTGGACAGCTGTGGAGATTGGTTGGGAGGAGCCTACCATAGTCACATAGATGGGAAGAAGCCTAAGCCGAAAGAATATTGGTCAGAGGCAGAGCGCAATGCATCAAAGTTTAATGCAAAGATGTTGTCTGCGATTTTTGGAGCTGTTGAAGTAGAGTAGTTCCAGCTGATTCATGGGAGTACTTCAGCTAAAGAGGCATGGGAGATCCTGTTGAATTCGTTTGAAGGAGATGACAATGTCAAGAGGACACATCTAGATCATCTTGGGTCGCAGTTTGAGAATCTCAAGTGGTCGAATAATGATTCTGTGGCGAGATTCAGTGCTAAACTCAGTTCTATGGCACATGAAGCATGTGTACTTGGAAAGAAATACAAGAAGAAAAAGCTGGTGAAGAAGTTGCTACGCTGTCTTCAAGCGAGGTTTGGAGCTCACAAGGCAGTCCTGAATATGACTGCAAACACGAATGAGCTCAAGTTTGACAAGGTAGTGGGTATGATGAAAGCAGAAGAGATGGAGACAGATAGTAGCTCGGTCTCTACGTCAAGTGGTGCATCAAGGAGTATAACACTTATAACAGACAAAGAAGCTGGTGGACTTCAGAAGGTTGAAGATGATGTTGGCATGCTGGTCAGGAATTTTGGTGAGACGAATCACTCTGATGGTAGAAATAAGTATGATCGTCAGGGAGGTGGTCATAGCAGAAGAAGAGGAGTTTTCAAGTGCTACGAGTGTAAAGGAGTTGGTCATATAAGGGCTGACTGTCCGGTGGTACACAGAAGGGAACTCAAGTATCCTGAGTGTAGGGGTGTTGGACACACACGACGTGAATGTCCAAACGCAAAGAAGAAAAAAGGGGTTCCATTACAGTCATCTAATGATTCAGATTCTGAAGAAGATGGAAAGGTGATGAAGAATCTTGTTGCATTTGGTGCACGCAAGGAGGAACCTAGTGAATCCTCTGATTCAGATCTCAGCACAGATGACGAGGAGTATCACGTGCTGCTTAACAAGTGGTTGAGGATCAATGAATCAGAATCTGAGATTGGAGGATATGTCTCAAAAGCAAAATGAGCTGCTTGAAGAACTTCGTGAGGAACTTGCGGCTATGTTTAAGAAGAATGAGTCTCTTGAACAGGAAGTTAGCAGACTAAAGGAAGTTAACTGGTGAACAAGAGAGAGCAAAGATGCTGGAACGTGATTTGGCTGACAATCACAAACAGGTGAGGATGCTCAACAGTGGATCCAAGGAGTTGAATAAGATACTCTTGATGGCACAACCAGCCAAGGTGAACTAGGGTCTGGGATATCGTGGAGCTGAGGGTATTAAGGAAGTACAACATAAAGGGCTGTCACACTTTGTGCGTGGAAGCACATCAAAAAGTGGAGCCAAAGAAGCTTGTCAGGAAGTACGTCGGAACGTGCGACAAGGAATACGGCAGGAAGTACTACAGCGTGTAACTGTGAGTAACAAGCCGAAGATGGTACATCAGTGCATCAACATGAAGGTCAGGCAGGAAGTTCTAAAGCATGGTTGTGCAGCTGGTACAAGGAAGGAGACTGATGGGTGCATCAACAACTGTGTCAGGCCAAACAAGAAGCAACATCGGATGTGATGTTGGTTATGTGGGAAGGTTGGACACAAGAAGGTGGAGTGTGTTGCTCGTAAAAAGAGCAGAAACATGGCCAAGAAGGTGAACAAGGCGTTCACTAAATCCAAGAGGGTTGAAGAGGTGCTCTTAGCCAAGAGTGGCCTACTTGTTAAGATTAAGGATGAGACATCAGAAGAAGGGTGTGATTCTGTTAGGAGTGATCTAGAGGAAGGTCAAGAAGCATCAAGTTGGGAGTCAGAACAAGGAGTTGTTCGTGGCACAAAGTGATGCGAGATGATCTTCAAGAGGGTGATAGTGAAATCATTCCAAGACAATAGCAACGAGTGCAGAATGCACTCGGTGTGGATGAGTAGGGGCTCATGTTCAAGGAGACAACACATGAAAGAAGCCAGGTTCTCATTAGAAGTGGATCGAGAGGTAGCTCGACAGGTGTGTGATATCGTGATGCAGTACTTGTAATCTATTCCGATGCAGCAGAGACTGTATCATGATTATGCATGGAGAAGCAGACGGTTGGGTCTGTAAGGCTTGACATCTAAGCATCTGTGTTTTAGCTTAGTATGCAATCAAGCAGGGGAAGAAGTGGTGACATTCTGGTCCAAACAATGCATATCTCATGGAGGAGAAAAGCATGTTGTGGTGCACATCTCGTAGGGGAGAAAAGCACATTTCGTAGGGGAGTTTCCAGGAGAGGAACGTGGTTGTTGAACCAGAAGGATGTTGTGCTTGATCGGCACACAAAGCCAAAAGGGAAAGATTAAAGATGTAAGATGTTTTCTCTGAAGTAGTCGCTAAAGTAGTTGCTGAAGCAGACGTCGTGCTAAGTGGTGAAGATTAAGCAGGGGTCGTGCTGAATTGGAGTCGTGTAGACTTGGAGAGCAAGGGAGTATCTTAGAGAAAAAGGAAATATGAATAAATTTGGGGAGCAAGTTTATGACTTAAGGAAAGAGGAATATGTGCATTTCAAGAAAAGGAAAGTTGCACATATTGTTATGGAAGATGTCCATATTCATGTTGGCTTGTAGACTACGGTTTCGGGAACATGGAGAATAATATAAGATAACTATGTGGTCGTCTATAGAGTCACAGAAACACAGAGACAGATCTTATAGAGAGAGTAAAATTTCTTGGAAGTGTTCTGGGGTCATGCTGAAGCAGTGGCTAAAGTACTTGACGGAAGAGAGACACAAACGGGTAGCTTAAGAATCTTTCAGTAGCAGTTGTTTGAGTGTTAACAGACTATGTAAAGCTGATTAAACAGATCTTGTAATAGAATGTAGAAGACGATTTCTAATAAAAGCATGGTGTTTGCTTGTACTTGTTTGTCTTTCGATTTGCCTTCTGTATTACTTAATTGTGGTATCATCTGCACTAACACGTTTAGCAAAATCAAGGCTCGAACTAGATCAGTTTTGTCGGATGGGTGCAAATACAAGGGAGACATCTGAGAAATGATTACAGTTCTTTTGTTAGAATGTCATACACATAAATATGTTTTTAAGTTCCACTCATTAGTCACTCCGCAGGACTACAAATTTGATATCCAAATAAAATACATAGATGCAACTGAAAGTGCTAATATGTAGGATAAATTTATTTAGAATGCATCATTTCATAAGATTATAAAATATGTACCAGTTATAATAAACATCTTTTTAAAAAACAAGTCAACATCGGTAGTGTGTTGGTCTCGACGACCACAGTGCTACCGTTGGAGGGATTTTCAGAAAGGTTATCTTATATTTATTTGCAAGGGTTCAGACTATACGAGAAGGGTATGTTTAAATGTTCGTCAAACTTGAGAGGTGGATGGATAAGAAGGTTTTTAATCCTTGCTAGCTGTGGTATGTTGAACTAGAGATGATGTTTTCAAGCGAGTTGCGGCCTAAAAGGGGAACTTTTTGGTAAGATGAAAATCCTAATTTTAATATAAGTGCAACATGTTTGTGTTTACTATTCCCCAACAGTTCTAACCTCTCTTCCCCGTTTTGTATTCGGTGCACTAATGTTTTAGATTTGTTGGGCACATGAAGCACATCGATGGGCATCATCTCCAGAAACGTCCAGTCCTAGACATTTAAGACCGATCACGGGGAAGGAGATTGTTGGTACACGTATAACCTAAAGAGTAAGCAAATTGTATTCCATATTACCACCCAACTTCGTAATACTTCCATATTAATTTACTCACTCACCATTGAATGACCAAATGCAAGGGCTCAATAGTATATCATGTTCATCCCAACTGTCTGTAATTGCTTTTAGTTGTTAGCCACTCATTACAACTTCACTGCTTCTGTCATTTGTTCAATCCTAACCTTTGGTTTGTTCCTATGTCGTCCCAATGTCCAAACTCACAGGGAAGGTCTGCTTCAACTCAATGTCTTCCTCCAGAATCCAGAGTATTCATTGACAACAAGGTCAGTCGACCCATTCAGTATCTATCCTGGTCCCTGCTTCTGCTTTAAAAACTTTCCAGTGTCTTCTTTGAACCTGAACAATATATCGTGTTGTAGGCTAGCTGTGCATCCTAAGTTCCTAACGCGTCTGCACTGGTGAACACATCGAATATAACCAAGGTTGAAACCCTCACAATTGGTGAGATCGTCACCTTCGTCAACAATGAATCCGCTCAGGTACAGCCACATTTCACTCTCGCCTGAATAGTATACTTACAGCCTAAGTTTAACTTTTTTTTTTGATCTACTAAATGTTAAATGCTTTTTCCTACTGCATAGAGACAGTTGACGATGTTGAGAGAAATCCCGGCTGGTATTACAGAGGGCCAACATCGTTGATGTGAGAATGTTACCGGGTCACTCACACAGTCACACTGACGAAGCTCAATTTACTATTCTGATTTTGTTAAGTATTTTTAGTTCACCAACTCTTCTCTGTTTTTTTTTTGGGTAAAACATTTCCGTTATAATTACAGGTTCCGTGCTGAGATGTCTGTGTACGACAGTGGTGACAAAGGCAGCTTTGTACTCCTTGGAGATGCAGGCACTGAACATACCAGAAGACAAGCTTCTGACAATTACTTGGAGGTATCTCAAATTGTGCTTAATCTTCACCTTCCCCACGTATTGAAACTCACGTATAGTATTAGTAAGTTATATATCTCAGGCTAATGGAGAGTTGGTTGGTGAGGAAGAGGTCCCAACTCCACAATGTTTGGTTGATGCAAGCGGCCAGACCCACAAGTTCAGGGCCGAAGATATGCCATGCAGTTTTACATCCAAAAGGCAGGCCATCATGAGAGTCACCAAAGTTGTTTGTCCTGCGGTCCTTCCCCCTCGGAAACCAACAGTGGACAATCCAAGCCAGGCGCTAGATGTGGGCCACTACCTCTCTCCAGTCAGTGTTGCTGCTAACTCTATGAAGGTTCAAGAAGCTTGGGAGGGTCTTCTGGTGAGGCAAATTCATCAACCAAGGAGAGGGAGAGGAACGCAGAGAAGGAAGACAGATATCCTAGGCGTAGCACCTAAGACCTCCCTGCCTCCACGTACTCACTAAATTGCCGCTTTATGTCACCATTGGAACATTTATTTAATCTGCTGCTATGACAATTTTTTACTTTTGATTACACTTTAATTGCTGTTGATTGGAAGTTCCAATCTTTATTGGTACCGTCTTACTGGTTTTCATAACTCTTACTTTCCCTTATGGACTGTACGAGCAATAGATATGGTTACTATTTTAAATATTGAGATCCACATCAAATGGAATAGTGTTGGATGAGATTGAGATTTTAAAAATTAAAGATGTGTATTTATCAAAATAATTGTTTTTGCTCTACTCTTCTATTTCTGGCTACTTATTTGGGGAACATCCTAATAAATTATGCCTTTTATGAAAAAAAACATCCTAATGCATTTTTTTGTAATTAACTAATTTTCACAATTTTAACCAATATAATTTCAATAAATACAATCATTTTTGAAATTTAAAATTTATCATTAATTAATGCATTGGAGATGTCAAAATATATTTCTTAAGCAGATATTTTTATGAAATGTGGAGCTTTGGAAACGGAAAGAATATAAATAATAGAATCCAATTTGCAAAATATTTGTTTTCTGTTTTGTTTTGTATTTGTTATTTTTTTCTTTTTCTTTTGTATTTGTTATGTGTTTTCAAGGGAAAAATATTAGTCCTAAAAGAGTATAGAACAGTTCTGTATAAGGAAATCTATTATAGTCTTTTTTTTTTGCTAACTAATCTATTATAGTCTTCCATCATTAAAAGGTTAGGAAGACATATAATTCACTCAATATTAACCACAACTGTACAGCTATTTTTAAAACACAACTCATTCTTCCACTGTTGATGCACATTGTTAAGTGTGGTTTGACATTTCCGGTATTGGGCTTAGCTATGAAGGATTGGGCCGAGACAGGTTAATGTGGAGGTCCAGCAGGAGAGTCATAAGCTGAGTAAAAACCAAGGGTTAATACTCTGCGTTTTGGCGAGTGTCGCGTGGATACGAGAGAAGACACATCATGTGCAAAGGCCGTTGTAGATTCTATGAGCTGGCAGCTGTGAGGAGTCAAGTGGATCAGGCCGTTGAGCATAGTATATATATGGGAATAAGGAAACGAGATAAGGTAGAACGCTTACGCTAGATCTGAGAGAAAGTTCTTGAGCGGGTGAGAGAAACACGTGAGATTGAGTGTGAGATCATCTTCTTCCTCGTGTATTTCCTTCTGTGTTCATTGGGTAGCTTTCTGGTGAGAGACGTGAGCTTACTGAGAGGTGTGAGCTGGGTGAGTGTCTCTGTATTGGATTGATAGCGTTCGACCTGTTTCCATTGATTCCCCGAGACGTACCAAGGCTTCGTTAATAGCCTTGGGAACTCGTATATCTTGCGTCTCTTTTACTTTCTGCAAATAAACATACAAACTCATTAGAACGAACAACAAGATAAAGATGGACTAAGATAACTTGAACTACAAAGCTAAACCACTACAAGTGGTATCAGAGCCAGGTTACGATTCAAGGGAGTCTTAGATCTGTGGTGATCCGGGTTTTCTTTCACAGATCTGATCAGATTAAGGAATCTCTTCCTGATCAGCTCTGTGTTAGGGTCACTAGTTTCAGATCTAAGCAATCTGTGGTTGTGTGCTGTGTATCTTTGGTTTTCTGGTATTCTGGCTATCTGGATTTCTGATTTTCTGGTTGTTCTGGGATTTCTACTCGTTTGTGTGCTGCTGTGGGTCTTCTGTGTCTACTTGTTTTCAGGACTTGATCACTCTTGAGATCGTGTATCATGGAGCCTACTAAGGGAAGGTTCGAGGTGGAGAAGTTTGATGGGGAAGGTGATTTCTCGTTATGGAAACACAAGGTACTGGCTAAGTTTGAGATTCTCGGGCTAGATTCAGTTCTGCAACCTGAGGAGGTGGATCCAAAAGGCAAAGGAGTTGCTGATGATGATCCTGACTCTAAATCTAAGTCAGATCCGAAGAGGTTGGAGAAGGATAGAAGAGTAAGAAATCTTCTAAGTATGAGCCTAAGTGACATGGTTCTAAGGAAAGTCATTAAGGCGAAAACGGCTCTAGAGATGTGGACTGCACTAGAGTCTATCTATCAAATCAAGTCTTTGCCAAATAGATTCTACCTCAAGCAACGATTCTACAGTTACAGAATGGATGAGGATAAGAACCTTGATAAAAACCTAGACGTTTTCACAAAGTTGGTATCAGATTTGGCTAGTCTTGATGTTGAGATAAGTGAAGAAGATCAGGCGGTCATTCTTCTTAACAGTCTACCAAGGTGTTTTGAACCTTTGGTTCATACTTTAAAGTATGGAAGGGGGCAAGACACTATTTCACTAAAGGAGATTATGGGAAGTGCTTATTCTATCGAGTTAGATATGAAGGCTAAAGGCATTCTCGGAGGGTCATCTAAGAGTGAGGGTCTCTACGTGCAGTCAAGGGGAAGAACAGAGAAGAAGACTACTCCAAAAGGAAAACAGAATAGTCAAAGTAAGTCACGACCAAAAGGAAAGAGAACCTGTTGGGTCTGTGGTGCTGAGGGACACTTTAAGCGAGAATGCCCTAAGAGGAATCAACACAACAATCAGATGAAAGCAGAAGCTAGTATTGGAAAGGCTCAAGATAATGAACCAGTTATGTTAACGGCATCCAGTCAAGTTAACAGAGATGGTTGGGTGTTGGATTCAAGATGTTCGTATCACATGAATTACAGAAAGGATCTCATGTATGATATAGAAGAATTTGATGGTGGCAAAATTCTTATGGGAAATGATACTTACTGTGAGATTACTGCCATTGGGAAGATTAAGTTCTTGAATCATAATAAAACTATGGTGGTGCTTACTGATGTAAGGTTCTCAGCTACTGCTTGAAGAAACTTAATTTCACTAGGACAACTTGAAACGCTTGGATGTTGGTTCCAGTCTAAGAACTACAGACTGAATGTGTTCAAGGGAAGTAACGAAGTTCTTGCTGGAGATTATGTTGACACGTTATACTTCCTTGATGCAACTCCGGTGAAAGGAGAAGTAAATTCAGTCGATGGAGTGTTGGACAAAACATCTTTGTGGCATAGTCGACTGGGTCACATGAGTGTTAAAGGGATGCAGTGTTTGGTTAAAGCTGGCTTTCTAAAGGATTTTGATGTGGCAGATAAACAAGAGTGTGAGCATTGCGTTCTTGGGAAATTTCATAAGATTTCTTTCAAGAAAGGTAAACATAACTCAGAGGAACCTTTAGCCTACGTTCATTCTGATTTATGGGGTTCACCTAATGTCACTCCAAGTTTATCAAAGTGTCAATACTACATCTCGTTTGTTGATGATTTCTCGAGAAAAGTGTGGATTTTTTTTCTAAAGACCAAGGATGAAGCTTATTCTAAGTTTGTTGAATGGTTAGCATTGGTGGAAAACCAAAGTGGGAAGAATCTTAAAGCTCCAAGGACAGACAATGGGCTAGAATACTGTAATAAAGTATTTGATGATTTCTGCAAGGAGAAAGGAATTGTAAGGCACAAAACGTGTCCCTATACGCCTCAACAAAATGGCGTTGCAGAAAGACTTAACAGAACTATACTGGAGAAAGTTAGAAGTTTGTTGAGTGAAACGGGACTAAATGAATCATTCTGGGCAGAAGCATCATCTACTGTGGTATACATGATCAACAGAACGCCGTCTATTCCGTTAGAGTTTAAAGTTCCTGAAGAAGTCTGGTCTGGAAGAACTCCTGAATATGATCACATGAGGAGATTTGGATGTCTAGTATATTATCATGTAGATCAAGGAAAGCTAAAACCTAGAGCGAAGAAGGGGGTGTTTCTTGCTTATCCACAAAGAGTGAAAGGCTATAGAATATGGAGCATTAAAGACAAGAAAGTTTTGATCAGCAGGAATGTATCATTTCACGAGAATGTGGTCTATAAAGATATTAATCGTGGGTCTCAAGATTTAATTACTACTACTCGAAAATCTGAGAAGCGTGTTACGTTTATACTTCCTGTTGATACAGAAGAAAAGAATGAAGGAGAGTCTTCAGCCTCAGGTGGAGCTAGTTCAGATAAAACTGAGATGAATGAATCTGAAAGTGAATCTGAAAAAGATGAAGCACCAGACAATCTTAAATCATATGTTTTGGCTAGAGACAGACAGAGAAGAACCACTCGTCCACCAAGCAGATATGACGATGGAGATGTAGCTGCTTATGCTCTTATGATGGCCGAGTTGGTTGAAGAAGAAGAACCTTTAACCTATGGGGAAGCTATTCGGAGTAAAAATGGAAAGAAATGGAGAGCAGCCTCAGATGAGGAAATGGAGTCTTTAGAAAAGAATCACACATGGGATTTGATTGACAGACCAGAAGAAGAAAGGATAATAGGCCGCAAATGGATATATAAAATAAAGCCTGGGGTTCCTGGTGGTGAGGACAGGAGATACAAAGGAAGAGTTGTGGCTAAAGGATACTCTCAAGTCGAAGGGGTCGACTACAATGAAGTATTCTCTCCTGTGGTTAAACATGTTACAATCAGACTGCTATCTGTCTTTGGTTGTAAATCAAGATATGGAACTCGAACAGCTTCATGTAAAAACTGGGTTTCTTCACGGGAATTTAGAAGAGAGAATTCTAATGGAACAGCCAGAGGGATATAAGAAGGGAAACAAAGTTTGTTTGTTAAAGAAATCCCTCTATGGTTTGAAACAGTCTCCTAGACAGTGGAATTTGAGGTTTGATACATTCATGAAGTCTCAAGGTTTTGAGAGAAGTTTATATGATTCGTGTGCGTATCTTAAAAGTTATGGAGATGGGAAGATTATCTATCTATTGCTCTACGTGGATGATATGTTAGTAGCTGCAAAAGATATCAAAGAAGTTCAGAAGCTGAAAGAACTTCTGAGCAGTGAGTTTGAAATGAAAGACTTGGGTCCAGCCAAGAGAATTCTAGGGATGGACATTTTTCGGGACAGAAATGATGGAGTTCTCACGTTATCTCAGGGTTCCTATCTATGCAAGGTTCTCAAAAATTTCATGATGGAAGAATCAAAACCAGTGTCTACACCTATGGGCAGCCATTTCAAACTATCTAGCACTAAGGTGGAGCTACGTTCTGAAGTTCAGAGTTTGATGGAAAGTGTACCTTATTCGAATGCGGTTGGCAGCTTAATGTATGCAATGATAGGCAGTCGTCCTGATATTGCATATGCTGTTGGTCTAGTGAGCAGGTTCATGAGTTCACCTGATACAGAGCATTTGAACGCTGTTAAATGGTTAATGAGATATGTCAAGGGAACAACTGATATGAAGTTGACGTTTAAGAAAGAAGAAAAAATTGAAGTAAAGGGATACTGTGACAGTGATTATGCATCTCACCTTGATCGAAGAAGGTCAATTACTGGGTATGTATTCCAAGTAGGTGGAAACACTGTGGGCTGGTGTTCCGGGCTTCAACACTTAGTGGCCCTATCTACCACTGAAGCCGAATATATGGCATTAGTTGAAGCTACTAAAGAAGCACTGTGGTTGAAGGGTATTACCTCAGAGTTTGGTTACGAACAGAAACAAGCCGAGATCTTATGTGATTCACAGAGCGCCTTATGTCTAGCTCGAAATAGTGTCTTTCACGAGAGGACGAAGCATATCGATGTGCATCTTCATTTCATCCGATATGTTGTAGCAGACGGGTCGATTGTGGTGTCGAAGATTGGCACACTCGAGAATCCAGCAGATATTCTCACGAAAAGTGTCCCGGTGACGAAGTTTGAAATGGGAAGAAGTTGTCTGAGGGTGCTCGACGACTCTAACTAGATCAATCTAGATCTAGGGCTTTCTCTTCAGACAAGGTCAATTGTCGGTAAAAATAGAAAGGGGAATCCGAAGAAGCTATTTTCGGGTTTGGTTGGAAATTAAACCAAGGTGGAGATTTGTTAAGTGTGGTTTGACATTTCCGGTAATGGGCTTAGCTATGAAGGATTGGGCCGAGACAGGTTAATGTGGAGGTCCAGCAGGAGAGTCATAAGCTGAGTAAAAGCCCAGGGTTAATACTCTGCGTTTTGGCGAGTGTCGCGTGGATACGAGAGAAGACACGCCATGTGCAAAGGCCGTTGTAGATTCTATGAGCTAGCAGCTGTGAGGAGTCAAGTGGATCAGGCCGTTGCGCAGAGTATATATATGGGAATAAGGAAACGAGATAAGGTAGAGCGCTTACACTAGATCTGAGAGAAAGTTCTTGAGCGGGTGAGAGAAACACGTGAGATTGGGTGTGAGATCATCTTCTTCCTCGTGTATTTCCTTCTGTGTTCATTGGGTAGCTTTCTGGTGAGAGACGTGAGCTTACTGAGAGGTGTGAGCTGGGTGAGTGTCTCTGTATTGGATTGATAGCGTTCGACCTGTTTCCATTGATTCCCCGAGACGTACCAAGTCTTCGTTAATAGCCTTGGGAACTCGTATATCTTGCGTCTCTTTTACTTTCTGCAAATAAACATACAAACTCATTAGAACGAACAACAAGATAAAGATGGACTAAGATAACTTGAACTACAAAGCTAAACCACTACACACATAATAAAGACGAGGAATAAGTCTACACGTACAAAAGGTACTTGAGGCATAGGTTGGTCTACAAGAAGGAGAAGAAGAGGAACAAAAAAAAAGATGTGGGAAGCTATGAGTATGGTCGTTTAGGTTCTTTAGTGAAGCTAAAGACATTGATGGCAGCGGTTGGGTTGAGATTCTGGAGTTTGTTGCAGTCCATTAAGAAGATTATTGACTTTTGCCGTGTTGGTGGATCCTCCTGTCGTGTCGGTTCCGGCAGTGTCCCAAACTGACACGGACAAATAATACAGGTTAATGTTGTAGCTTTATGTTCATCATATCTGCAATTCAGTCTCGAGAGAAACATATGATATTATGATCTAATTTCCAGTCAAATTTGAGTCTTTTTGGTCGTAAGTTTAGTTTATTACAGGGATCTGTATTAATTTGTTTCGGTTAACGCATAAACTGTTTGGAGTGGTAAGAGATGTAAGTATGTAACATCTCTATACTGTTGTCGGGGACATGTTGGTTTATATAATTGTTTTTGTGGTTTGGATTCTCTTCGAGACAAATCACAAGGGTTTACTTTAGTAGAGATTATATATATTATTAGTTTTTGTTATAATAAAGAAGCTTCGTTACATGTGTGATCCTCTGGGGTTTCAAACGGTGAATCAATCGCTATAACTTTCTAATAACAGAGAAATTCTTCAAAAAAAAAAAAACAATTACGCACTAACAAATGTTGTTAAAAATAAAGACTACCTCTTCAACAGCTCATGTCATCGTGACACTTCACAGTAACATACAAACATATTCAAGAGTTGTAACTGATTATAAAATCTTAACATTTTAACCGAGAAAACTAAGTATAAACATAACACCTTTGCTCAAAAATACTCCCGTTAATTATGCCCTAACATAAATGCCAAAAACAATAAAAGAACAAGCCAAAATCACTGGGGCCACACTAAACAAAACACAAGCATTTTAATATGGGTGTTAAGATAAGTAAGAGAATTTCCAATGTAAAATGGAGAAATATCACAATGGAATTGAGTTTTGTTTCAATTCTTATTTATTTATATTGAAAAATAAATTAATAAGAAATAAATATATGTATTGTTATATTTATGTAGTAAATCCATTTTTAATTCATTATAAATTGAAAATAAAATAAGGTTGGAATATTTGTTATCTCTGTTTTTTTAAGAAGTCAGAAATAGAGTGTAACGGGACAATTACATAACCAATTGATAAATTATAAACGAAGGCCACTGTCAAACGTTTGCAAGAGAAAAAAACATCGTAGACAAACCCACAACTTCTTTTGTGTAAATGAAATAAACCCACAACTATTTAAACACAAAAAATAACACCAAACTGATAATAGCAACAACAACATATGAAGCAAAAATGGATTATAAAAATATGTCAGCTGGATAGAAACCTTACCTCAAAACCTTTTTGAAGCGATACCAAAGTTGGACATCTTCATGATTACGGATTACCAACCATAACTGCATTTATTATGAAATGTTTGTTTCAGCAAATAAAAAGTTGCCTACTATATATTTAGTTAGACTGGTAAATTTAATTTTGAAATAAACCAAGTAAAAAGTTGGTTTATACATTGGTTTGTACTTTTTTGAGACAGATGATAAATCAAATGAAAACTCAATAATTTTAAAGTCATTAACAATTAAATCAGTAGAAAATATAACAATTATAAAAAAATTAATGAAAAACTAAGTTTTAATTAATTTCTAACTCATACACATCTATTATTATAAAAACCAGTTTACTCTCTTCTTAGGCGTGACACGTCGGATCCACGTCATAAATTCAATCTTTAAGCGTCCAACACGTGTCCTGTTTAATGAAACGCGGCGTGTAAAGTTTTTTTGTGTCTGTCTGGGCTTAAGTTGGGCTTTATCTCACGGTTTTGTCTTTGACCCAGAAACGATCTAGCTAAGAGCAAACCCTAATCCGTTTGATGAACACATCGTGTTCTTCATGTCCTCGAACGGCGGGTACGGTGATGATCCAGAATCTGTAACGGAAGGCATTGTGATTTTGCGTCTTTAATCCCATTAATTCATAAGCCCACTCCGAGTCTTCAATTGCGTTGTTCTGTCGGCGATTTCGGGTATAAATACGAGAGTATCTCACCTCTGCGAAACGCGTTCTCCACATCTCTCTGCTTCTCATCTCACTCATATTCATCTTCATCTCTTTTGATGGCTTACTCGAAGGTGTTTTTCCATCCCTTCTCTTTTGGTTTAAATTGATTAATCTGATATTGCCAAGATATCAACTTTTGTGAGCACTAGATTGAATATGATGATGTTTGAATCCTTGCTTTTTGTGACAAAAAAATAAAAGACAAAAAAAAAAGTCGGTGTAATAATTGTTATGTGCTGTGTGCTTTCATCACAGTTTTGTCTTCCAGCTCGCTGTGATTGAATCATTAACAAAAAAGTAGATGAACAGGATTTTTTTAGCGTTAAAACGATATGTGGGGGTTTGTGAGGCGATGGAGAACTCGGACTACTTCTCAGACGCAGATGCTGCTTGCCCTTCTCACCTTAAAACCAGCAGTGGCCATATCCAAATATGGGCTAACCTCTCTTTTTCTAAATCTGTCCGTTCTCTTTATATTATTTAATATATAATCGTTTACCAAATGTTTATATGATTTGGATTCAGTCATTCTTCTAATAGCTGCTCTGTTTTTTTTTCTTTTTTTTTTCCAGATCATACACCAACTTCAGCAGAGAGCTCTATTTACTGTGGAAGGTTGGTTTCTTTGTTTTGTTCTGTAATTATTAATAGCTGGGTGTTGCTTGAGCTCTACAGATTGATGCAGTTTGCTCTTGGTCCTTCTGCTTGGGATGAAATCCATCATGCCATCCTTAAAGCTTCCAAGGTTGTGTACTCAGCTTCTTACAATAGTTGTATTTTTATATTACTTGGTCTTTTCTCGCCAGTTGCATTTTTACAAATGTTTTGGAATTTTATTTCAGCTTCTTCATGGGATGATGAACTGCTTATTACAGATATGCCAGCTTGATAAACAAACAAGCTTGACTGTGTTAATCTTCATTACTAATCAACACTGTTTTGTTACAAATACAATTGATTGACCAGATTGAACTGAAGGGAGGTCTTCTAGAACAGTTCACACATGAGATGGAACCGTTTCTAAGGAAGCAAGGTATGCATGTTCGGCTCAACAAAGGGTGTATCTTGCCACTTTTAGTTTCCCTCTTCCTCATTCACAAAGTTCATTTATTTTCTTGATTCATTATGTAGTACAACCTGATGTTGATCATGTTACAGTAAGATGGATCCCAGCCAATAATTCGTTTGCAATAACGGTTAGCGTTATTGATCAAGACCTTGCTCAGAAAAATGTGTACCAAAATCAAGGTGTTTCCTTTCCGGATGCGTGATAAACTGAACATGAAGCTATGCAGAGAAAACTTGAAACCTGACAAAATGTAAGCCTTTTTTTTTCTCAGATAATCAATAAGTGGCAAGAAATAGTGATTGCTGGATCGATTTTTACAGGAGGATAAGTTGAACAATCTGGGGAATTAACAGTCAAAGTGCCAGAGATTTTAAGAGACCATACAGCTTATGCACTCAAGAAGGCACGCAAGGCTTAGCTGCTCAAGTTAGGCAAATTCACAGATCCTCCTGCTCTTATCAAGCTTGGTTTTTTCTCTTTTTTAAAAAGCGACTTTTGGTTCAGTTTTCCATGTTCACCTTATTCGATCAACAAAATAAGATTTCAACTTATATCACCCTGTATTTGTAGAAAGATGTTTTAAAATTTTGGTTATGATCTGATTAAAAATAAAATCTGGTTAAACAAATGAGATACACAGCAATCTTATAAATTCATCTACGCCTACTCTGATTAGTAAAATTTCTCCGTACATAACCTACCTTGGCGAATGTGTTGGCTATTATTCCATGAGCCGTTGACACAGACATTGTCAGTTAGCTTGGAAGCGCCCACTGATATAAGGAGAAGTTGATTAAAGAAGAAAAGTGATCTAAGTGATATGATTTCTCTAGAGAAAGTATATTATGAAAGTCAATGTCCTTAAATCAGTTTCGTACTAATAAATAAAATTAAATGCTGATATTTCAGTTTTTGTCATTAACCAGTAAATGTTAGAGTTCAATACGGTATAGCAAGTCTAGAGAATTTTTAAAACATTATGGTCAAAATATAGATGACAACACACTCGAAGGAAAAATAAGTTATGGAATATATATGTGCAGTATGTTTTCCACTATTTTTACCTTTTATTAACATAAATGGATTTAGAAATATCTTATGATTATGAATGTCAGGAAATTGCTTGACGAATTATGTTTACTAATAAATATCTTACTCTCATCACTTGAATCTGCATCAATGAAAATATGTTTTCGCTAAAATTCTTTTTTGAGGAAAACAGCTTTTTTTTAACATGAAGAAATAGCTTTAACTACAAAATTAATGTATAAACAGAAATTAATCCCAACATTTATAAATATCTATCAAATATGTAAATCAATATTATATAAACACTGAGATAGATTAGAGGTTCCGACTAACATTCCACTGCGAAGCAAATGATTTTACCTTTTCAAATAATAACTGCAACATACTCATACAGGAAACAGTTTCCAAAAACAAATATCAACACAACCCCAGAAACTTATTTTTTATTTTGGTCAAAAAACAAACTTAGGCAAAACCTTTTAAAACTAAAATTGACATTAATTTTAAATTTTGTTTACTACTAAGACATTTTTAATATTGTTTTCAGTCAGCAGATGATAATATAGTGAAAATACATAATCTCTGCAAAAGAGTTTGATATTTTCCCCTAACAATTACATAATATAGTTTGCCAGTGATTTTAAAAAAGAAAGTGCAAAATTGTTGTTGATTTTCTAAAATTTAAAGTCTTTTATACATTATTAACTAAATCAAGTAGTAGAACTCAAATAATTTATAACCCAAGAGCATACCAAAATGTTACGATTCTATCATGCTTTTATGAGATGAGAAAGTAAATTATCTTATTTTCTAATGATATTCAGTTTAATTTATCAAATAAAAGTAAATTTAATGTGTTTATATATAAGTAGGGAGTAATACCTGAAGAAACTTTACATATTGTCGTTCTTAAGGGAATGCTTTGAAAGAAGCTGATTGGTTTGAGATATATGATTTCAAATTATTCACATATGTAAAAAATAATTGTGTAAATTAGTTGCGTTACATGAGTGTTAATGTTATTTGTATAGTAGAAAATTTATTACACAATCTGAATAATTTATAGGATAAAACATATTAGCGGATGTATGTTCTTTATAGATAAAAATAACTCTTCTTTGATAATAATTCTTCTATGTCATTTTCTTCAATATATATATATATATATATATATTGTAATGTGCATATTTATATAATAATAAATAATGA
Organism: Brassica juncea; assembly: GCA_018703725.1. Lineage (NCBI taxonomy): Eukaryota > Viridiplantae > Streptophyta > Magnoliopsida > Brassicales > Brassicaceae > Brassica > Brassica juncea. Next base: position 38,162,817 of record CM031935.1, on the reverse strand, counting down.
TTACTATATATTATAAAACTAAACATTTGAAACTAAAATAAATACTAAAAATATAATGCTATTTATCAAAGAATAGTGAAGATTACTGTCATTATAAAAAATATTTATTATTATAATCTCATGATTTTTTCATTATTTGTTTGTTTATAATATTCTTAAGCTACAATAATTTTTAAATATTTCATAAATTAATATAAAATAACTTTTATTATAACTTCCCGCCCGTAGGGCGGGCCGACCCTAGTCTTTATATATAAAGTTAAGTTATCTCTCTCCTGAGAGAGCCACGTCAGATTCCAGGTCATAAACTCGGAGTCTGAGAGCGTGACATATGTCACTGTGTTTTTTATTTATTTATGAAACTCAAGTTGCTTCTGCGTTGTTGGATCTTGGCGCATCCTTATTCATGTGTTTTATTTACGAAAGCCTCAAATTGCTTCTTCATTCCTGAATCTCGGTCCATTGGTCAGCATGACTTTTAGGGTTTTCTTCGCTTCGTCATCTTCGATGTTTATCTGTTCAGATGTTCGTGGCTGCCGAATAAAAAATCTGAAACGTTTTTCTTTCTCTCTAACTCCACCATTTAATCCAATCATTAAACAACACCCACCTCTCCTCCCACTCCGTCTCATTTATTCGACGGAGGTACCGCTACAACTCAAGCTATAAATGAGTCTGTTTGATGCGATGAAAATCTCCACCTGTAAGATTTCTGAAAAATTAAAATCTATAACGCTGAATCTCTATTCTTCTACATGTCTTCCAAATTGATTTTGTGTTTCTTCATAACCTATTCAACAAACACATAATCACATTCACTCGATGTCAAGGCCTTCAAACCCTACACCGACTGGGTATAGCTCGATTCCTTTTGAAACTGACTTGATATTGAATGGGGTTTGTGATTGGGTGTGATTTCTTTATCTGTCTTTCGGTATTCCTTTAATCAATTTTGGAGGTTTCTGTTTCCCTCCCCCCCCCCCCCTGGTAATCTATGCATATCGATAGGCTATTCGTTGATCTAAGTGTGGCTTGATTGTTTTTTTTGGTGATATGATGTTTATATATTCTAATCAGGTCCGACATATCTGTGGGGAATATTTATGTTCATCAACACTTTCGTTTGTGCTTCTGTGCAATAGTTTGTTTACTCATGTATATCTGAATGAGATGATAAAGAGCTTTATATCAACAGCTTGGGATGGTTAGACCACAAAGAGGATTACATGAAAAATCTATCTCTATACTCCGCGCTTGGTTCTTTGAGCATATCCTTCATCTGTACGTGTTGATTACAATAAATCATTTTTGCTTCTCTTTGTTTAATTAATAACTATCTCAAGCTTTTTGCAGAAATCCAAAGGAATCAGAGCAAACCATGCTTGCATAGCAGACATGAATATCGAAATCAAGGTAAAGGCTATGATACTTTGTTGTTGGCTCAATCTTTGGTCTTCCTTTGATTTGAGTGGTTCTCTGGTCCTGACAAACTTTAAGTTGTGAATTGGTTTATCAATGCAAGAGTTCGACTATGGAACCCATGATCAAAAAGAAATGTATAAGAAGATTTTGGTGATGCATCAGAGCTTACAATATCTTCAACGCCTACGAACTGCACATCCAGATAGATTGATAGCCCAAGCAATACAGCCATTGCTTAGCGACAAATTGTGATGAGTTGGTGGCGCTACAGGTGTAGTGGAGATAGGAATCAAGTTCGGGGAGGTCCAGGCATATCTGGAATTGATTTCTTTGGGGGGGGGGAGCGTACGTTTTGTGTAAAGAAAGTTTGTAAAATCGCCGATGAGATAAGAGAGATGAAGCAAGCAACGACTAAGATGAGAAGGAGACAAGAATGTGAAGCCATGGCTGATGAGTTCTGGTATGTTGTTTGATAGGACACTGGACATGTAATGATGTAACCTTTGTTTATATAGACGGACCTTATAGGTTATGATGATTCAGTGCACTGCTTATACGATGAAGGGATAATGAGAAAATGTTAGACATGATGAGTTCACTGCTTAGATAAGAAAGTCACGTTCACAATGTGAATTGGTGTTTTGTTGTGAAACAGTGTGTGTAGGTAGAGCATGTGGACAGTGTTTGTTCTTTCGTTGGTTGAGTGACTGCAAGTAGCGTCTCTGATATTAGAATGCATCCTTCCAATTAACTTCCATTAATATGTACAACACACTATTTGATTTATCTCTAACATGTTTTCACCTTCGTGATGTAGAATATACAAAACATTTATTTTATACTGGCTTACGAGACTATTATGATGTTTTGTTGGCAACAATAAACTGCATTATCATAGTACCAATGTTATCAATATATACGACTATTCAGAAAATAGAATTTCAACAATTTTATGACATAAAAAGTTAGATGCCATAAAAACTTTGATAAAGTTCTAAATGAAATTCTCTAAACCTTGGAATCCTAAGCGAATTTTGATATTGTATATGAGATACAAGAATGTTCACCAAAACGAACACAAAACTTCAAATATGAAAAGAAACTAAACAACTGAAAGAAAATACAAAAATTATAATTTACAATTCGTGCTAAAAAAAAGAATCAAACTACAATTACCATTATATTACTAGCTGAATATATTATTACTACAAACTAGACTTAGTTTTTAAGAACTAAAAACTGATCAAGTTTCATAGTTTGCATGGGTTTATTAGAGCTATAAAATCTACGGGTGAAATAGAAAAGAATATATATATATATATATAGTAGAGTAGAGAGGATCAACATTATAGTCTCTAAGACACAAAACATCCGGAGTTAGCTAAAAAAAGACACAAAATATCCGAACAAACAAAAATTGCTTGCAAATAAATATATTTATTTCAAAATTATATATAATTTATATAATAAATACATTACATCCCGCGCGTAGCGCGGATTTTCCCTAGTTAATCTATAATTTGGAATTAAAAACACACAACAAACTACGAATTCTAACATTTCAAATTTATTAGACAAAAAACATTTAATATAAATAGTTTTAAATTTTAGTGATAAATTCTAATGTATATAAGTTAATATATATTCAAATAAAAACTGTAATAGAAAATAATTAAAATTGTAGATTAAAAGACCATGACTACTAGGCCTAAGACTTATTATCCGGGATCCGGATTCGATCCGAGATCCGCTCCGGATCCGCTCCAAAAATAGGATATCCAGAGCGCCCGGATCTGAATCCGGATAGTAAAATCAATGATCCGTCAAAACCAGATCCGGATCATTGATTTTATAAATTATAGGCTGCCGAAGGCAGTTACTAATATATATTTTTAATTTTATTAATAATTATATTTGATAAATTAATATTTATTCATAAAATTAGTTTTATAATACTATATTTTAATTTTTTTAATATTATATTCATATTTATATTTATAAATTTTGTATAAATATTTAATTTATGTATATTTTAGAATTTTAATATTATAAAAATATTATTTTTTATTTTATTAATTAATTTTTTTACGAAACTGAATCTGGAGCCGGATATCCGCGGATAGTATGATAACTAGACGGATATCCGGAATCCGGATATCCGGGAGCCTCGAATCCGGATCCGAATACTAAATCCACGGATCCGGCGAATTCGAATCAGGATCCGGATACTCCAAATTTTCCGGATATCCGGATCCGTCCCACCCCTACGGACTACGCCCGGCAAACCCCTAGTAATACTATAAAATAAAGATTCACAAAACAAGATTAATAACCAGTCTTGAACCAGTAACCTACCAAATTGCTTGACTTTCTTCTTCTTTCATCTTCTACTCCCTTCCCGAGCAAAACGTAAAAGTCTTCTCCCTCTTTCTCTTCCTCCTCCATTCCTTCTTACTCTATTTCCTTCTTCTTCTTTCATTTTTTTTATATCCTCATGGATAGTTCAGTTACTCTTATTTTTGTGGCTATCTTCTTTATCATTCTTTTTTATTTTTTATCTTCTTTATTGTTTGTAGCTATTTCTCTGGTCTTAAATCTCTGAACACTCAACTTTGGAAGATCTTCTTATTAAGATATGTTCTTCACTTTCTACCCCATCACCTTCATCACCTACACCACCTTATACCATATCTTCTACATCCTATCCACCGTTTCAAGTCTCAAACTGAAAGTTGTGGCTGGCTCTGCCACTCATGAATATAAATTCTGTTAATTTAGAGTTTTATTTTTTATCTACTGTAGAGAAGTCTATTATTGGACTATTTCATTGCTAACTTTACTAATTAAACTAATAGATGTGTAAACTATTAATATGTCTTATTATTATTACTTTTGTCCCTTAATATGTTCATTACTTTTTGTCATGTAGATTAAACCTAACGTCGATTGATTCTTTCATTTGTAAATAATGGTCCACATTTTAAATACCCTTATGCTAACCAAATCGAGTTGATTTCAGGTAAAATGTTTAAATTATATATTTTATTACAATTTATAAACCACATTATCAAAAAATTTAGAACTAATGATAAATGAATGAAATACCCATAAGCATAAAGCGGGTTTACTATTTAATACTTGATTTTTATGTAGTTCATTTAAATGAAATATACTCTCACAATAAAAAATGTTTAGAGTTTAGATTTGAGTAATATTCATTATTGATTTATAACTTAATAATTTAATAAAAGTCTGATATAATCATAAAGGTAAATTAATGACCAACTTTAGAATAAAAATATGAATCGAAATTTGAATGTCTATTCAAACCATAACATTGATTTTACCTATTAATTAAATCATAGACATTCCTAACAAAAACAACTAAAATTTGCTAAGCATATTCTAACTTTTTGAAATGAAACTAACTACAAAACTACCAAATATTAAAATATCAAAGATCGTCAATGTTCTTTATCTAATATATTTGATGAATTCGTTTGATATTGCGCTTCCTGTTGCATGCTCACAAGTGGTGTGGTAGAGTGGGTTTTGGTAGCAGTGGAGATATATGAAGAGAGCTTTATGTTATGGGTTACTTTGTGCTGGGCCTTTAACATATTTTGGTATTTTATGTTGGAAGTGTACTTTTTGTCTATATATTTTTTGTTCCTTAAATGTCCTTGTTGAAAATGAGACTTAAGATCAATTAGAAGATGTGGTTGTCGTTCTCTTAAGTTAAGCAGGCCAACACAATTATCTTGTGGTTAGACATGCGTGGTCAGGTGTGATAAATGCTTGGATATCAACAACTTAATTGGGTTCGACGAAACTGTTGACCTCCATTAGATCGTTGTTGGAGTTATGGTTAGAAGATGAGGATGCGTGGTCAGGGCTAGAGGTTTTGGTGGGAGAGGCTGATGTCACGTGGGTCAGAAGTGAAGGTTATGTGGTTAGAATCAGCAGAGATATGGGGAGGAGTAGAGGTGTTGTGTTCTAGCGACATGGAAATGGGGTCAGGGTCAGTGTTTAGCTGAGCATCTAAAGTAATGTAGTATATCGTCTGACGGAGAGGAAAAAGGTTAGGGACAATGTTGGTGTGGTCAGTGGCTTTGTGGTTAGGTGCAGTAGGTGTTGGGAGAGAGGTAGATGTGTTGTGGTTAGGTGAGATGGGATTGTGGTCAGCTGTGAAATCAAAACCCCTTCAGCCATTGTTGTTATTCTCCTCTAAATGTCTCACCTCCTTACCGAGAGGAAGATCCATGTCAGAGAAGGCATGCACTGCTACCGTCGAGGAGTCGTCGGAGATATGTAAAGAGAAAATCAGATCTGGTTCGTCCTCAGTTTTAAAAGCCGATTCTTTCTTATTCTGTCACCACAAAGGTTTTGCTGTTGTTTCAGAGGAAGCCGAACGCCAACACCATTGAAACCCTAAAGAATCTCTGGTTGGTTTCCAGCTAACCTAGAACAAACGAGTAAAGAGACTAAAGGGAAGGCGAAAGGAAAGAGAGCAAAGAAAAAAAAAGAGAATTAAAGGGAAAGGAGGAGCTTCCGGCGTCGGCGGCGCCGAGCTGGAGCTAGGTTAATGGTGATTTGTTTTAAAGAGGGATGAGACCGTATTGAGAGAGAGAGAGAGAGAGAGAAAGTTTTTGTTTTTAATCGTTTATTGAGAAAGAGAGAGTTTAGAGAATGTAATAATGAAGAATGGGGTCACAGTAAAGATAAAATAAATAATTAATCTAATTCTAGTTTTAAGGGTAGAGTAGACATTGTCACAGAAAAAAATCTACCACATGAAAAAAGTATGTGAAAATGTTATGGAGTAGAGAAAAAGTATGTCTAAGAGTAAAATTTTCATATATGAATCAGTTTTATCAGGGCATTGTAAAAAATTGCTAAACACACACACTACATTTAGAAATGGGAAAACTGTCCCACCCAAATCATAAGTAGCTTCACCACTGTTTGGTGCTATAACTTAGATTTAAGCCATGTTCATAATCTCGCTAGGCGTGAGTCGGACGGTCGGTATGGACCTAGCGAGTTGTAGAAAAATCGGAGATTAATCGCTGAGTAATCGTGGATTAATTTTTAATGGTTATTTGTAATTTCATCATCTTCTTTCCCAATTGTTTTAGGGTTTCGCAAACAGAGTTTCAGAGCCGCCATACCTTCTTTTTCATTGATTTCATCCGTTTCTTTTGCGTTTTTCTTAATATTTATGCTTAATACTCATAGATTTAACATATAACACTCGATTTTAAGCTTAGAACCTCAAAAACGTGATATTTTTACGAGTCCGAATTATTGGCCGAGTAAGACGAAATCGCCTCGCTTACCCTCCGCCGAGCGTTTCCCCGCTGCTTAATCGGGATTTAAGGGCCCAAATCAAATTCAATTTATAATTCAAATTAATAAAATAAATAATGGTTTAGCACAGTATTTTAAAAAAAAACAATTTAAACACTATTTATATAATTAAAAGAAAAAGACACAAATTAGCGTTTTTTTAGTTTTAGAACTCAAATTCATATCTTATATTTTAACAAATTAAATTCACAAAATCAATGTCTTACATACCAAACCATCTACGATATAAAATATTGTCGAATACAGTTTGCTAATATATAAGAAATTTGTCAAATGACAATAGCTTTACAAATATGTTCTTCACTTTCTACACGATCACCTTCATCACCTACACCACCCTATAGAATATATTCTCCAACCCCTCCACCGTTTCAAAAACTGAATATTGTGGGAGAAATTGCCAAAAATACCACATTCCTAATATCCCTTTCCATGTTTACTTTAACCACTTTTACACTTATTTCTAAAGAAGGAAAAAGACACTTATAACCCTAGGATTAACTAATCTAGACATAAGTTTAGAGTTAAGGGGTGGAGTAGCGTTTTTGGAATATGAAATTTAGGATTCTAATAAATATATAAATAAATACTTAAAAATTAAAAAATTGAAAAATAGTTTCAAAAAGAATTTTCGAATTTAAAAAAAATTGAAAAAAAAATCAAAAAAGAAATATTAATGAACGTTCGAATTTGAAAAAGTATAATTTGAAAACATAAAAAAAATTATTTTTTATTTTTATTTTGTTTTAATTTTTTTTTTAATTTTATTTATTATTAATTTAAATAATTATGTACTATATATATATAGAGTAAGTGTATATGAGTCTTTTGCCTCTTAACGAAAAATATATTTTGAAATGTCTCTATAGCAAGTGTAAACCTGAATAATGGTACCAACAATGTGGTAAACATGAAAATTCCCCATTCTTATCTACTGTAAAGAAGTATATTATTGGATCATTTCATTTCTAACTTTACTAATTAAACTAACAGATGTGTAAATTATTAATATGTCTTATTATTATTGTGGTCCCTTAATATGTTTACTACTTTTTGTCATTATGATTTGTTTTTTTTCTCTAAAATTTTCATTAATTACATTTTTTTCCAAAGAAAAATCAGTCTAACATCTATATATATATATATATATATATATATATATATATATATATATATATATATATATATATATATATATATATATATATATATATATATATATATATATATATATATATATATATATATATATATATATATATATATATATTTGAAATAATCGTGTCATCTGGCTCTAAATATGAGTAGATATAATTTTAACTTTACCAAACAAATCAAATTAAGTTCAAAAGAAAAATATCATTATTTAGGTTTGGCCCGTACTTATGCTACTAATGATCCACTTGTTGAGTTTTCTTGAGTTTCTCTTTTAAGTTTGAGCTCCTCTTTTGAGCCACACTCCAAATCGAAAAACTGAACTCTTTGTATCTCACTCTCATGACAACATGCAATCCTCTCTGAGAAACACTTGTTCGAAGTCAACTGAACCGTGTGTTCGTAGTACTATGTTCAAACTCTCACCTAATCTCATAAATTCCACCTACTACAATCCAGTACTTAATGGTGAGATTGATGTGAACTCGGAAAACATTGATAAGATTCTCTCCTTTATCACGAAAGGAAGACACAAGCACTAGGAAGGAAAGATGAAGGATAAAGTCTATGGATAAGTTAGTTGAACGAGTCTCTGTTTTGTTTAAAGAGTCTTAGTCTGTTTCCTGGTTTTTCGGAGTCAATAAGTTGAGCTGATCAAGTCAGTTGTTAGAGTCTTTCTAGGAGTTAGTTTCGCAGTTATTTGTTTCATGTAAAGATCTATTTAAGATCGTTGTTCTTCTCTGAATAAAGCAAGCACTCTTTCAGTATTGACATGTTCTAAAAGTTACAGAAACAACAAGTGGTATCAGGGCTATTTACGAGCCTGGTGCAAGAGAGCAAAGAGAGATTCACTACTGAGCATTCTGAAGTTCGATGGAGACTATGAGTACTGGGCAATGTTTATGGAGAATCTGCTCAAATCCAAGGAGTGGTGGGATCTCATTGAGACAGGGATCACAAGGCCGGAGAGGAGCGTGATACTCATTGGGGCTCAAAGGACAGGGTTGGCTGAATTAACACTGAAGGATCTGAAGGTGAAAAACTATTTGTACGCCTCCATTGACAAGACGATTCTCAAGACCATTCTGAAGAAGGAGACGGCTAAGGATCTCTGGGATTCTATGAAGAGGAAGTTCCAAGGAAACCAGAAGGTGCAGAGTGCTTAACTCCAAAGACTGAGACACAACTTTGAAATTTTGGAGATGAAGGAGGGAGAAGCCATAGCCGAATAATTCTCAAGAGTCATGCTGGTGGTGAACGACATGCGGAATCTAGGAGAAGAGTTAGATGATTCCAAGGTGGTGGAAAAGATTGTAAGGACTCTTGTGGGGAAATTCACATATGTAGTATGTGCTATTGAGGAATCTAATGACATCGAGGAGCTCATGGTTGATGGCTTGCAAAGTTCTTTAATGGTTCATGAACAGAAGCTAATCAGACATGGTGGAGAAGAGCAAGCTCTAAAGATTGAAGGAACCTGGAAATCAGATGGAGGAAGAGGACGAGGAGGATCCTACTCCAGAGGTCGTGGGGGCTATCAAGGCAGAGGAAGAGGAAACTCGAGCTTCAACAAAGATGCTGTGGAGTGTTACAAATGCCACAAGAAGGGTCACTACAAGTACTAGTGTCCTGAGTGGGAGAAGAACGTCAACTATGCAGAACTTGAAGAGGATGTGTTGCTTATGGCTCATGTAGAGGTTGAACGAGATGAGACGGAAGAACATGTCTGGTTCCTTGACTCTGGATGTAGCAACCACATGTGTGATCCCATAAGCTGGTTTGTGGAGTATGATGACAACTTCCGCACAAGTGTCAAGCTAGGAGATGATCAAAGGATGAATGTTGAAGGAAGAGGAAATCTCATTTTCAAGGTGAATGGAGTCAACCAAACGATTACTTCTCTTTACTATGTGCCAGGACTCAAAAATAATTTTTTGAGTGTGGGTCAGCTACAACAAAGAGGATTGAGGATAGTCATCGAAGAAGATGTGTGCGAGATTTGGTATAAGCAACAACGGAGGCTGTTGATGAAATCTTTCATGAGCAAAAACAGAATATTTGCAGTGCTGGTTTCGATGAAAAAGGGAAAAGAAATAGGAGAAGGAAAGTATCTCCAGGTAACAGAGGAGAAAGCAGAGGATCTGTGGCACAAGAGACTCGGACATCTCAGTCATAAGGGGATGAAGGAACTATCAGAGAAGCAACTGGTGAATGGGCTGCCTCTGTTTGAGCCAAAGGGAGAAGCAGATTTATGCGAGATATGCATGAAGGGGAAACAAAATCGAGAGAACATTCCAAAGAAGAGTTCTTGGAAGTCAGAGAGAGGACTTCAGTTGGTTCACACGGACATCTGTGGACCAATCAATCCAAGCTCCATAGGCGGGAAGAGATACATGATAAACTTCATAGACGACTTCAGCAGGAAGTGCTGGTCGTACTTTATTGAAGAGAAGTCTGAAGCTTTACAAATCTTCAAAGAGTTCAAGGCAGCAGCAGAAAGAGAACTTGGACAACCGTTGGTGCGTCTCAGGTCAGATCGAGGAGGGGAGTATAACTCCAAAGCCTTTGAAGAATACTGTAAAGAAGAAGGGATAAAGAGACAACTTACGGCTGCTTACACACCGCAACAAAACGGCATTGCGGAGAGGAAAAACAGAACAGTCATGAACATGACTAGGTGTATGCTAATGGGAATGTCAGTACCAAGAGTTTTTGGGCAGAAGCAGCCCAATATGCGGTGCATATCCTCAACAGAAGCCCATCAAAGGCACTGGAAGACATCACACCAGAGGAGAAATTGAGTGGCCACAAACCATCGATGTCTCACCTGAGGACTTTTGGATGTATTGCTTACGCTATGATTCCATATGAGAGAAGAATCAAACTTCATGAGAAGAGCATAAAGTGTGTCTTGGTGGGAGTGAGCAAGGAATCCAAAGCATATCGGCTATACAATCCAACAACGAAGAAGGTGATCATAAGTAAAGACGTGAAGTTTGATGAGAAGCTTGGTTGGGAGTGGGAAGAAAATCAAGAGAAGAATGATTATGTCTGGGAAAATCTGATAGATGAATCAGAAGATGAAGATGAAGACAGTGAAAAACAACAAGAAGTTGAAGACAATCCTGTAGCAGAGGATCAGAGGGAGACTCCGCAAGAAGAAAGAAGAGCAGTTGTTGGTGAAGTACTACCTGGAGACACCAGCACATCAATTCAAATAGAGTCAGAAGGAAGACGCAAACAAGCTCCTGTATGGATGAAGGATTACATATCAGATCAAGTCAGTTTGTTTGTTGAAGAAGATGACGAAGGGAAGATGGTTATGTTCACTGCCTCAGATGATCCAGAAAGATTCTTAGATGCTGTAAAGGAAGAAAGGTGGAGGAAAGCCATGGAAGCTGAGATGGGATCTATCGAGGACAATGATACATGGGAGCTAGTATCACTACTGGAAGGAGCTAAGGTAATTGGTGTGAAATAGATTTTCAAAACAAAGTTTAATGAAAGAGGAGAAGTCGACAAGTACAAAGCAAGATTGGTGGTCAAGGGTTATCATCAGAGGTATGGGATCGATTTTTATGAGGTGTTTGCTCCTGTGGCTAGATGGGACACAATCAGAACTATTCTAGCAGTGGCTGCACAAAAGGGTTGGAGATTGTTTCAGTTAGACGTAAAGAGTGCCTTCCTGCACGGTGAGCTAACTGAAGATGTTTTTGTCGATCAACCGGAGGGGTTTGAAGCTCAAGAGGAACCACACAAGGTCTACAAACTCAAGAAGGCATTGTGTGGTTTAAAGCAGACGCCAAGAGCTTGGTACAACCGCATTGAAGGGTATTTTCAGAGAGAAGGTTTTGAAAAGTGTTACTGTGAACACACGCTGTTTGTGAAGAAAGAAGAAGAGGAGATCCTGATAGTAAGCGTGTACGTAGATGATCTTATTTACACTGGGAGTTCTGTCGCTTTACTTGAGAGTTTCAAAAGGTCGATGATAGAAGAGTTCGCAATGACCGATATTGGCCAGATGAGGTTCTTCTTGGGAGTTGAGGTGATTCAAGACCAAAGTGAAATATTCATCAATCAACAAAAGTATGCTGCAGACCTCTTGGAGAAGTTTGGTATGGAGGAGAGTAATTTCGTGAAGAATCCAATGGTTCCTGGTCATAAGCTGTCAAAGGAAGGAGCTGGAGAAGATATCAATCCAACCACGTTCAAGCAGCTGATTGGGAGTTTGAGGTATTTAACAGTAACGAGACCAGACTTAACTTATGTGAATCTAGTAAGTAGATACATGGAAAGTCCTAATGAAATGCACCTACATGCTGCAAAGAGGATATTAAGGTACATTCGAGGAACTGCTGAGTATGGTATTCAGTATAAAAGAGGAGGAGAAGCCGAGCTGATAGGGTATGTAGACAGTGACTATTCTGGGGATGTTGATGACAGACGGAGTACTTCTGGTTATGTGTTCATGTTGAGTGGTGGAGCTGTGGCTTTGGCATCAAAGATGCAACCCATAGTAACTCTGTCAACAATTGAAGATGAGTTTGTGTCTGCAGCATATGGAGCGTGTCAAGGTGTATGGTTGAGGAACATCTTAGAAGAGATTGGAGCTAAGCAAGAAGAAGGTACGACACTGTTCTGTGACAGTAGTTCAACTATCAAATTGTCCAAGAATCCAGTTCTACATGGAAGGAGCAAACACATTCACATCAGGTATCATTTCCTGCATGAGTTAGTGAATGAGGGAGTAATTATGCTTGAGTATTGTCCTACACAAGAACAATTTTCAGATGTCATGACCAAGGCAGTAAAGCTTGACACTTTCGAGAAGCTGAGGGAGTTGATGGGAGTTGGAGCCAAAGAAGTTTAAACTGGAAGAGAGGAGTTCCAGTTTAGGGGAGGAATTGAAAAATAAAATCTATGGATAAGTTGGTTGAACGAGTCTCTGTTTTGTTTAAAGAGTCTTAGTCTATTTTCTGGTTTTTCGGAGTCAATAAGTTGAGCTGATCAAGTCAGTTTGTTAGAGTCTTTCTAGGAGTTAGTTTCGCAGTTATTTGTTTCATGTAAAGATCTATTTAAGATCGTTGTACTTCTCTGAATAAAGCAAGCACTCTTTCAGTATTGATGTGTTCTAAAAGTTACAGAAACAACAAAAGATCTTGAAATTTCTCACTACCACTAAATCTTCTGCTCAAATTGGATTGCAACCACGAACTAAACCAAATACGAGTCAAGAACGGTTGAAGCTTTTCAACTACACTTTTCACCAGAAGAAACTTTTTGATTTTGGAATCAAGGTGTATGGTCAACTCATGACCATGGCACACAATGCGAATGACAGCGCAAAATTGTGTTTCCTACTCTCATTCAGCAGATCTTCAAACCTCTCGGATGACTTGCAAAAGTTCATTGACAGTCTTTGTGACATTCAACTTCGCAGTCGTAGTAAGTTCATTTGTTTTCCTTGTGTTGAGTCTTTCATCTAACCATTCTCGCATATATTTTTAAGAAAATGTGCACTCAGACAGAGGGAGAATACGATATGACCAAAGCTGACTCCGAGGAAGAAGCAAAATAATGTGAGGATGAGAGTGTTTCTTTTTTAAAAAAAAATTTGGATGTGTTGGTAGGGCCTAGAAGTGCAGCTTATCTGTGTACTCTATTTTGGGGTTTGAACAATTTTGTTTCTTTTCCTTTGAATTATCTAATGTGTGATCTTGTTCGGTGTTATGTGAACTCATTCAGGTTGTGTGTTTTGACTAATCAGAGTACTATTAGTCATGAGTTTTTGTGTTCCTGGAATATGCTTGGTTATGTCTTGAGTGTGCAGGTTGTTGGAGTTGTCACATCGAGTTAAAAATGGAGATTTTGTATTAATTTGGTGGCAGATTTAAAACATGACAACCAGCTTGAAGAGCGACTTCTCTACAGGTCTAATTTTAGGTATAGTAGGTAATAGAAAATAATATTATGGGAAGTTTACTAGAATGACTCAAATTATTTTAAAAATTACTAGGATAACTCATAAAAGTTTAAAATTACCAGAATTTTTTAATGGTCGAAAATAACCTCATCTATAGTTATAAAGAAAAAGTATTATTACAAAAATTCCATTTAAAATTATTAACAAAACTCGGACGGCAGATTTATTTAACTAAAACCAAATCTATCGGAATATAAATCTGCTAAATTAAACTGTTGTTAAATTTATATATGCCAATGTACTTGGCGGAAGACTTTTCTGTTTCGACAGATTTGTGTGGCCAATTTAGAATTGTCGATAGATTTATCCAGTTTAGTCTGGCGAATGTTATAACCGATTTTTTGAAATCATCAGTTTTTTTTCTAGAGTAGTCAAAGTTTTGAGACAGATATGTTTATTGGTAATAGACATATTTTTATGACAGATTTGTTTCCCAGATTTAAATTTGCAATCGATTTTTGTATTAGTTGGTGGCAGATTTTTAAAATTGTTGTCTTTGACGACAGACTTTTGAAATAAGTTTTAATTACTAGAATGGGTCACAATTCGAATTTCTCGAATTAATTTAAATTGGATCTCAGTTTAGATTGATTGAATGCAGTTTTAATTAATTTTAAAATTTGGTTTCAAAGTTGTTTTCGGTTTAAATTAATTTAAACCAATTTGGGACCTTGGTTTAGGCTACTAGAATTTAGGTTTTACGTTCTTTGTCGTCTTCTTCCTGTTACCTTTCATTCAACAATATGTGGTCCACTTTCATGGTGATTTACAACTGCATCTTTTAATTCTTATTGAGGGGAGAGTAATGGAACACATCATTCTCGTCCATGCGGAAAATGAAAATTTGAAAAAAAGTGTTTATTTGAAGTGGATCCAAAAAGAAGTACAGTATGCTCTAGTCTCGTATCCGACACAAGCATGTTGTAAATACATGCACAACTCGCCACTGTTTTACTCTGAAAATCCGCACATATTTCGTCCTCATCATATATAAGTTGCACTTTGAATTCAACAAATATTGGAGACCATAATTTAAAGACAATCTGAAGCTTTTTTTTTTTAACACAGACAATCTGAAGCTTAATTTCCATTAACAGATGCAACAACTCTGTTCACATCATGCTTTCATAAAAGAAAAAGAAGCAGAGATAAGAAATCGATGCCAAAGCATTGGCGTCTCAAATTAGAAGCAATGAAACAACTCTTCCTTTTGCATTTTTTTGGCCTTCCCTGAATTTTCTTGAGTTTCAGGCTTTGGCCGAGGTTTTGTTATGGATTACTTCAAGGCAGATGATGATGACGACGAGTAGTCTCCGAGTTATTGTTTTTGATTTGACCAACCAGTCTTTTTAGAGACTCGTAAACTGCAAAGTTCAAGGCCAACGTAAGGAACCTGAGATTAAAAAACGTTAGTCTTGATGCATCATGTAATATATTTATACATGTTGCAGTTCAGTTTGAAGAAGATGGAGTCACAACTCCAATAACAGATGGAGGCCATCCTCTGTACAACGCTTTTGGGTCCTTCCTGATATAGAGACGCAGCACTGTCAATAGCGATGGACCATTCATCTCTATTGATAAGGAGATTTGTTTGTCTGAACACATAGGAGATGTAAAAGATGTCTTTGTCAAGAAGATAATGTAAGCAATTGAATAAGAGACCAACTAATGAGCAGAAGGAACAGATACCAATATCCACCGAACATGGATCGAAGCACAATACAAACAAAATTAGCACAATTCCCTTCGATCAATCCACAGAAACCTTCAGTCCTTCATATATATACTTCAATCTTTAGGCAGAAAACAAAAATATCATCAATAGAGATCATCAATGTCAATCAAACAAGAAAAGAAAAGTACATCACTCTTCGACCTGATCCGACCAAAACCCAGATTTTAACACAAAAACACAGAATATGACTCAAGAAAATGAAAAAAAAAATTGCAGAATTAACTCACACTCCACCGGCAAACAGATACTTGCAGATCCCGATAATGGCATTGCTCGGAACTTTAACCATTTCACTCGCTAGTTTCGCTTGATTAACAATCGCTTACTCGCTCGTCTTCACCATCCCGATGCCATAGAAAACGAGAAAGATGGATGTGGCGGAGGTGAATGTGAGTTAGGGTTCGTCGTTTTCACCCGATAAAGGTTTTTTTTTTTATTTTTAGAAAAGATAAAATCTTTTAACCAAAAAAAAGAGAGAAAATATTTGTGTAATTAGAGTCAAGGTTAATTTGTCTTTTTACTTAATAGTTGTGTTATTCTAGCAATTACAAAGTTATAAGAGTTAGTCTAGTAGTTTGATGAATAATTAGAGTCATTATAAGTAATTCCTCTAATATTATCCACATTATTAATTATATAAGGAAATAAAAAAATTTATTTTATTGTCAAGAGTTTAATTATAATGTTCAAATATAAACAACTAAGGGGCATAAAGAAGAATAAAAACCAAAACAATAATCTAGCGATCTTGTACTGGTCATGCATTGATCTTGCTTGGCTTGGCAAAGAAGGTAGGATTTTCATTACCGGCCATTATGACAACTATCTTTGGTTCCATGTCTAGTGGCTTCAATACTTCCTTCTTTATTGGATTATCTTGCCCTCCAGTGCGCTGATTTGAAGCGTTTTGCGTGTAATAGCAAGCATAAGCCATGGCGATTATCGAAACAACAAATAGCCCTAACATTACCCCCCATGCACAAACCTTAGAGAGAAGTGGAGAATTCAAGTTCTCTAAACTGGGGCGAACCGGAACCATTGAATCACTTATCATACTCATTGCCTCGTTTATATTGAAATCTGATCTCCCCTCTTAACCTGTTTTTTCTTCTTCTCGAATCTGGAGGTTATTTGCTATATGTAGTTTACCAAAAGTGAGCGTTTTGCACTGTATTTGGATGCCAAGTTGCATTCTGAGTCTTCGTCTAAAAAGGAGTTATTCTTTCTTGAAGACTTACAAGATTCCTTGCCTCTCTTTTCTTACAAAGGTTAAATCCTTCTTGAAGATACAGTTTTCTTAATAACGGATTTGTTACAAGCAGTGTTCTAAAATACGGTCTAGGCGTCCGCCTAGGCGGCGTCTAGGCGCTATACGGTAGCCGACCGTACCGTTTTCACGGTATACAGTATTTTATGCGGATTTATATAATTCGGGCGCATAATAGCGTTTGGGCGGATATTATGCGGTCTACGCGGACGTCTAGGCGGATTTTGAACAATAATACTCAAAACAAAATTATTAATATTATTATTATATTACATTAATGTTATTATTTATATATAATTTATTTATTTTATGTGTTTAAATGATTGTAGATATTAGTTTAATTATTGAAAAATCATTTTAAATTTGTCATCTTTATATATTTAAAATGATTTTAATTTTTATAATTTAAGACTATTTATATATGTTAAACTATATACTTATACAAAAAAATGTATTTTAAACATATTTATGTTCATTTTTTAAAAACTAATGTATGTATATTAATTTTAAATTTATATTTTGTATACAATTATATATCCGTATATACCCCGTTTAGGCGTCCGCCTATACGGCTAGGCGCTATACACTCATCTCCCGCATAATGAGCGCCCGGTGCATTTTAGAACACTGGTTACAAGCTGATCGTTACCAGTACGCTGGTTTAAATTTTATTCTTAAAACTAGTATAATTTTTTTTTAATGGAAAGGTATATTTAAATTGATTTTTTTTTTTAATATTAGTATAGTTAGAAACTGAAATGGAGCTCAAGATCAAAATCTAATAAATTAATAGGGATATCTCATTCTTCGGCTGACGCATAAGCCGGGGATCCATGTACCGATAGGTGTCTGTCCATTGGGCATGAGTAACAGTCCCATCAGCCTGAGCTGGACGTCAAGATCGACCTTTACATTACAAATGGGCTCTGAAGCCAACGGAAGAGAAAGAGAAGAATGTATAGAAATTTGAGAATTGTGTATCTTCTTAATGTTTGCAACAAGTCTGGATTTATATTGTTCAACCTTTCCATTAGGTAGTCATTTCATACCGATTGAACCAACGACAACTAACAATGTTCTTTGCCATGCTTAGAGATTTTAGAAACGGCTTAGGGAAATGTAGGGTTTAATGGTTGGACGAAATTAGGTTTGTAACAGTAATACAATGACTTGGGACATTTTGATTCCATCGGACTTGTAATCGGATCTTGAATCCCGTTTACTCGGGTTGAATAAATTTTAATTTGAGAAAAAAAAAAGTAAGAAGGAATAGTATAACTGTGATCTATGGTGCAAAAAAAACAATTTTAATTCTTTAACATGTACACCATTCAAAGCCTTAAAATTATCAGGCTTTCCCAACCTTATAGCGACTATTGACTAATTGCTCAAAAGTCAAAACAGAGGAAACCCTAGACTCTCTTAAAAGCATGAAACTTTGAGTTTAATTGTTCACAAAACAAAGTAAAGAGAATACAAGATTTCAGTACCTTTCATCACTCACCTACGAATCCAAGCGACTCGAAACCCAGAGTATCTCAACCTTTGTTCGTGATCAAGACTGAGCTCATACGGGCACTCACTTCACAAGACCTCGCTTCTGTTCATATCCCGTAAGATGCTTTTCGATATGAGACTTCTATCACCTACATGACTCCAAAAGAATCTCAACACTTCATTGTCACCAGCGTAGGAGGCACTGAGAGATCTATACAGTTTCAAGTTAACCATCAACCCTCGATTATACATTATATCAAACAAAGCAGAAGCTTCAGTAACCTTCCCTGTTCTCCAATACGCGTAAGCCATGGTTGTGTATATAACGCTATCTCCCATCAAACCCTTCTTCTCCATTGATTCATTCAACACTTTGGCGTAATCCACCACCTGTTCTAACTTACAAATCCTTCTTATTAATCCTCTGTACAGAGCAACATCAGGAGAAAGACCTCTTTTCTCAAACTCCTCAGGAAGTTTTGAGATTTCATCTTGCTTGTTCTGGTTATAGAATCCATCCACGAGCCAAGAATAAGTTGAGTATCCTGGTGATAAGCCTTTCTCTAGCATAGAGAACAGCTCCTCCTTCGCATTGTCCATTTCCAACACTTTACAGAACCCATGAATCAATGCCTTGTACGAGTACATATCAAGTTTTAGCCCTGAATCAACCATCTTCTTCTTTACCTTCACAGCAGACACCATGTCTCCGATTTTACAATACGCATTGATCAAAGTATTGCAAGTGATGTTATCAGGTTCTATCTTTTTCCCACTCATCTCAGTCAAAAGCCGGTTAGCTTCTCTTACTCTTCCATCTTCACACAGCTTACGAAGAATTGAGTTATAAGTCACAACTCCAGGAGAAAACCCTCTCGCCTCCATAACCTCACGCAGCCTCAAAGCCTCATCTATATCATTGGTTCTACAATACCCATCAATCAAAGTAGTGTAAGTAACATGGTTGGCCGTAACAACCCCTTTGATCTCACGAAACAGCCTCGTAGCCTCTCTCATTCTACCTTCTCTACAAAACCCATGTATGAGTGAGTTATAAGTGACGATATCAGGAGCAACCCCGCTCCTCTCCATCCTGTCTTGCACTGATAAAGCCTCGTAATGCATACCCTTTCTGCAATACACCGAGATCAACGTGTTGTAAGTAAAAAGATCAGGAAACACACCTTTCTCTTCCATCTCACTCAACAGCTTCTCTGCTCTCTCAGGATCACCGGACTTAGAACAAGCGTGAACCAACACATTGTACAAATGAATGTTAGCCACAACACCTAACTTACCCATCTTCTTGAACACCTTCCAAACCGAATCAGTCAATCTCTCCTTCACTAAACTATTGAGCAACACAGTACAAGCTTGCAAGTGAGGCTTCAACCCGCAACTCCTGATCTGCTCGAAAACCTCCATAGAGTCACTGACCGTACCAGATTTAGCGTAGTATATGATCATCCAGCTAAAGACGTGAGCTAGAACTTCTGGGTCTTCCGAAACACCGTTAAGTAGAGATCTTAGAACCAAGGGTGATGACAAAAGCTCTCTCTGAGACAATTTGTCGAGCAGTTGGTGTGCGGTTTTGAAATGTTTGTGTTTCGTAAGAATTAGGATCATTTTCCAAGAAGATTGTAAGCTGTGTTTGGAGCTTGGAAACGAATTGGTCCAGGTGAAGAAGCTCAGTGAGAGACAAGGTCCGCCGTAGGTTGAAAGCTCGGAGAGTACCTTTGTGGTTATGGATGATGTTAGTAGTCCTGAATCGACTTTGTGTTTCAGAATGTTTTTCCAGTTTCCTTTCAAAATAGTGGCGCAGATGCTTTGTGCGATCAGAGCTTCTCGATTTGCGGATGCTATATTCACCATTGTTGTTGTACTGTTTGTAAACAGAGAGAGAGAGAGAGAGATTCGTGCAGGAGGCAATCTCCTTTTTATGGGATCGTGGACCGTTGATGTTTTAGCTTCAGTTATTGTGTCTACGAGACTACTACCACTTTTGAAATAAGAGTAACCAATAGAATATAGTAAACCAATCCCCAATTAACTAAAATACGGACCGAAACGATTGAGTTGAACAATACCGGGAATGTTCCGGTTTAGGATAAATACTCCTCTGTAATTGCAAAACCTCACAAAAATCAAAAACCCTAATCTTACATGGTCGCGACCTCAAACTTGTCCTAAAAACGTCGACGCCGATAGTTTCTGACTCTCACGAGAAGATGAAGGAAGGCAGAAAGATGAAGAAGAGTGAGGGTAAGAGTCTAAACCTCTCGCCTTTGTTTCTTCTTCTCCTATCTTGTATAACCTTTGCTTGATTGGGTTTCTGTTACTTGTTTGATTTGGACTCAATTAACAAAGGGTTTTTTATCTTGAAGTGGTTGAGAAAGTGCAGAGGAAGAAGAAAGAGAAAGTGAGCAATGTTCAAGCCACGGTACAAGAAGGTGAGAGAGTTTTGCCTTTTAGAAATTGCATTGCCTGACACATTGTGTTAATAAGAGCTTAGTATCTTTTTGTTTTGTAATGTCCTTACAGCTGTCACAACTGAGAAGCCTAAGGTTGAATTGAAGAAGAAGAAGAAGAGTAAGAAGCTTGCCGAGGAAATAAGCGAGGTTAAGCCCAAAGGTGAGCACTTTTCCTTTTGAGAAGATCTAGAAATTCATGCTATAGCTAGTTTGTTGTTAGATTTCAGGTGTTGAGTTTCTGTATCTTTGCAGCTATCTCAAATGAGAAAATCAAAGGCAACAAGGGAAAGTTAAACAGGACTAAGAATAAAAGGAAGGCCGATGAGATATCTAGTGGTCCTGTCGATGTTCATCTGATAAAAGAAGGTATGTGACTGTAGTAGTTGTATTTTTGTGTCCTTTTCCCTTTGTGTTAGTCTGCACTCTGCAGCTAGTTTCAACTTCTCGTATTGTATTTTCATTTAGCTACTCTTTCTTTATGTTTGATAATAGCTGACGATAAAGCTTCCAGTGAAACTTTGAATACGAACGTGGCTAATGATGGAACTGAAACGAGAAACCGTATGTTGAAAGATTTGCTCTCGTAAAAATTTTGGTAGATTCTTATAACTGTGTGTGTTTGCGTTCTTATTATTAACTAGAGTGTAACTTGTGTTCTTAGGAAAGTCTAAGAAATCAAACAAAAAGAGAAAGATGAAGCTGACCTCTACTAAAGAGATTGAAACTTGTTCAGAAAAAATGAACAAAGTTGAAGAAGAGGAAGATGTTTATGAAATATCTTCAGGCGATGAAGATTGCTCCAGAGGAATGAAAAGTAAGCAGTTTCTTCCATTATTAGCTTCAGTTGATTAGATATTAAGCAATCTTCACGGTTTTTTAATAACTCTTGAAACTGTTTCTGCCTCTGTGAAACTGCAGAGTGGGTTACTGATTACTATGAGAACAGGCCCGGTTTAGACGAGCTGCAGA
The DNA here is from genome assembly GCA_018703725.1 of Brassica juncea. Taxonomy (NCBI): domain Eukaryota; kingdom Viridiplantae; phylum Streptophyta; class Magnoliopsida; order Brassicales; family Brassicaceae; genus Brassica; species Brassica juncea. The sequence goes on along the minus strand of CM031935.1, from coordinate 38,140,945 downwards.
AGAGAATCGATGACTTCATGACTGCTCACGAAGAACACCTTGAGCAGGTTCTTTTGTCTCTCCTACATTCTGAAGCATTGTTGTATATTATCTTGTGACTAACAGCTCTGTTGCTGTCATATAGGAGAAACAAGAGCGAGAAGCTAAAGCAGCAGAAGGCGGTTGGACCGTGGTCGTGCATCATAAAGGAAGGAAAAAGACTACAGACGCTGAATCTGGTACAGCTGTTGGATCTGTTTCTCAGGCTGCTCTGGAAGATCAGGTAGCTAAAAAGAAAAAGACTGAGATAGTGGGTCATGGTTTCTACCGTTTCCAGAGGCGAGATGCACAACGAAGTGGTAAAGTCTTTTTGCTTTTTCTATATCCAAATACTTTTAGTCTTATTTTGTCTTTGTACATGTTCTGATTCTGATGACTGTTTCTTGGGTTGTGTTATCTTTGGTGGTTGATAGAACTCTTGGCGCTTCAGACTAAGTTCGAGGAAGACAAGAAGAGGATACAACAAATTCGAGCTGCTCGTAAGTTTAAGCCTTACTAAGAAACAAACAGATCCTACATGGTTCTTTTATTAGAGGCTTGGGAGCAACATCATGAATGTTTTTTTTACGATTAATTTTTGTAATTGACAATTTAATGAGCTTTTGTCGGTGTAGCCTCATTATTTTATGTCCGTTTAAACGAAAGGAAATGTTTTTATCCTTGAAAGATTAGATTTTATCAACCTTTTGAAATCGAATTCAAAATTATTTAGTGGGAAAACTTATCTTAAAAAAGAGAGTAAAAATTGGAACTTTTGGAGCACAAGAAGCTGTTTTCCACTTACCTGTTTCCACTTTTGAGTAGTATAAATCACTAGTTGATAGCCAGTCAACAATGTGGCAATTCGATTTGCTCAACACGTTTAATTCAAATCAATCAAAATTTTGGGACTAAACAATTACAAAGACAAAGATTTGATCTTGTAGGAGAAATTGCTAGAAATATATTCTGGCACTTTACAAAATAATAATTACATAAAATAGTTCTCAAAAATACCTTTTTTAGAGAGAATGATTTTTTACCCTTAGTAAAACTATGAACAAAATTGTGAAATCTTCAAAAAAATTGGTGAGTTGCAATTAAGCTCCGTTGATACTAGTTGATTTAGAATGCTATCATCTAGTAGGACCTTTCATAAACTTGACTCGTCAATAAGTCGTACTCCACATTCTCTCTCAATTCATGCACAAACTAAAAGTAGAACACTGGCCCGCCACATTAAAGGTTGCTTGGTATTGTGAAGGCACTCTTGATCAAGAGACTCATTATTTTATAGCCTCACATTCATTTCACTTGATGGTATGGTTCTGATTGGGTGGCTTGTCCTATTACTCGGTATTCTATTACTAGCTGGATTGTTCAGTTTAGATATCTCCTAAAACTAAAGACACGACAGTCTGTTGTTCATATGTTGAATCTGAATATCACCTCATGAATGCTGTCAATTGGGAACTTGCATTGTTTAAAGTGTTTCTTCCTGAGTTTTTCATCGGTCATGACAAACTAATAATGATTCGTTTTGATACTTCATCTACATTACATATAAGTTTTTATCTCGTTTTCAACAAATAATGCATATCAAAGTATAATGTCACTATATCTGTGATAAAAGCGTCAAAGGTGTCCAATTGATTTAAAATTTAGCATGCGCCAACTTAAGAAAGGTAGAGAATTATTGTATAATTTCTATTGACATTAGGACTTGGTTTCCTTATCAAAATATATCTAATAGCTTAGAAGTGTACAAGTTCTTTTCTTAAGGGTCGATTTTAAGCTTTGTTAACTTCTCAAAGTAGGTCATAAAATAAAACTATATATTCTTCTTTTTTAAAAATTTTTACCAATCAAGTATAGTTTTGAGTTAAATTAAACTTGACATAAATTTTCTTTCATTATTTTTTTCTTAATAAAATATATATAAGAGGCAAAACATGAAGCATACACTATAAAAATCATAGTGCATCAACAAAATATAAAATAATATATAAGAAAATGATCACGAAGGATACAACTTCACATTTGCCAAATTTCATGAATGTCTCCTTCCATTGATGCATATGAATCTCTTTTTTCACCTAGCCGTTATTCTTCTCTTAAGCTCCGTCCTTCAAATACACAATACAACACATCATTAATAACAAAATATAGTTTTAAAAAAACCCAAATATAGACCACCATCGACGTTTTCTAAGGGATAGTTACCTCATAAGCTGGCGGTCCAGAGCACCGGTGGACATCATACCGCGGTTCTCATAAGCTCGTCGGATAAGGTATGGAACCGCGGTTTCAACCGGCCCGTACGGCATATACTTGCTCACATTGAAACCGGCCCTTTTCAATCCTAAAGATAAGGCATCCGACATCCCGTAAAGCTGCGCAAACTCAATCTTCCCATTCTCTTTATCGACCCCTAGCTCACTTGCTTTCCTTGCCCCTAGCTTACCTGTCATAAATCACCAAATTGGAAAAAATTATTATATCTATTTGTAGTGGATGCAGATCCCGTAACTCAAACATTTCATTAGGTTAGGTTCATTCTTATTAAATCTAGGACTCGTCATTCACAATGGCTCAATGGCTTACCCGAATCGGTGTTATGAGTCGCTAGAATGACCGCAATGCCGGATCCATTCGAAGCTTTCTCCATAAGGAAACTCATGCATTCATTATAGCAAGCATGTGTCTCTTGAATTGTGTCATGGACAGGTGACTTGAAGCCCAAGGAATCTGCTAACTTAGCTTCACTAGACATATAAGCACCTCTCACCAATTTAAACCCAATTGGAACATTCATTTTCTCGGATTCACGTAGCGCCAAGTGCAATCTCTCTCCCGCATCTTTCAAATAAGCTTGAATCGTGTTGTACACAATGGGTCGATCCTTGTCGGAGTTGAACATAATCGCCGACCAATACGCCATGTAATCGATCGCCGGCTGGAGAATCGTATCTTCAGCGTCGATTAGTAATGGTACGTTCGATTCCTGGCATCTACGACAGATGGATTTAATGCGTTCGTGAGCTTTCTCAAGCTCTTGTTCTTCCTCTAAGGTCAATGGTCCCGGTTCGGAGGTTGTGTGGTAGAGAGGACTTGAACCGGAGAAAACCGGAAATGAATGGAGTTTCCATGGAAGTTTGAAACTAGGGTTCTTGTATTGCCACCGAAGCAAATCACTTACACGTTTTAAGAGATTCATTGGACAAATCGCTGTGATCTTAACCACCACGGAGCTTAACTGTTAAGGCAAACACAGAGGAAAATTAATCAATCACTGAACCGGGATATTTGTGAACGTAAGAATATTCTTAACGTGTTTATTTTATTTTTTTTGAAATTGGGCTTGCGTGATTAACGTGTTAACTTTTAAGTGTAGTTGACATTTCGGATTACCAAATAAGTTCATCTTACGTGATTAACGTGTTAACTTTTAAGTCTGACTAGGACCCAACGTGGCTTTGATTATTCTACTCTTTTTTTTTTTTTGCTCTTTAAGGTTTTGGTCCTCGTCTTCTTATTCTGACAGTAACGTTTTGGTCGGTTTCTTACTGCATTTCCATATAATACAATATTGTAGATCCAACTTGCACTAATTAATTACTACATTTCCATATAATACAATATATATGATTTTTGTAGATCGAACCTCCACAAAATAATTATATTATATGTGGTCACACTAATATATTTGATCTATATAAACTTGATTAATTTTCATAATGAAATTCTTCTCTTTAACACTAGTTAATAAACTGCCGCAAAAAAATCGAGTAAAACAAACAAAACGGATATTCGTGAATATATATATATATATATATATATTGTTCTTTACTCAAAATATTTTTCTAAAAAATGTTTACCAATATACGTTTTCATTAATATAATTTTTTATAGAATAATAGGCTTTTAAGGTTTTTACTCCATATAAGTTTGCAATTTCCGAGACAATATCTTTTTGTAATAAACACATTAGGAAATGTTTACACAAAAAAATGTTTTCATGAAACTATGTGAAGGATTCTTTTGGAAATAGAGAAAGTGATGTAGAAAAACGAAAAAGTCTTTAGACTTGAAAAATGAAGCATGAAATAAAATGAGGATATCTTACGTGAGACGTAGGTAGGGTTTTGGCAGCTTCAACAGTCTCAATGAACTTCTTGATGTTGTTATCACATTCACCACCGTTTTCTGCGTGTTCAACGCCATACACCAACATCCCTTTAAGACCCCTCGATTCATACACGCTCGTCACGCGCCTCGCTGCGGCAGCTGCGTCTTCGCCGGCGCAGAAATGGTCGTAAAATGTTCCTTTCACGAAACGGAGGACCAGGTCACGTGTAAAAGTCGTTTCCATGAGTTTCGAACTCATGACCCAAGATCCAAAGTCGACCATAGGCCCTATGGCCGTAGCATGAAGAACGGCAGTTGAACGGACAAGGTCAGAGATTGGGACAGAAGCAAAGAGTCTAGCTTGGTCGGACAGATCGAGGTCAACATCTGGTTTTGGTTGGTCAAAAGAAAGAATCTCGGGGACCACGGTGGACGGAGGACCGACGGGACTCAAGGTGGAGAAACGGTGGATGAGGTGTGGTCGGAGGAAACGGTTTGCCATGTAAACGATAAGAGAGTTTTTGGTTTCTTTTCTTTTCTTGTGTCCCTCTTTTTCCTTCACAAGCGTTTTTGTGTGTGTTTGGGGTTTGTGTGTATGCTATTGCTACATGCTACATGTATTTATACACAAACAAGGTTTTATGTTTTCTATATGGTTACATATGAATATGATAACGTACGTAGGTCTGAATGTGATAAGCTTAATTTTTCTTAAATTGGGATGGAATCACCGAATCAGGAAAATAATATGCAAAAAAATTAGGTGAGAATTAATATCTTTTCTAAGCTGAGAATTGACTAAATTTTGGTTTGGCTAGAGTTACTGAATTTGTAAGAAAAAATGTTTATATATAAATCATTTCACCTTTTTCATTTACTTAGTCTCATTAATTCATATGGATTTATATATTTAGAGGACTGAAATAAAAATCTTTCAGAAATTTTGGATATTTTAATGACTGAATCTCAATTTAAGGGAACAAACTTTAAACTTTTGATAGGCAACTGATAGTGCAATTTGCATAGCTCAAATCCCGTGGGTTTTATATTTTTATTTGCAATAAATGTTATCATTTAATAAGAGAATATTGATAAACAATAGTTCTTGATCGTAGATTCCAGATTTGTTTTAGAAAAGAAACCGTTATGGAGTTAACATGAAACCGTCAAACTACACGGTTTTTTATTTATTTTTTAATTGCAGCTTACGGTATCATTTAGTACGAGAATATTGATAACCTATAATCTTGATTCTACATTCCACATTTGTTTTATAAAATTAACCGTTATGAAGTTAACATGATTCGGATTGATACATCCCAAGAATTGCTAAACGTGAGATGTGAAGTATATGAATATCTTTGCAGATAAGGATTTTTTCACACAAATTAACTTCTTTATTTGTCAATCACACGCCTAAACTGAAGTATAAGTTTATAAGAGAAGAATCAATAGTACTAATTAACCAACCATAGGATAGGATGTTGGTTTAATGGTTGGCGGAACTTAGAAAGTTAATTAATCTAAGTTTGAAAATTCCCCATTATATTTTATTTTGTGCCTGCGTGGTGGATATGAAGCCATATTTTAGATTTTATTTGAATGGAGTAATATGAACTCTTACATAGGTTCAAAATATTCCGGGTTACTAATAATAAAAAAAATTTCAAGACCTGGTATTTTTGTTTATAATAATCCAAAAATTGATCATTGTGCTCTCTTGTTTTCTTTTATTTTTAATCTAATTTAAAAACAAATTATACATATCTAATTTTATAAAGGTTTAATTAAATGTCTAAAACAACATATCTTGTGAGACCAAAACAAGAGTATCAAAAATCATATATATTGTACATCAGTATAAAATTTATAGTATTATGTCCCTCCCCTTCAAAATAAAAATAAAAGAAAAGTAGAAGCAACGCTCTTTTGAGATTTAAATAACTTTTTAAAAATTGCAGGGAAGAATTTCGGCGTAATTTCCTGACAGAACATGTTTGTTTTGGATAAAACTATCATATCTAGAAAGTCTGAGTCAGAGACAGTAAGGATGTAGATGTGATTGGATAGCTCATACCTATTAAATTGAATGTAAATATTTATAAAAGAAAAAAAAAGAACTCAACTGTCTAGAATTGTCTTCGCTGTCGGTGGCTGGTGAATCGAATTAAACATTATTACCTGAACTAATGAATCTTTGACTTTACTCAATTGGAAACTTCTGATATATTTGCATGAATGTAGGAAGATTCTCTTTTTCTTTGTGACTTAATTTAGGAAGATTCTTTCTCCAAAGTTGCAAATACTTACTCCCTTTGTCTCATTTGTCGTAGCATAAAAATTTCGTTACAAATAAATTTGATTTTATAACTTTAATACAATTTTTTCATTAATTTATCTCATTTTACTCTTAATTATACTAAACAATAAATATTATAGAATTTTAACAGTTAAATAAAAGTTAACTGAACATTTAACTTGTTTCTTAATCGGGCTAAAAACTTAAGACGATGGAGGAATTACTAAAAAGAGAAACATAATATGTTTAGCTACTACTAAATATAGAATGATAATAGTGAACTTCAAATCTATACAATCATACTATTATTTGCGAATACGCTTATGTGAAATCGTCTTAATTTGATTGGCTCACTATTTTACAATGCTGATTAGACTATTTTACAATGCAGATGTGTCTTTTTTTTACTCGCCATTAGTAATTAATGAAAACGTCTAAATCTCATTGGCTAATCATCTCGTTAAACCATCGCTGATCCGTTTTTAATTTTCTTCTGGTTACCTTCCTTAAACCGTTTTAATCACACTATTTTAATCAATCTTGGTTCCTCTATAATCTCGGTTTGTATATCCTCTAATCAAACCTCTCTCGATTTGTATATCTTCTAATCTCGGTTTGCATATCCTGTAATCTCGGTTTGCATATCCTCCTCTCATTTCTCAACCACATATGATGCACTGTTTAATCTCATGTTCATTAATTTTTGGGCATATTCGATTATGATTGCATGGTCGAACGTATTAATTAACATTTTCGATTATGATTCCATGGTCGAACGTGTTCTATGATATGTTCTATTGGATTTTAATCATATGTTCTATTTTTTTAGATAGTCATATTGTATACCATCTAATCAAATCTCTCTCAGTTTGTATATCCTCTAATTGATGTATGTTCTATTGTTTAATCAATTGCAATTGTTCTTTCACTACATGAATTGTGTTTAGAGTTTGTTTACACAAAGTGATTAGGGTTTAGTTATGATGTTAAGTAAATTCAATGTCTATAACTGCGTGTTGTATGATTTATGTATGATGTTCTACGTTTATATACTTTAAGGGTTTAGGGTATCGTCTACCATAGAGTTAGTGTTTAAATTTTAGGATTTATCGTTGTTTGGTGAACACGATAACAATTATGACAGTTCATTGTTTTTAAAAATCGGTTTTGATATTGTTTCCAATAATAACAATAATAATTATGACAGTTCCGGTATATCCTGACGATATTAAATTAAAACGTCCTGCGGCAAATACGTATTCTGCTGTTAAAAAGATATTTTATATATTATTTTGACAAAAGGAGATTTGTATGTATCTTCTATTGAATTTTTGTTTTAATTTTGTTGAAACTTCTACAGGAAGTTTACTTCCGCTATATATTCAATTGAAACCTCATTCGTTAAACAAAAACAGCCCTCAAACGTCTACCGGTATACTATTCTTCTTCTATTGTTTGATGATACTTTTTGTGATTTTTCTCCAATAATACACGCTTGATGATACTTTTTTGTATTGCCTAGATGAATCTTAACAACGTCGACGGACAAGCAAATCACAAGGCAGTGGAATATGGATTGTCTACTCTTTCAGATCCAATGCTGCAAAATAAGTTTGACGGAAAGCATTACTATGTTTGGAAACGAGGGATGGAGATATATTTAAACTGTTTGAAGTTGGATAAGTACCTAACTGATGACAAACCCGTCAATCATGTTGCTAACACCGATGTCTTCAAATCAGCAGCCGAAGAAGCATGGATCCATGGTGATTATATGTGTAAAGGGGTGATATTAGGCCAATTAATCGACCCCTTTTATGGATTGTATTTGCAGGAAAAAATGTCTAAGCCATTGTGGTTATCATTGGAGAAGAATCACAAAGCCGATGTTGCGAGGCGTCAACATTTTGCCACTACAAAATTCATACACTTTGAAATGGTTATTTTTAAACCTATTATTCAATAAATTGAGAATTTTCACTCAATCTGTGTCGATTTGAATTCAGAGGGTATTTCTCTTTGCAATACTTTTATTGTAAACTCTTTCATCGAGAAGCTTCCTCCGGGATGGATGAATTTCAGGACATTTTTAAGGCGTATCCGAGGTAATTTGACGTCGTTGGATGATATACTCATCCGGGTAAAGTTTGAAGATGCAAACAAGAACCTCAAGGAAAAGCAAACGTCTTCTATTGGAACATGTAAGTTAAAAGGCAACACAGTCAGACAGTTCAAAAAGACCAGTGCTTCTGATAAGAATTCTAAAGGAATTTTTCATAAATGTGGAAAGCATTTCGATTTTTAATACTATGATTTAAATTTCTCATATGCTGTTCCATTTTGTTGCTACCATTAATTTTTTGACAATTAATAATAATGATGTTTTAATTCCTATGTTTTTGTATTTTTCATATTTTTACCTATTTACTTGGAACTTAAAAATGATTGACTGGATTAAAATTAATACGTTCACATAATGTAATTGACCCATTATAATCAAATTTCGAGTATTAATGAAAGTAGTTAAGATATCATCTTCGATACTGAACTGTATGCTAGACTAATAATATATGGTTTAACATAAGTGATAGTCAGTTTGTTTTAGTACAACTCATTATTCGTAAACATTGCAGTTATGAATTAATAGAATTTCCTATATCATCATATTGTGTACGTTCAAAACATTAAACGATATCTTTATAGAACATTTCCTTTTTTGGTTTATGTATTTAATACTTTCTTCTTAAGTTGTATCGGTAAGATTAGAATTGATATATTTGCATTAATATGATGAACAACTTGATTACATGATTTTGAGAAGTCTCAACATTTTTTCACTGCAAAATTCATACACTTTGAAATGGTTGATTCTAAACCTATTGTTCAACAAATCAAGAAATTTCACTCAATCTGCGTCGATTTGAATTTAGAGGGTATTTCTCTTTGCAATACTTTTATTGTAAACTGTTTCATTGAGAAGCTTCCTTCGAGTTGAGTGAATTTTAAAACTCATTTTCAGTTCCAGTTAGTAGTTGTTACCATTATTATTGGTTTCAATTAGTAATGATGCTTTAATTCTTATGTTTTGTTATTAGGGAATAATTTTCTTTTAAATCACATACTGATATGAAATAAGATCATATTTACTTGGAACTTATTTCAGATTGACGGGTTTAAAATTTGACAAAAACATAATGTAATTTACCCTTTAATCCTTAAGTTTGTGTGCTGATTATGATCAATGTGGGAACCGAAATTCACACCGTCGATTTTAATGAATAAAAACGGAGGAAAGCCAAGTTAACCCGACTTTCCCTGAAGGTCCGGATTCTCTGCGACAGCCAACGACAAGTGACCGAATAAATGCGGAAAAGGTTTTGTTAAGATTTGAGACTGGACCTTAAGAAAGGCTGCCTACGTACCCCTTTCGAGGATCAAGTCGGACGTAGTTCAATTTAGAAAGAATTGAACAAGAGATCGAACCGTCTGGGCGGGTTCGATCTAGTATGAGCGTTTGTCATAGAAACAGGCATGTCGAAGATAATGCCTAGGGTTTCTATGTGCGGAGCTTTGAAGTAAAAGAATTGTCCGATCCTTCCGAGAGGAGCGGAGATTTGCGAGCAGGAGGCGGCCAGACGTTCTAGGGCCTGGTTCGTCTAGTACGAGCGTTGGTTATAGAAACGGGCATGTCGAAGATCATGCCTAGGGTTTCTATGTGCGGAGCTCTGAGTAAAAGTATAGTTAGATCCTTCCGAGAGGAACAGAGGTCTTGCGGAGAAGATAAAACTAGAACAAGAGGCGGCCAGACGTTCTAAGTCCTGCCTCGCTGGCCTAACCGCCTAAGTTCTAAGTTCTCTAAGCTAGCAGGAGTTCTCTAAGTCTAGATTCTAAGATTTTTTCCGGATCTCCTTCTCTTCTGCTCTTGCTCTCCTTATATACTCACTCCTAGGTCGGTTTGCCTTAGGATGATGGACCTCGCCTTTGGGCCCAAGTTTATCTCTTCAGGAAATATTCCATTTCCGTCGATCTTCATAATTATCCTCGAGTTTTCCCCTATTTTTCGGTGGCTTGATGTTTATCCGATGTTCGGGAAATTGGATAAACCGTCATAGTCTGATTGGGCCTGAATTCTTAAAATCGTAAGCAAGTCCGTGGACTTGTCTTAAGTCGTTGAACGTTTTATACGATTTCTCGAAAAGACTATCTTTCTCGTAAAATAAACCGTATAGCCTAAAGGATCGATGTTCAAGTTAATCGATTTTTGTTTTATACGATATCTTCTAAGAGAAATCCAATCCTTCTAGTTTTTGTCGTAAAACATCGAGGACGATTCCAATCGAGTCGAAGGATGTTTATTCAGTAGCCGTGATCGTCCCAAACTCACGATGATTGATCCAAACAAGTCAAGATGGGATCAGACCAAACACGATGGGACCGAGACCAGGACGAGGGCCGTCGACCGGCGCCAGGCCGGGGTGCCGCCGGCGCCAGGCCGGCCCGCGTGACGGGTGCCGCCGGCGCCAGGCCAGCCCGAGCGACGGGTGCCGCCGGCGGCCAGGTCGGGTGCCGCCGGCGCCAGGCCGGCCCGCGTCACGGGTGCCGCCGGCGCCAGGCCAGCCCGCGTGAACGGGTGCCGCCGGCGCCAGGTCGGGTGCCGCCGGCGCCAGGGTCGGGTGCCGCAGGCGCCAGGCCGGGTGCCGCCGGCGCCAGGCCGGCCCGCGTTCACGGGTGCCGCCGGCGCCAGGTCGGGTGCCGCCGGCGCCAGGTCGGGTGCCGCCGCGCCAGGCCGGCCCGCGTCACGGGTGCCGCCGGCGCCAGGCCGGGTGCCGCCGGCGCCAGGCCGGGTGCCGCCGGCGCCAGGCCGGTTGCCGCCGGCGCCAGGCCGGCCCGCGTGACGGGTGCCGCCGGCGCCAGCCGGAGGGTGCCGCCGGAGCCAGGCTGAAGATCTCGGCGAGGGCTTCGATTTTGATATCTTGATCGTTTTCTGGTTCCTCACGGTTTGAGAGAACGACCTCTTCGAAGTTTCGAGGCAGATTCTTTTGTGTCTAGGGTTTTTGTGGTGATCGAATCTTGATGTCCTTGGGCGAGCGGACCGATCTTTCCGGGGACTCTCGTCCGCGCACGCCCGTAGTCTTCCGATCTCACAGAGAGTGGATATTCTAATTTGAGAAAATCTCGTATAACTTCTTTTCGAATTATCCGAGACTTTTAGTTTCAAGAAATACTTTCCAGAGACTTTCAGTCATTGATTCCGTCGTGACCGATTTTGACACCAACAGTTAGCCCCCCAGCTCGTTAGAACCTTCGTGATGTTCTTGGGAGCGATAAGACATGTCAGGTAAGATAGGCGGAATTAATGGTTGAAAGGCTCCGTTGAAAGTGGTAAGATTGGGGCTGCGCCTTTCGAAGGCTGCCTACGTACCCTTGTTGTAGGGATCAAGCCTTCCGTAGTTCGTTTTGGAGTTTAAGACCCTTGTGATCTGTTTTCCGGCGAGACTTATATGGTCTGGTTATGTGTCATGAGAGACTTTCGAGCATGATGCTGTTGATGTATTTGTTTTTCGATTATTTATGAACTTCAGTTTTTTCGAAGTATGAGAAAGAGGGTGTGAGTTGTCGTCTCATTCCTAGTTCCCTGATGATCACCGTACCTATTGTTTGCATAAAGCGAGATTTTCCGCGGTTTACCGATTTACGCGAAAAGTTCGTGAAACGAATAGGCTTAAGTGAAGAGACAAATTTTTGGATCTCGTATACCATACTATGTCTGTGAGATGTCAAGATCCAGCGTGGCTGGGTTTAGGGCAAGACCTAGGTTTACTCTCGGACTGAGGCTTTGCGATGACAAATCGGCTTTCGTTTTGCCTGTTTGCGATTTTAACCTGACTCGTACCGTTTAAAATCCGCGAATTGTTATCGGCTTATATGATTTGTGTGGGCGTGAGTCGAGCTACTTCCTTTACGAAGAGCTAAACCAAAATTTGGATTTCTTGTATAGCGCGCTATGTTTATCCTTGTCGGATGCAAGAGAGCCTACCCCTTGAAGGGCGGCTATTTGTCTGTTTAGGACGTTAGAGTTCGTTTGTTGTGATCAGCAACAACGAAATGATGCCAGTTTAGAGGCATGTTACCGTTTAGAGGTGTGTTTGTATGTTTTGAGTTCTAGAGACGAGGATTTCGTCTGGAACGTTTTGAGGAAAAGAATGTCCTTCGAGCGTTAGCGACGTCTCGCAGTGCTGAAGGTCGAGTTTCCCTTGTGCCGCATTTCGTGGTTGAAATGTTCGCGGGCTTTGGAGATGTTTTGCGAATGTTCGCAGCCAGAAACTGTTGTTTCGGTTTGGACGCAGGACCAAGAGGTCGCGTAAGTTCGACCCAGGGAGAAGCGTCAACATTCACAGTGCTTCGTGAAGCGTTGGCCTTCCGGGATTTGTTTGTATATATTAAGGATGACTCGTATAACTCTTGGAGCCTTGTCACGAGTGTTTCTTTTCATGCCGTGTTTACGGGGCGTATAGAACTTAATCGATTGACGATGAGTTTAAATCTTCCGTTAACCATATGGTTGTTAGGACTGAGTTTTGGTATGAAGAGTTTATCGTATGATTTCCGATTCTGGGTTATGCGACAAATTGCTTGTGTAATGGTCACTTGGCGTTCTATGAACAAATCGTGGATTGTTGTTTTTAGCCGTTAAGTGATTGGAGCGGTGCTCGCTCAGTAGCTTTGGATTGGCATGGAGGCTAGATTCAGCCGTATCGCCAAGGAAGTTGTTGGTAAACGATCAGACCATGACCCTTATTAAGGTCATGTTAGTTTACGATTGTCTTTAATGGGGATGCCGAATTCAGGTCCGGGCTTTACGGAAGGGCGTAGTTGGCCGAGGGCCAAATAGCGTTTGCCGAGATAGACATGTCAAGCATAGCGGAGTTTTCTGAGTTATGGCTGATGGCTTTTAGAAACGATCTACCACTTTAGGTCTCAGTTATACGATGAATGGTTCGTATAAAATTTTTTTGTTGTATGAAAATCGTTTCATTTTATCCGAGTGGGACAAAGTTTAAGGGATCGACGCAGGACACGTGCGGGTTCGTCTGCGTGATTATTTCCTGCTCGGACGTAACCGCGGGGAGTGAAAGCAGGAGCCAGAAACCTTGTGGAGCGAAAACTGTCTATGTCAGTTACCCGTCGGACCCATTATGCTTATTTTACGAAAGTTGCTTTGTATGAATTGACTCGACCATACAGAGGATTTTTCGTAAAAGTGATGTAAGGGGGTTTTCGCAAAGGTAACCGGAGAGCGTTTCTCACAAATTACTTGCGATATTCGCGACCACGGATTATGTTTTCCTCATTCACTTTTGCGTACTGCGAAATCGTTTTGCATGAGACCGATCATGTTTTTTCCATAGGCTGTTTTGTTTTAAAATGTTCTTGTTATACGAAAGTAATGGATGACCGGTTTCATGGAGATAGAAAATCGCAGATTGTTAAAGTAGCGATGTTTCCGCGGATTACACAGGAGATGTTTCCGCTATGATTTCGACCTTTGGACGAAAGCTGCTTCGAACTACTTATGGAGTTTTACCGAAGGTTATTTCGTTATTTTCGTAGTTCACCGTCGTGCTCTTAGTCTGACGTTGGTACACGTTTCTAGTCGCGAGTTTGCGACGAGAGACGACGTAGAGTTTTCAAGACTATGTTTGTAACGGTTGGGCTATGCCGTTAGCGTTTTTTAGACGAATCTTATTGCTGCGAGAGTTTGCTTTGTTAAAAGCGTTGTCTTGATGCTGAAGCAAAAAGTTTTCGAAGATGGGATTATACGGGTATAGTATACGTACCTACTTCTCTTTTCTTTTTACGAAAGAAAACGGGTTAGCCGTTCTTCCGAAGGCTTGTGTACGTTTTTTCTTTCTTTTAGGAAGCGGGATGAGTATGCTTTTAGAACGCGTGGCGATCGTTTCTCGGTTTTTCGAGAGACTAGATCGGTTTGCATGTTCTGCCTGGACAATCAAGGAACGATGGAACAAGACTGGAAATTTTGCCTAAGACTTAGCTTGCTAGACTATCCACCTAGGTCCTAAGTTCCCTAAATTCTACGGCAGTTTTTCAAGACGTTTTTGTTCCTGTCCTACAAAGAATTAAAACCTTTACAAAAATTTTCGAGAAAATAGTCTTTTGAAGGTTTCGGCATTTCCGAAGGAATCCCATTTCCTCGTATAGTCGAGACGATTGGTGTTTAGAATAACCGTGATCGTACCAAACTCACAAAGATTGATCCAAAAAAGCCAAGATGGGATCGGACCGAGCACGATGGGACCGAGACCAGGACGAGGGCCGTCGACCGGCGCCAGGCCGGGGTGCCGCCGGCGCCAGGCCGGCCCGCGTGACGGGTGCCGCCGGCGCCAGGCCGGGGTGCCGCCGGTGCCAGGCCGGCCCGTGTGACGCGGGAAATCTTTCCCTCGTTAGTCGTTCGTG